>VZRW01010032.1:69817-252161 GCA_013398125.1 Aegotheles bennettii | reverse complement strand
CCCCCCCTTTTCTCCCCCTCCTTCTCCCCTCTCTCCCCGGTTCATCCCAGGGCTTGCAGGAAAAAATGGGGTCAAGCGCCGCTGGTGAGCCCCTGCCTGGGGCACTGCATGTTCTGGGAGGACACATTTGGCTTTTCCTTAACCTTTTGGACCCCTTCATGAGGAAAAAAACTCAACTGAAGGGGCTTCAACCTGTCCACAGCTGTTACTCCGAGCATCGGCGCCAGTGGGTGCCATGTCCAGGCACAGCAAGGGGCACCCCTTGAGGATGGTCACAGTAGAGCTGTGCCCACCCCAAACCTTCCATCCTGGCCTTGGACCCTAAACTGAAACGATGTGAAGGTGTGAGAAAGGAAATAGCAGTGGTTTATGAGTGTTGGGCAACCGTTTGTTAAAAAACACTCATTTCCCCCCAAATGAACTGGAGGAGCTGGCACCACAGCTCATGCTGCCCTGGGAAGGGCTGGGGTCTGTGGGGTCCCCATCTCCTGTCCCCCAAGGCCACATGGCCCTCGCCTCTCATCGGCCTCACGCTGGCTTTTAGGTAGAAATCAGGCAGAATGGCTTAAATGCAAAAAATTCCCTTCTGCAAATATATTTCTGAACTTAAGTTTTTGAGAAAAAGGTGTTGCACGGTGAAAAACTGTAAATAAAACCATAAAGGTTGTAAAGGAACCAAATTTTCCTGTCCATCACCTACAGGAGCCTTGCAGAGAGGTGCAGGACAGCAGGGCTGCAAGGACACCTGTGCTGGTGACGGCCAAAATGCTGCCGACACCTGGTACTCAGGCTCTGGGGAAACACAGCAATATTTTAAAAGTTTAGTTACATTTGAAGATATATTGTAGAATTAATTGATCTCCTCAGTCTTTACTAGCTGTGCTTGGCGTGTCTTTACTCAGGATGATTTAATCCACAGAGGTTCGCTGAAGATGACTCCGTTATCGCGCGAGGAACGATTTTGTGCTGACAGGACACCGGCAGCATGGGGAAGCACGGCCCATGCGATGGCAGTGACTCGATGCCACCAATCCCCCCGTGATTTGGGGACAGCTGCCATGAACCCCCAAACCCACCCAGGCTGGAAGGCTGGCGCCACCACCCAGCACCCCAAGAGGTCAAAGCCACGACCGGCGTCGGTGCCCGTGGCCCTACAGCCGCAACTCCCCCCAGGTAAATAACAACACAGCCTGGTAGCATTAGCAATTTTTTATTTTCCTTTTTTGTTGCATAGGAAATGCAGTACTTGCTTCCAGTAATTGTATTGTAATGTGAGAAGGTGGTAGCACTAATGGTTGAATACAAGAGTTAAACTAATCCACACCAGCTCAAAAAACCTGCGGAGACTTAGTTGAATAAGAATGGATGCCCACAGTGATTCTCAACCAATTACAATTTTTTTCACAGAACACAGTAAAACTAAAATGGTAACTATGAGAGTCAATACAAGTATACTAGAGGCACGAGGGGCCTGACTCATAAAAAAAAAATGAACACGACATGGTATTAACACGGGTGTCAAGTGAATTTGCAGCAGATCTTTCACACGGCCGGTGGAAATTTTAGCGCCCCGAATTTCAATTTGATGCCGAGGGACTTGGCTGGGCAGCTCCCAGGCAGCGGGGCAGGGCCAGGCCAGGGCTCAGCTGCACGGGGGGACCGCACCGCCGGCCAAAATGGGAGATTTCTCCTTTATTTCCAAAGCAAAGAATTTCGCAGACCTTTCCCCACGGCAGCGATCGCAGCCGGGCGCCGGCAGCAAGAACAGGCAGCGGCGGCGGGTGCCAAGCCGGGCACTCTCTTCCTACCATGCTCCGTCTACAAACTCATCTTCTTTTTGTTCCCCCCCTCATATTAATTTGTGGATGCAGATAAAAGGGGGGGGATTTCACCCAACACAATCAGTTTTGTTCATGTTCGAGTATAGAAGATTAACTAAGTGGAAAATAGTCTTCCCTAAAAAAAAAAAGCGTAGAAAGTACAAAAGTTCACATTGTGTACAAGTGTTGGCCTCTGCGAAGGTTTTCTCTAGAGCTCAGAGGTAGCGATCTAGCGCGGCTTTTCCTGGTACGGACAAGATCTCGTTTGTAACCGAGCAGCCTCGTCCCACCGTGTTCCGAAGCCCTGGCTCGGCCAGAGCGTGGCACAGAGCCGTCCTCTCCTGTCTCCCCCTTTCCTGCTGCCAGCCTGCGCCTCTAGGGTGTTGGAGCATGGTCCTGCGCTGCCTCGCCTGCTCCCGGCCCCGCCGCCCCTTCCCACCCATCCCTGCTCTCCGGTGGGCTTCGGGGCGGCGGAGAGGGGAAGGGGAGGGAGAGGAAGGCCAGCGGGCACGCGTGGTGAGGCGAGCCGGGCTCGCCCGAGCGTGCGCCGGGAAAGGGCCGTCCCCAATTTGGAGGAGAAAAGCCCACCAGCCTCCCGTGTTAATAGCAAAGGAGCTTTTATGAATCGGGCCCAAAGTTTGTACAGAGTTTGTCTGAAGAAAAATATTGCAACTGTGCATGAAACTAAACAACCACATGAGGTTTTTTTTTTCTTTTTTTCTTTTTTTTTTTTTTTTTTTTAAAGGGTTTTTCTTTCTATATGAGGAAGTCTGGTGTGAAGAAGGGTCAAGCATGGGTACCTGGTTAACCGCTGCCCATTAAGAAATCTCTCGCACCGTGAGCTCAATCTTTGTTTGTGGGTTTAAAGGACTGTCCCTTAAATTTGAACTTTATGCGTCTGTTCTTCAGAGCAAGCCCTCTGAATTCTTAGGGTAGCTTTTCGAGACGAAAATCTTACCAGGCACGGATTTCTGGTCTCAAACACCATGTCCTGCCCTCTAGGAAAAAAAAAAAAAAAAAAAAAAAAAAAAAAAAAGAAGAAAAAAAAGGAAAAAAAAAAAAAGAAAAAAAAGAAAAAAAACCCAAAACACAAGTAATACTGAATTTAAGTAAATGTATACCTCCAAAATACTGAAAACACCCCAAATCAAGAAAAGACAGAATTTGCGTTCTCAGTGAAATATCTTTAAACCTATCTGACAAGAACCAAGTCAGAAAAAAAGACTAACATAACTTTGAGTAATATTCATACAGCTACTAAGCATTATGGAATAGCATGCATTAATATTGTACGGTTATTTTACATCACCTATATCAGAAGGTTCTGACAGACAGCGAAGGCTACCGGTGTAGAAAAATCTTACTTCAGAAGAGCAATATAATACAGATTTCACAGGCACTACATTTTAATATATCAGGTATTATGCTGGTTTTCTTATAATTCTTTCTGTCCTAAAGCTGGCATTATAACAATGACCGAAAAGGCAAGGATCGAAGTAAACGGAAAGTAGATACCAAAGTCGATATATTCTTTTCTTTTTTTTTTTTTTTCAGATAGATTAGTGCATAGTTTTCATGCAGATAAACACTGCTATGCATTTACATTGTTGGAAAGCAGAGTGAATTGAGCCCAAGTTGTCACATTTTTGTAAATCATTTTGCCAGCCTGTAATAGCACCATGTAATGGATTTGCATTAAACATTAAATTGATTTCAGAATTGGTGACACAGTATTCACTACAGTTAAGTGCTATGGAATAGCTTCAATGTTACCTGCTATATATCAAAGCAATTTTCATCCCACTGCTTTTTTATTGGAAAAAATAAAAGGAAAATGTACTCGATACTAATTAGACTATTGCGCAGCCTTGGACTTGATGATGGCATAGCTGGGTTTACTGTCAAACAGTAATACATGCATTGACTTCGAGACAAAATTGGCATTGTAAGCTTGATTTAATGAAAATCCTGCCTAGCAGGCAGTGTTAACTTCACAAGACCTGCCTCCGACAGACCTCATGAGGTTTGTTTTGTTATTTATTTATTGTTTAGGTGCCATTGAAGCTCTCCTTACATTGTCATGCCGGTTATGGTTTTAATTTTTGTTCGATGGAGGCCTTCTACCAAAAAAAAAAAGAAAAAAAAAAGATATTTCCAGAGACACAATGCAAAGTACAATATTAACTGACAGTCTTAAAAAAAAAAGTAATTCACCACAAGGAAAAAAAAACTGTTTTAGGCTATGTATCTGGGTTTTTTTGTATTTTTGTACAGTAAATATTTTATAACACTGTTACTACAAAGCTGCAAATATACGGAACAAAGAGAAACTAGAGAAAGAAAAAAAAAATGTTGGAGGGATTTTGCATATTCCTGTGGGCTGACTGAATACTGTGGAGTTGAGAAAACTTGGTGTTTCTTTTCCCCTTCGACCTTAAGGGGAGGGGGAACAAGCAACAGAGACAAAGTGTACCATGGCTGCCTAAACTCGAAGCCCGAAAGTTTTTCTTATCAAGGAAGAAGAATAAATAATGATGGCATGGCTGGGGTGTGCGGCATGATAAAAGCAAGTGCCCTCGCTCAAAAAAAAAGAGGCAAAAAGAAAGGAGTTAACTCGAGAAAAAGTCAATTCGCGCTCAAAGCCATTTCCAGGGCTTTAAATTTGGATGGGGGGGTGGGTACAGGTCAGAGTATTTGTGCGTCTGACGGTTTCTGGAGAGAAGGAGACCGGGGGGGAGAAAAAAGTTGTTCGCGTGACTCAAAAAAGAGCGCCCAGAGCGCCCAGGAGGGGAGCGGGGCCGTAACCTGACGCGGAGCCAGGGGCTCCGGCTGCCGGCCCCAATCCTGCCCGCTCCTGCCTGCAGCCAGCACACCCCGGGCCGCAGGGGACCCCTGCTCGGCGCCCCACTCCCGGGAGGACCGAAACACTGCTTGTTCTCTACACCTGCACAGAACGGAACTGCTGTGTTTTCTGCGTGAGAGTAAGGTGAACGACAATTTAATTTAGTGTGTAATACTTTACAACCCCTGTTGGTTAACACCCTTGACCGCCTACCTAATGTTTTAAAGCCTTTAAAACATTTGTTTTTCTCGCAATTCTGCTCAGAGTTCCCTAACTTTAGCGTCATCAAACTTAATATGACAAAATACCTTCAAAAATACAGCATACCTGTAATGTCCATTTACAATGGTTCTTCAGTAGCCTATACTTCTCAAGCATAGGAATATGCTATACCATTGAGAGAAGAAAAATAACTGTATTTAAATACATACAAAAAGGAAACGGGAAAGTTTTTAACTTAAATCCAGTTCCCAAAGGAAAAAAAAAAAAAAAAAAAAGCAATTCTATGAACGCTGCCTTTATAACGAACAATCAGAAATTCCACTAAGCTAATTTGACAGAAATTTTTCCTCATTTAAACAACATTACAAAAGTCCTGCATTATAAAATAGGGTAGAATAAATCAGTGTAATCAATAAAACTATACAACATACAAATTACATATCTTCTGAGTGGGCAGTTTAATTCTCTCTCTTTGCAGCCATGACTACAACATGCTCACTAAAAACAACTAACTGCCCAAACTATTGCTTAGTTTGTTTTGTTTAAAAAAGGGTGCAATTTTATTGTATATACAACCAATTTACTGGTAATACCTTGTCTCATAGCAAGGTTCTGACAAAATGTTTGTCTAGGCTTTTTTCCCTTCACTGTGAAGCACTGAAAGCTGCTATTTTTTTTTTTAGTGCACATATGTCTTAATAAAGTAATGCCCAGCTAAGTGCTATAGGGAAGGCAAAGGATGCTGGCTAGAGGATGTGATACCATATACTAACAATCACACAATACAATAGAGCAAAATGACTACTCAACCACTTATCAGACACATATGAAAATCCAAAACATTTTATTTTTTCCTTAAATAGAGAATAACCAGTAAACAATTTTCAGAACTTGGAAGTTTAAAAACGTGCATATAAAAATGGGCATTATATACTTTTATTGAATGTGGATTGATTGCAGTCTGCTAATAAAAATGGGTGTGGGATCTGAAGAAAAAGGAAGTTTTTTTTTTTTTTAAGGCTTGCTTGTGAAAGGAACAGTTGTAAAACAAAAATTGCTTGAAGCAGGGTTCAGCTTAGTGCTTCACAGTTTGACTGCTTCTCTAAGAAGAGCCCTTCCTGCATGTGCATTCAAAATCACAAAAGTACAAAGACAAACACCTAAAACACACTGCGTCAAGTGCAGCACCAACTTTGGTCAAATAAAAAAAAATTAAAAGAAAAATTAATAATTGCTAAGCTTTTCTACATGATATAAGCAGGTATTGCATATTTTCATATATCTGGGAGAAAACAAAACAAAAAAGGAAGACTCCAAATAAAATGTAAAATGCAGCAACATCCAAAAATACTGATAATCTAGCATCTACAGATCTCAGAATAGCACTGCCACTGACCATACAGGACAATAAACACTACTCCTATCTGCGGAACAACTAACATCCTATTTAATTCTAGATGTTGAAACTGACAATGGCTGACATAAAAGTCACATTTACAAAAAGTGTCTCCAAATGCTTGACTAGGGAAAAACCCCTTTCAATATAGGAACATGTGCAACAATTCCACAAATAATCGCTATCCAGGGCAAGGCACATTGATATGGAATTTTTTTTTTTTTGTTTCGTGCAAATTAAGAAAACAAAACAAAACATTGTTTCAGGGAAAAGATGAGGAGCAAAGTGTCTTCCCAAGAATTTCAGTTACTTGATTGTATAGGACAGTAGTAGAAACCCTTCTGAAGGGTCGAACAAACATAGTTTAAAGGCAAGTGCCTGGAATAGGGATTACAATATTGTGTCTTAATGCACTCTACTTTACCCTACATTAACTATATAAAAATTAGTTACTAACACTAGAACATGCAGAGACTTTCTCTGATTAGCTGGACTCGCCAACCAGAACGTATATATATGTATAGTATAGGAAACCTTCTTAAAGTTGCATGTGAAGCAAAGGGGTGCTCCGCTGTCTGATAGAAAAAATCACTTGCACTCTTTTTTTTTTTCTTTTTTTTTCCTTTTTTTTGTACATAAGATACAGGGCGTTTGGGGTCCAAACTTTTTTTTTTTTTTTTCTTTTTCTTTTTTTTCTTCTTCAGCAAGTGCCCTTGCTTTGAACTGGCATAAGTTGTAAGATCAGCATCATTCGTTTCTGTCACGTTTTCTTCGCAGTCCAGAAAATGTACCAGTTCAGGGACACGAAGGTGTTTTACTTTCTGGACCGTTCTCTCTTATTCCCAAGGTGTTTGAGAACTGATAAACCCTATATTGCCGGAAACACGTAAAATTTGTCAGAATTGGCATAATCCATTATAGTGACTTTTAGCTTATAAAATTAACAGATATTATGATTTCATTTTAGTTATGTGCTTTGATAACAGAAAATGATTAATTAGCATTTAATGTAGTTAACATATTGTGGTAAAAGCACCATTAGATTTGTTTTTTTTTTTTTTTTAATTTTCCTTCAGTTTTAAAGGGATACAAGTTCAACAATAAAAAACATAAAAAGCAAAAATAGCTCCCCTTTTTCTTGCAAGGCTGTTTTTTACCCCAATAATTTAGAGTCCTGGGGTGGAAGGACTTGGAAAACAAAAATAGAATTTTCAACAATCTCTATCTTACAAAGATATTTAGCTATCCAATGAAATTGCACTTTACTCAATTCAAAATTCGATTGTTTTGATTGATTCCTGTCAGTTTCTGTCAAAACAGACCAACTTCCCCATTTCTGCGTGAATTTTTGTGTAATTGTTGAAAATTGTTGAAAAATGTTTTTTTTTTAAATGTAAGTGCAGCATTTCAAACTTTTTTTCTTTTTTTTCTTTTTTTCTTTTTTTTAGTGAATAGTAGTAGTTCGATGTTTTAAATCGCTCTGCAATCGAGTGGAAAAAAATTGTTGACAATGCTCTTATGGTTCATGTTACGTATCTAAGTGCCGACTGTAAAAAAAAAAAAAAGAAAAACAAAAAAAAACCCAACAGAAAAAAAAAACCTGCAATTTTTTTTCCGATATGTTACAGAAAAACATGCTCTATGTCTGTCCGGTAAGTTATATATTGCAGAATTCAGCTACTACAAAAGTTATAGTTTAAGTGTGTTTCATGATTTCTCAAGAAGTCTCACACCTGTATGGGAAAAATCGATGAGGATACTGTAAAACAGTTAGGCTCCATATGGAAAGTGTGTTACAACAGCGAGTTGGTAAGCAGCAGCAGATGCTAGTTCTACTCAGTGTCACCTAACGCTTACACTACCAATGAAACACTTCAAAAGTTATGAAGCCCAACCATTTCCAGCACCATATGAGAAATTACAACAGTCCTAAGTTGTCTAAAAAAAATAAAATAAAACAAAATCTCGAAAAAGTTACGGCCTTTGCCATTCAACCATAACGTTTGCCATTTCCATGTACTAGTTTGCTGTCGGTGTCTGCTCGCCTCCCCTTCCGCCGATGTGAAGTCGCTGCGCTGCGTTGCTGCTGCTTCCGTGTTACAGAGGTGGGAAGGGGTCTGGTGGTCTGTCCGGTGGGTGGTGGGAAGCGGAGACTTTTATCCCAGGTACCAGGACTGCAAAAGAGAGAGGAGAAGCGTCAGCCCCGCTGCCCGCTTTCCCTGCTTCCCAGAGGGCTCCGGGCATCGCCACCAGCCTCCGCCGCCAAGAGGGGGGCTAATTGAGACCGTGACGAATCGACCTAATTACAAAGCTTAATTAAAAATACTGTACGAATCAATATTATTTTTTTTCCTTCCCCGACAGTCGCTGGACATAGCTATAGATGAATGCGGGGGTCATGTCACGTTACAAGTTATCAATCTTTTTAATAGATTATGGCTTGAAGATCCCTCCAGTTCACTTTTGTCTAATCCCCTGAAAAGGCGATACACATTCGCCTCTCTGTGCCATTTATCACCCTGCAGTCGGGGTTTTCTTGGGTATTTAGGCATGTGCCAGCATAAGCATCTGTTGCTTTATACTGCCCTGCTTCAACCGTCTCGCTGGAACAGATGCACAGAAACTCAACAACAGGGCCGTTTTCTTAGAGAAATGTGGATCGCTAGAGAAAAGCCGGGATAAAGCAAATCTGGGGGGAAAGTGGATCAACGAAAATGTCCCGTATCTCTGGCCATACTTGTGTTTCAAAACAAAAACGTGGGCCTCAACTAAGAGCTTTTCTTTGGGAAAATCTTTTTTTTCTTTTTTTTTTTTCCCCTCCAAAGGGAGGGAATTCCCTGGGATTTCAACTCTGCAACAATACTGCCCTTAACCCAACCGCGCCGATGCCCAGAGCGCAGAGAGCAATTTCGCTCTTGGATAGGAAAATAAACACGGTCAGAAAGCTGGCGTGGGCTCTGCCGGAGTCGGGGCAGTGCCACCGCGCCGGGGAGACCCGGCTCGGCCCCGGCGAGGTCAGACCAACCTCAGCTCGGGATGAATAAGAGCAGTGTTAGGCCCTGGGATAGTACGCGCAGGGGGATGCTACTTGGCAATGACATATTGCTGTGGGAATACACCAACAAGCAGCAACTATTTAGCCTGAAGTAAAGTAATACAAGAAGAAAGAGTCGGGTATTAAAGCTCCGTTGCCGATACCCCACGTTTTTGCTTGGGCTCCAGTAATATATGAGGTGCCTACGTGTGCGTGTATAAACTGACGACAAGTTTTACCAACTTTTTCCTCCGTTCCTTTTCAGCATCTGACGTGATTGATAGCATAATCAACCCAGGGAGGATTTATGAACATTTACAGAAGACTCTGAGGCAAGTTTCATGTGGGACTTGGAGATTATGTGGTCTTGCCATGGAGGTAGGAACCGGTAAAATAAATAGCACGATCGGAGAAGTTGTCCTGCTTCCAATACACCTCATTAACTAACTCTTCCTCCGCTCGCCCTTCTGAATACAAACACACCGGTCCCATATCGGCTCCATCTATTGCCTCCAGATTTTATATTTAGACTTACGCAGGCTGCAATTAAACGAAATAGTTCTCATATGTAAAGTTCATAAACAGAGAAAAGTTCTGGCAGGGGTTGTGAAGCAGTGCCAAGTCCCTTTCCCCTCCCTGATGGCAGGGCCCTACTGATTTTAGGTGGGCGTGGGGAAGCTGAGCGCGGCCGTGCCGGAGGCACCTCCGACCGCCGCGGGCTGCCAACTCTTCCCAACTTTGCATGGTCGTCCCTTGCGCTTGTCATTTGAGCGTGACAGTCTTTGGCCGGGCTGGGAACTGTGGAAGTCCCCCGTGGGGAGCAGAGGGGTTAAAAATTCAAGAGCCGACGGTTCACATCTATATTGCAGATGTCCAGTTGGCTCCCATCGCCGCTGGCCTGGCCGCAGGGCCCCCTGGCCGGGCCGGCGGGAGCGCCGCTGGCCTCGCCACTCCTCTTGTGCCTCAAAAGCAGATTTTTTAAAAAAAAAAAAAAAAACAGGAAAAAAAGGCCAAAAGCACGCGAGCTGCGGTCGCAGAGGTGGGGCTGCACATGGAGGAGGCCCGGCCGGCCCGCCAGGCTCCCGCCGCCCCCGCTCCCTCCCTCCCTCCGTCCGTCCGTCCGTCTGTCCCTCGGCCAGTCCGTCCGTCCCCCCGCGGCACCGCGCTCCTTCACGCATCTTGCTATTCAGCCTGCGCCTTGCAGACAAGGTTACCCCAGAGCGGCTCTGTAATCCTTCACTGAAATAGGCTTTATTGATTGCTCTGGTCTATTGTTCCCTTTTCAAGTCCCCCAAGTTCAAGTTCATCCTGGTGTTACATCATGTCTCGTTGCTAGGGGCAACCAGACAGCCCCAGACGTGACTATCATTAGCAAGAGGCGCGCTGCGCCCTCCCACCGCCCGCCAGCCGCTCTGACGTAGCAGCCCCGCTGCAAACACATTGAAGTATTTATTCTGCCTAATTTATGACCTCCACAGCAAGAGAGACCCCCACTCCAAAAACCAACACTGTTGTATATTTAATTAATCTGTCTTTCTCTGGCACTTGGGAAAGTTAGACAAAGGTCTAATTATTGTGTGTCGCTCCCCACACTTTTCTTTTTGGGGTGACTATTTGCATGGGAAAAGAAACGGCGAGGCTGGGCGCGAGTCCCCTCCCTCCAAAACACCTTTTTTTTCTCCCCTGCCCTATTGACATTTCATGAAATACTTTAGCTGCTTAAGGGAATTAGAAAAAAAAAAATCTGATGTGAATGTAACTCCTTCTGAGTTGGTATTCAGTAACACAAATCAACTCATGACATGTTTAAATTTAAATGCTAACCACACACTCTGCGAGTTACTTTAAAGGTTAGTTTTTAATCAATAGAAGTTGCTGACTCCGGAGTTTTTCGCGGCGCAGTGCAGCTCTGGGGCCTTTGTCTAGCGTTGGGCTTTCAAACTTTTTTTTTTTTTCTTGAGATGATTTTAGCAATGATTTGCAGACACAGAGTGCTATTGTGCTCCTGACTAGCAACATGTCAATAAAGGAGTAGAGTTACCATGCACCGGGGTGTCAATATGACTCCTGCAGACACTGCTCGGCCTTAATACCAATGAAAAACTTAATTAACCCTTACGGGATCAACCCCGACCGCACGGCTCTTTTTGGAAACTTCCGTGCCAGGGCTCCGCATCGTCCGTACTGAAAAGCTGCTTTTACGGGACCCGAACTCCGAGCACCTCGCAAACAGCTGCATCCCGCGCCGCCTGCTCCTGCAGCCCCACTCTGCTGAGATGTTTTATGGGCTGAGGCAGCAGAGCAGTGAGACAGAGAGCGCATTTACCCATCGGATCCCACCAGCACCGCTCTCAGGACACCGGTTTAATTTAGAGCGTCTTACATCTGAAACGCACACACAGAGTGATCCTCCTTTTCTACTAATCATTTCGATATTAAGATCTCATATCCCCCTCAAGCCTCCTATACACGTCTAAGTCTCCCCGGATTAGGCCTGAAGAGCACCATTGTCCTCCTGAAGCACCTGTGAAACTTCTCTGGAGGGGAGAGGAGACTTCCGCGCGTCAAATGAGAACGTCTCGGAAGCGCATTATGCATTTGGAGCCCTGGCAGTTGGGATCTCTCAAGTTTTTTTGCACAATTAGGGGGCTCAGAGGGGAAAAGAGAAGGCCACATCCCTACATTCGGATGGCTGGAGTATTTTTGCCTTCTTCCAGAGCACTGCTCTACGTGGTGCAGACCGGGCTCTCTCGTCTAAGCACTTTACCCACTTTATCCCTTCGTGTTCTGTAACCGATCCAACTGAACCCGGCCCGGGAACGGCGTATTGCCTTTCTTCATTTAAAATCTCCCTTTAAATCACATGCACTATCACAATACGGTCGGGATGATATTATCTCCACGCGTTCTCATAAAAGAGCCAGTATTTTATTTCCCCTCTATTTACTTTGCAGTCCTTTTCTCCCAGAGAGTCTAGAGCTAAACGGATCCACCAGAGCTAAAGGTCCTACTCGGTGAAATCACTGCCACACAGCTGTCGGTGCCACTATGGGTCTGTATTGTCCTGCCCAGCATCTCGCTGTCCTTCCCCAGCGCTCAAGGTGAAACATCAGAAAGAATTCTGCAGTCCGGTACGAGATCTCCGCTTCCCTTTCTCCAGTCAAATGAAGAAGTAATCTCATCAGGTTGAAAAGTGCTGAGTAAGGATTTAATAAAGTGCCTGCAGATGTGTGTCATCTCTAAGGTATTCAACTCATGTAATGCAAAACAGTTCCACACTGAATGTGCTTATAAAATTCCATTTAACCATTGCAGAGCTCTATTTTACTGTTCTCCGAGGAGTATTATCACACTTTCTTTTTTTTTTTCCTAATTTACAGCACCGCGAAAGTTGAAACTCCGCGCTGCCAGTATCTGAGGATCCTCACAGTAGTAAGGTTTTATGAACCATAAACAATATCTACTTGACTGAATCCTAAACAGGAAGTCTGAAATGGCAATTACGTTTCTTTGATAGCACGAGTCTATTTGTTTCTTATGCTCTTCTGGAGATAGCAGAGACACAAAAATCCCCAAGCCACTGCTGACAATCGGGTCCTTTGTATGGGAAGAACAGCGAGGGAACATCCCACAAGTCAGGATATGTAAATGGAGAAAAGCTGAACGTGCCCCATTGACTCTGATAGCAGCTTCTGCCTGGGTCAGGAGCCCAGAAACAGGCCCATTGTTCATTAAAACCTTCTCCCACCGGCCTTCCTGCACTGAGCGTTTCACCCCCAGCTCCCAAGCCCAACTGTGAGCACCGCGCCAGAAAGACAATCAACCGCAAACTTGTGAAGCTTCCTTCTACCTGCACATCTCCTGCCCTAACAATGAGACCTTTCAGCTCGCATAAAAAAGTGAGGCTTGTTAAGCCGCCCTATCTGTTTTTCAAATTAAAAAGTTAAACAAAAGTCCTCAAGGGCAAAGTTTAACGCTGCGGAAGGAGGTTGTTAATGTGGAATCCAGAACTGGGTGTGACAGTTGGCTTGTTTCTCCAAGCCATGTAGGTTATTTAAGGACATTCACACGTCTGAAACTCTGACAAACACCACACGTAGGAGCTTTTGCTTCACCTCATCCACTCAGGGCTAAAGCCTGGTCTGACCTAGCCATTCTCCTTAGGTTTCAGCCTGGTTGGGCTGCCCAGTGGTGGGACAGGTCGGTGCCATCGGGACTTCAAACGCGGCTGCCACGGCCGTTGCTGCCCTGGGCACGGCTGTGCTTGCAGGAAGCTATCGTGGCACGGGCGCGGGCGGGAAAATCCACCTTTGATAAGAGCCTAAATAAAAAAAACCTCATAGCTTTAGAGCTCGCCGGCAAAGTGGCTGTTGGAGCAGCCGAGCTGAACCTGAGCCATGGCCGTCGGGCACCTGCAAGGATCCATCGTGGCGAATCAGTTCAGTTGCTTTGGGGATGACATTTCAGCCATCTCAAGAACTTCAAGACAATCATAAACATTAACCCCGGGAAGGTGAATTGGGGTAACGAGTTCTGGTTGTAAAGATAAAAGGAGAATGTGGACACCTAGGCAGCAAACTGATCCTTTCAACATCACCCTGTGAGAGGTCTCAGGAAGGCTCTGACCACAGTGGGTCTTTTGGCCAAACCCGGGGCTTTGATGCAAAAGGGCTGCCAGGGGGAGTACAGGCAGTGGGAATTCAGCTGGAGGGCTCCTGCAGATAAAGCAACTGCCTTTTGCTTTACCCCACGTCTGAATTCGTCCCACTTCTCTACTGGTTTCTCCAGAGTTTCTCCAGGCATGAAATTTGATCCTACTGCGTAAACTGAAAGGTGAATATTAAAGA
Source organism: Aegotheles bennettii (assembly GCA_013398125.1). Lineage (NCBI taxonomy): Eukaryota > Metazoa > Chordata > Aves > Caprimulgiformes > Aegothelidae > Aegotheles > Aegotheles bennettii. The sequence continues at coordinate 238,000 of VZRW01010032.1, read as the reverse complement.
CAAGGTCACCTTTGTGCCTATGGAAGTTGTTTTCTTAGAGCTGGGATTAATTATTTAGTAATTATATTTTCCAAAATGAAATACCGAAAGGGACGTAAGTAGCATGTTGGTCATCCCCAAAGGGACATAAAGCAGTGAGTGAATCTTGTGGCTGTCCAACATCCACACCCAGGAGAGTCGCATGCCCCACTACGAGCATATTTATCCCGTCTCAAGGAAGATAAAACCCGTCCCGGGAGGGACACAAGTCTCCAGGCGATGTGTACAGTAGCTCTGCATCCAATAGCTGCTGCGAGAACGCCAATTGTGGCAAACTGCATTAAATTACATGTAATAATTTTGTAATATAGACTTCTGCCTGCTGACTATTAAAAATGTATAGTAGTCCAAACCACTTCTCTCCTGGGACCAACAAACTCACTTCAGGCAAGATTTCTGCTCGGGTTCAAACCTCAAGTTGGGAACAGCTAGTGTTTTTAACTAAGTCACCCCAAACCCTCCCAAACCTATGAAAACACACTCATACAGTAACTGCTGCTGTTGTTCCAGACATCTGAATGTTCCAGTAAAGTGTCCCAGCTGGCCCCAGATGTTTCTCAAGTATAAAGCAATGCTCTGAGCACTGGACCCCCTGCTGCCCCAACCTGAAGCTCAGCGGATTAAAGATTGACTGCGCTATGACATATTCACATTTAGCCTGAATATAATACAGCAAAGACTTATCAATGGCAAATGTTTGAAATGTAATCCGGCAAGCAGAGGAGGCTGGCACTTCGAATATGATGGATAAATAATGTATGGGAACTTAAGATCTAAATTAGATCTACAGGAAGAAAACTTTCCCTTTTCTCTGCCTCTAACAGAAAGTTCTCTCACAATGAGGTCATTTTAAAGCCGTCGTTTGGTTTACAAGTCTGCTTTTAGGCAGAGGGTCTTCCTTTTCCTTCGGCAGCGTTTTGTGAGTTACAGTTTTCCTCCTGTTTTCTAAACAGCTAAGCAAAGGAGTTCATTTATTTGTTAGTAAATTGACTGCAAAATAACTTCTAAACTTTGCCTGCCACTCCGCAAGCGAACAGCAGCAATGCTAAACCGTAACCCTTGCTGGTTAAAAAAAGGGAAAAAAAAAAGATAGTGGAGTGAAAGAGAGAGAGGAAAAAGAAAGGGAGAAAGAGAGAGAAACAATCCCATTTGGGTTTTTGTTAGAGGACGGCATACTACATAGATCAGAGACTTTTCAAAAAATAAAAACCCCCACTGTACACAAAGCACAGGAAAATGTGAGGAAAAAAGGAAAAACCTAAAAGCAGCTTAGAATGTGTTAACTCTGCCATTCTGTCAGCTTAAAGAGTATTTTATGCTTGATCAACAGCTCTCTTTTATTATGCTTTTCTTTCATTCATTCAAGACATCAAAGACCAGAACCACCAGTGTACCTGATCTACCAGAAGAACTTGTAAGGGTGTTCTAAAGAAACGGGGGTATTGGGAGCCAGACACCCCTGCGGACAAGGCAGTTCAAAGAGAATATTTCAACAATGATTACATTTTGTAAATCTTTGTACGAAAGACAGCTTATTTCCTGCTTTTTTCATGAAAAATAGATTCTATCCATTAAAGTGAGCCCACAGTATGAAAGTTACTTGAGATCTGAGGTACAGCAAGCGGATTAAGTGGATGGTGAGATGAAATCTTTGAGAGAGACGATGGCTTTCTCTGATATTTGTCGCTGCCATAAGGTTTTCTGACTGGGATAAGAAACTTTTCTTTTTTTTTTACTTATTTGTATACTCGCTGGTGGCGGTGAAGACGTTTGTACAACCAAAATAAACCCAAATGAAACAGAAAGGAAAATTGCAACAAATAAAGAAACTAAGAAAACAAATGGCTGCAAAACCCTTTTGACATGTTTAAAAGAAAAACTACATCTATTTGCCCCACTGGAAAAGTCGCAGGCTGGCCATTTAAATCCCGCAGACAACTCCGAAGCGCTGCACACAGACCCAAGCCAGCTGTTTACTTTTCAAAGCCCGTGGTGGTTTCTGCATTGATAAACTATATAACCTCACACACACAGAGGGGATTTTAGCGATGCCAGACCTCATTGCTCTGTCCCGGTCTCTTTATGCGCTGTCACAGAAAAAAATGATCCTAACACAAACCCTGAAATAATATCTTGCTCCAGAAAGGACATCTTTGTGGATATTTCCTGAGTTACTGCCAAAAAGGATTCTTTTTGTCCATTCATCCTTTCAAAGTTTTGCTATAAACATAGCCAAAATTGTTCGGGAGTAATCAGAAATGACCAAAATATGACCCACCAGCCAAGTACAGCTGNGGGGGGGGGGGGGGCTGTCCCCATGCCTGTGGCCGGGCCAGCAGCCACCTCTGACACCATACCTGGGTGACACTCGCCAGCACTGGCACCTCTCCTGCTCCCCTGGTACATCCATCGCCTTTTGCAAGGGAAAAAGGAAATAGCAGCACACTTTTTATCACAGCAAAAAGATGGCTTTAAAACCCACCTCATGGTTTACATCCACTATTGTGATTGAAAAGTAAATAGGCTGCAAAGGGGTTTTTTAATTCGGCACTTTCTGCCTCGCTTTTTAGACAGCCCCGTATTTTCCTCTGCTGGAAGCACAGTTAAATGTGCTAGAGAGTGCAACACTTTCATATTTCTTATGCTAAATCTCACTTATTTCTTTCCTTTTATAAAATAAAGTGTGCATCAGGACCTGGATCCTCTTAGAACTTCATGCTGGGACCTCCCGTGGAAGCTGGGATGACGGCAACGGGACTTTCCAGCATTTTGCTAGGAAAAAAGCAAGCCCTTGGGGAACTGCTGTAAGCCCGTTCCTGAAACCACCATGCCTGTGCTGTCCTCTGCTCACCCTGTGCCCCTGGACACGGCACTGGTGGGTGCACGGGGACCCCCCCAGCCCTGACTGTGGGTGCATGCGGCCGGTGGCAGCCCCCCAGCTCCCAGCCCCTCGCGGCCGCCGCCGTCTGCCCGTCCCGGGCTCCGGCAAGTTCAAGTTCAGGTTTAAGGGAAATAAAACGCTCCTCGGGAGTCTGCAGCCAGCCCTCATTTACATGTGATCCCTCTGAACTTCGCCTGCGCCAGCGCGCCCTGTTTCCAGGGCCCGCCGAAGGAATGTTTTACAGTTAGAGCCCGCAGTGCTTTCTCAGGCATTTTAGACCCAGAGGCCCAAGTTTCAAGCTGCAGCATTAAAAGTTTCCACAGAGCTACTGCAGAGAGAGGGAGGAAAGGGGGGGGAGGAGGGAAATGAGGAGAACAATATCGTCTTAATTGTCTCTATATAGCTCCACAGTTAAAGTATTACTTTTTAAAGGGACATAATTTATTCTAGAGGCACGGTGTTATAACAACCAGTACATACTTTCACCGCAGCGTAACCCGCTCTATTCTTCATTGTGCTCTCTGGTTTTGTTGCTTTTGCATAACTCCTTGTTACCCAGTCCCCTATACTGTAATTACAGTTTTATTCAATTTAAGCCAGTTCCTGCAGTCCTCGGGCAAGCGAAAACTCCCCTGAAGCTTCAAGAGTTTCACCTGTACCAGGACTGCAAAAATAATCTCCCCGCAGCCACCGTTTCCCCCAAAGTTTCTTTACTTTTATTGCTTCAGACAATCGGGGAAAGTCATCCAAAGAAAATCAACCCCCAGCCCGGGCCTCCCAAGCTCCATTTGCAGCGAGACAGCCTGAGCGCACACACAGAGACACACACAGAGACACACAGACACACAGACAGACACACGCGGGGGTTCGCCCCAGGACTCTCCTTCCCTGCACCGGAGAGGCTGGGGCTGCGGGAGGGGCCTGGGGCTCCCGGTGGGACAGGGTGGCATGTTGCTCTGCAGGCTTTGGGGTACAAAAGGCAGTTTTCAGCTGCTTTTCTTGACTGCCTGAGAGTACCTCAGAGCACACAGCACAAGAGGAAAGTGAGGGGAGGCAATAACTTGAGCTGGAGAGGAATGTGAGGACTCCCTTTGAAATGCCCCCACAGCCTCCAGCACCTGGTCGCTGCCCCATAGAATCATAGACCCATAGAACATGTTGAGTTGGAAGGGACCCTCCAGGATCATCAAGTCCAACTCCTGTCCCTGTGCAGGACACCCCAGGGTCACACCATGTGCCTGAGAGCACTGGGTGTCTGAGGTAAAGCAGAGAAAGGAGCAGCCCCACAGCATGCACGGCCTGAGAAAAGCAGGGCAAAACCCAGGGGGGAACATGGCAGCGAGGAGCTGGGCTGTGGGCAGCAGGAGCAGTGGGGCTGGCAGGGCACACACCGGGCAGGTGCAGGTGGACAATGGGTGCCAGGACAACAGCACATTTGCAGGAGTGGGCAGAGGAAGGTTGGGGTTTAGAGACTGCAGAAAAGGGAGAGGCATCAGGGTTTTGGCAAATCCTAGGTGTACTGCACAGGGGGATAAAAACTGGCCTCCAGATCTTGTCACATCGACCTTAAACTCAAAGTAGGCAGTGAGCAGGGGGAATAATGAATCATTCGGCAGTGAACACCCCTCCCCAGATCTCCCCTTAAAAGAAGAAAGTCAAGAGGGCAATGAGTTGAACAAAAAACCCCTCCTGAACAGGAGAACTTTGGATGTCTGCGTTTCTCCTAATGCTTTGTACCTTGCTAAACAGAGCAAACTGCCCTAAGAACAGTGGGAGGCCATGCACCACATCTGTGCCCAACACTCAGCCCCTGGGGCATGCGGCCATGGGGAGGGACGATGGACCTCTCCTGCTCCACCACAGGAAACCCCTGGCCAGGGATGTGGTGGCCTATGTGTCCCGTACAGCTCTGTTGGGGCCATCGGGGTAGGGATGATACAGGAGCTGGGTGACCAGGGTGAGGAAGGGCCACCCCAGCCTTTGGAGGTCTGTGATGGAGACACGAGAAGAGCCTTCGCTGCACACCATCTGCCTTTGGATGAGGAGGGACATGTTAATGGTTGGCTAAAGGCACTTGGGTCTTGGCCTAGCGTGGAGTGATTTTCACACATATTTTGAGATGCCAATGAAAGTCCTGGCGGAGTGTAAAGTCATTAAATGAGATGAAATTAAACAATTCAGTTATTTCTGCTTCATCATATTTGTGCAGTATGGCAGGCAGAATGAATTACTACTAATGATCAAATTTAGTAATACTAATTAAACTATCTCAATTTAATTAATACTAACAGAGAAAACAGACAAAATTACTAATGTAAACCTTGAACTTAAAATCAAAAGGTGCCTCTTTGCTTTTATGAGTCACTGAATGCGAGGCTTTTCTCTGAAAATAGACTGTACAGAAGTGGCTCTTTGTACCCAGTAAGCTGCTCCATTGTATGGAGAATTACAGCTTTCCCCCATCTTTCCCCCCCCTTTTTCTAAGCATTACTTTTACTCCTTGTATTCCTGAAAAGCCTCCAGGAGAAGAATCTGAACTCTGTTTTGACTCATGCAACACCAACAGGACTGATAGAGCATTTACTATCACTGGGCAAATTCTGCCCTTGTTACTACTGTTAGGAAGACAATGAGTTTATAAACAGCCCATGGAGCCACCCTTGCTGGGAATGAACCAGATAGAACATAACCTGGCCTATACTTTCAGATTTAGCCCTCAAGACCAGTAAACTGGGAAAACCCCAAAACTAAACTCATCTCTGCAACAAGGAAGATTGCTCTGGAGTCGCTGACAGATAATACCTGTAGCCACAAAATAAAAACCCTAGAGACACACAATGACTGCACCACAAGCCCTCCTCATAAAGAAAATGTGAATTTAAACCTTCACCTTATCTGAAATAGACTAAATTTATTCTACTGGACATAGCTATAAGCAAAATACAAGCATAATTAAACAAAAATATTACTGTACGTCTAAACCAAACTGCTGCCAGTTACAAATGTCCATCTCCTACTCTCATTGACCTCAATGAACGTACAGTGGGTCCAATGCCATAGATTCACAGACACCATCTTTAACCCAAGAGACTACAAGGAAGTCCTTCAAAGAAAAGAAGAAGAGCTAAACTAGGAACATTATGTGTAAAAGAGTTCCTGTAAAATCTCAAATCGCATCGCTTAGCACATGCAAGGATGAAAAAACCCCACCCCACATGCAAATTTCATATCTAACTTTATCCCCTTTCTGAAAAAATACCTTTTCTGTTGTCGTAGTTAAAAAGATGCAGTTACAGCAAAAGCACAAAAGGATACCTAAAGTTGTATAAAGGTTCTCCAAGCAATGTAGAAATTACTGTGTTCAGCCTCAAAGGTGGCTGCATTATCGGTAGTCATTTTTGTTACTCATATCTCATGATTAAAATTACATTTCATTGGCTTCTGAACTGTATTTAGCTGCACCTCTTCATGTGTCAGAACTAGCATTCGTATAGATGATGTAAGAGTTGGGTCATGGAAATGAATATTCCTGAAAATACTATGATTATAGTGTCAGTACTGTTTTCAAATATTAATACCCAAAGTAACTAAAGGCTACGTAGTCAAGCCTACAAGATATGTTCACGTTTAGCCTCTTGATTTATTAAGATTTGATTTTTTCTTTTTAGAAGTACCCTGGGTTTGGATTATGTTTTTTCCCTTCTTATGGAATTTAGCATTAATTTCAGAGCCAGATAGTCTATTTTGCCTCTGGAGCTTATTTATTCCTTGACCCCTGTTGTTAAGGCCATTAAGCAAAGGTGATTCTCAGAACAGAGGTACCTTAATGCCTATCCACTGGGAAGGATGTAGGGATTGTGGCCTTTCATTTTTGACCTTCATTGTCTATTGTGGTCCTAATCCTTTGATTGCAGAATTGTTAAAAAGTATATATGGCAGTTGGCAAAAACCGTAATGTTCCAGTAAATGCAAAAGTCATAAATTCAGCTGCTGACCTTTTCCATCCAGGTCACCTGTGACACCGACTGGAGTTTGTCAGGCTGTGTGGAATTTATGGAGCTCATATAGGTATCAGCTGCGAAAGCTGAACTTTCATGAAATGTCTTTCAAAGGCACTTCCAAAACCCTTGTAAAAAGTCAGTGTGTCTTTTTTTAAGGGTATACATTCTACGCTCATTTTAAAAGGTCTCTCTGCAAATCTTCAACTGCTAGGAAACTTCAGCTCTTAATAGAATCATAGAATCATTCTGGTTGGAAGGGACCTCCAGGGTCATCAAGTCCAACCTTTTTCCCATCATATTCCTAACCATCAGACCATCAGACCATGGCCTCAAGTGCCTCATCAACCCGTTTTTTGAACACCCCCAGGGAGGGTGATCTTAAACGATTATGCTTTACAAAACAGAGAAATTAGGCCAGGCATGTAATTATTGTGATTACCAACTTTCAACAACCCCTTTCCAGGCCTACAGGATACACTGAACCTCTGCGCACTCCTTTCTTCCTCACGCGCATCTCTCTGCCCCTCTCGGAAATCAATGCTATTGATGGGGTATTGTCAGTCAGGGAAAGGTGGTGTGATGGTACCCTAAAGCAGCTGCAAAAGAAGAGAAGGAATACAAAACCTACCCAGGTCCACACCGTGAGCGTGAGATCAATGTTTTCAATAATACGTTTGCCGCCACGTAGCACCCTAACTGTCGCAATTAATAATGTAGAAGGAGCTGATTAACTTAAGTAAAGTGCTCTCCACTGTGTAAACACATAAAGATCTATAGGGCAAAAGAGGAAAGAACGAACAAAACGTCATTTTTATATTTTATGTGGACACATTCTTGCTTTCTATTCTGCTCTTGTAACAATTACTGTACTAGCCACACTGACAGAGTCAATAAATCGATCTGGGACCTGATGCAGCAGCGAGGCAGACTAATCCAATACAGCATTATCTGCAGTGGAGGCTGGGGGAGGGCGTGGGGTGGCCAGGAAATCGGCCAAGTCAAGTAAAAGCCATACGAGGCACATAACTATAATCTTGCCTTCCACTTGTTCATTTGATTTGTGTGTGTGCACGTGTGTGTGTCTTGGACAAATGTGCAGCTCTGCAGGGGGAAAGCACTCTCTGCCCATGCTGCATCTCCAGAGTTCTTCTCCAAAGTCCTTACGGTGCTCCAGTTGGCCACAGGACCCGGTGGTTCAGTGAGGATCAGCACCCACTGATTTAACCAACTCGGCAGTGTGGCCACTGAATTTGATGATCTGATGTCTCTGCCCCCCACCACATCAAAGCTGATACCTGCTCCCCATCTCGACTGCGCCCACCACAACAGCAGCAAGAGCTGCTGCTTGTCCACTGAAAAACAAATGTGGGAGTCCCCTTCCATGTACTCTGTACCCGTGAACACAGGAACTGTCACGTTTTGTCAGATTAAATGGTCACTTGGGTCTGGTATTATGTCTCTGACAGTGGCTGCACTCCTCTTGGGAGGAAGATGCAAGAATCCCTATAAAGGAGACAGACCAAAATGATTTTGGCCTGAGGGGAAGCTTTTTCCCAGCCCCATGCAGTAAGTGGTAGGCCTTGTAAATCCATGTTAGCAGGGAATATGAGATTGAAAAAATAAAAATAAAAGAAAGTTTCCTGCTGAATGGAAAAAAGAAAACTGCTTTTTGGCAGAAGTTCTTCAAGCAGGAGAACATAGGCCATTGTTATTATGAAGACTTTTCAATGAAAACGCAGAAAATCATTGCCTTTTAGAGTAATTGTTTAGCTAAAGAAAGGTTACACAGCTTGTAGAGAATTTAGTAAGAAATTAAATCTCTCTAGCTCATTTATCATATTTCTGCATTTGCCAACTCTTCCCACCAGGCCCACGCTTACTTCTCTCTCCTCTCCCCTACTGTGGAGCATAAGTAATGGCCATAAAACCCCCAGAAAGGGTGCCTTGCGCACAGGCTTCCTGCTCATTGTAAGGAGGGGGGAAATGCAATAAGTTTAATTGCTTAGTTTGGGAAATTCGTCTGTGTCCATTGTAAGTAATTGCATGCTGTATCTATTGGAAATGGGATGCTTAGAGTTAGTTTCCAAAAAACAGTCTGAACTGTTCACCACAGCTTGCAAGGAGGAAGAAAAAGCCCAGGAAAAAGGATCCCCCCTGCTGAGGACTAACTCTGGGCTGGTTTGGCTCCAACTCACTTTGAAGATAAGACCACAGGACGGTACTGGGGAGTTTTCTGTGAGTCTTTACCTTTATGTGCTTTCTTCTTGAGGTATTCTGTTCACTGCTGCTTTTTAGGAGCTGATCTGACAGTGAAATTTTATACTGCCCCTTCGTGAAAGCTCAATTAAAGCAGCTTTGTGCACTGAGCTGAGCAGACAGTGAAGGGGATGGGACTTGGGATTCTTGGTCCCCCTTGTATCTTCTCTCTGTGGAGCACGCTCTGGACTGTCATTAGCAACTGTGATCAGAGCAGCATGTTCGCACTCGTGCTGCACTGGGGACGTGTGGCTATGGAGCTACTACTTGATCAGGGCCACATCAAGAGCACCATGACCACACACGGGCTCTTTGCTCCCATCATGGTGGAACCATCTCAATTTTAGCTCAGTAGAGGATTCAGCCACCATTTTCTTAACTGATTTCCACAAAAGAGAAGAGTGAGTTTAATATGGCCAACCACAAAGCAAGGGCAGGATCTGAAACCTTCTTTCAGCTTCCCAGGGCCTGAGACCTCCTGATTCTTGATAGACACTGCATCTTCTACGCACACTCTCTCTCGAGTTATACTACATTTTTAGAGCCATCTCCAGGCCACCTTCAAGATCAAGCCAGTCCAGCTGCTTCCTGGGTGGCAGATGAAAGACAGCACCAACATTCAGGGCACCATCAGTAGCTTGGTGCCACTTCTGCCAGTTCTGCAGCAAATCACTTTTTGCTCAGGGATCAAAACTTTCAGTGGTCGTTAAAGGGCTCAAGCCCACAAAATCCCAGCCTTCTTCAATGCCCTTCACTCCAGACCATAACTATAAATCAGGTGGTCACACATACAACTTTCTCTTCTCACACGTTCAGCTGTTCATTGTGACGGTTCTGTTTCTGATCTGTTTTGGGTCTCCCATTTCTTGCATGTATTGCACATGTCCAGTAGGAAAGCAATCCATGAAGGCATAGGGCCCACACAGGCTCAGGAGCCAGCTAAAATCCACATGGCACTTGAGGCACTGGGTAACTCTGCTCTGGGTGTCGGAGGAGAGCAGCCATTGCTTCCCATTGCTGATGTGGGAAAGTCTACAGATTCCTGCTGGGTTTGGAAGGAGAGCAATCCCTCTAACTTCAGCAGCTCTAGAAAGTAACAGTCCCACATTCCATAACTATGTTTTTGTACCTATTCTCTGCAGTTATCTGTTTTTTACCCAAGAGAGACATTATTCCTGCACACAAACAATGTTCTGAACCCGCTGCTACATTTGCTGAGAAGGAAAGGGGCAGTCACGTCTCTGTTTAGAAGTGCTTTGGAGCTAAGTTTCTTCCAAAGCTGTGCGTGCTGGCCTCGAGAGGCTGCTCTATGGAATACAGAGTTGTCAGGGGGCTGAACTGATTTGAACTAATGCTTCCCCATCAGTGTTCTTCATCTTCATCCACGCTCAAACACAAGTGGTGCATTTAGCCTGGAGGATAAGTATTCCTGTCCTGATGAGGAACAGACACCTAAGCAACAAGTAGTGCTGACCTGGCTTATAAATAGTTCTGTTCAGAACCCCCAAAATAAAAGGCCTGATCTTGTTCCTGCAGCCTCTCATGTTCTCTGCAGTGTATGAGCCACATGCACCCCTCACACTTCTCCTGAACACGAACCGCTCCGTGCAGCGAAGCGGTGGCTCAGCTGTTAGCACACTGCAGCAATACCAGGAGATCCTGACCTTCCCCTTCCTCCCCGAGGGCTGGCAGGTGCTGCCTGTCCCACCAGGGCAATGGGGAGGGGGGGAAAGAGAGAAGGGTGCGGGGGCTGAAAAGGACAGGCAGCTTGTGATGCTCATTAATAAAGCACATCAACAGGAGCTGCGTGTGAGCCTGGTGGCTCTGTGTCCCTTCCCGACGGTGCAGAGGGCAGGGCTCTGGGGGGGTCGTTCGTGAGAAGGAAAATTGGAAAATCCCCATGAAGCAGAGCACACGTTTTGTTTGTCAAAAGAAAAACGTGTGCACTGGTTTCGTTCTTCCATAGGGTGGCAATGGAACCTGGGCACAAAGCAGCTCGGCGTTTCAGCTGCAGGAGCAGTAGCTCTAGAGGCACTGCATTAGCTCCCCAGGCAAGGTGCTGACTTTGATCTATGAATCCTATCCACTTTCAGGCCTTGCTACCTGTGAGACTGCTTCCCTGCCTCCCCCTGCCGCAGCGAGGGGCATCACCTGCACCACATTCCTCCCAGTCAAGTGTCTGGGCAGCAGTGACTGGCTGTTACACAGAAGGACCAGCTACTCTGGAATTTGCCTCCCCCCCTTGTCTGACAGAGCTCACATCTGCTAACCTACAGGACGCAGCATAAAGCTCATTTTTTTTCCCCATGCCCTTTGTTTTAAAGCACTGCCAGTGAAACATTGCAGGTTGCAGTTTGCTTTTTTAAAGGATTGTGGGGAAGTCAAAGAGTCTTTCCCTCGTCTCTCGAAAAGGAAGTGATTGCACAATGAGGTTTGTACAGGCACCTGAGACATAAGGTGGTTTTTTAGAGATAAATAAAAGCCTAAAAAAAGCAGCTACAAAGATCCCGCTGTCTAATTCAGGAAAGGCAGAGAACAGGAGCAGTTCTAAAGAAGTCAGCCATTTCCTTATATTATAAACATTTTGCTAAACTTCAGTAATTTCCCCTCTTACTTACTACAGGGCAGCATTACTCTTTCCTAGCTGTGTTTCAAAGTTTTGTACCTGGTCATTCTAAGGCTGGCAGCAAGACCACGGCTGTGCTTCCGATCTTGATGGTGCTCCTACTTATCATTCTGCTGCCTAGATAAGCTCATTTGACTTTTGAGGTTTTTCTTATACTTTCTTGCAGTGTGCTAAGTAAGTTATGGGCCATTTGTTTCCATTGTTTGGTGTTATGAAGGGTGAGCTCTACCTTGAGCACTGCTCTCGCCAGGTGCCTCTAGGGCCTCACCAGGGAAAGTGTGGAAAGACCAGACCTTGGCTTGCTAACCAACTTCTGTTCTTCTAGAAAATAGTTTTAGCTTTTCCTAGAGAAAGGTAAGGGAATAAGTATTCAGTTTTGCACTTAATTAAGTTTTAGAAACTAACGGGGATGGATCTGATATAAAATATGTTCACATTAGAGAGGGTTTTTTCCTGAAACAGCTGGTCAAGAGGGTGCAGGATACACCTTCTCTCTTAAGCAGAGAAGAAAACCATTCAGTTTCTCACAGGTAGTAAAGCAGGTGATCCTCTGCCTGGGTGCCTGCAGTGGGAGGCAGTTCCTGTTCTGTGCATCCTCATAACCCTACAGTGCAAGGCACACAAGCTGCTGGCAGGTAGGAGGGATGAGATGGAGCAGGCATGTGTTGCTCCAGAGCTGTTTTTAGCATCCGAAATACAATTTCCAGGAAGATACCGGGTAAGTAGGTGGCAAACGGGACTCAGCCTAGTAAACAATGTTTAGTGTGAAGTGGAGCTGCAGCACTCTGAATACTTAATGATCCTAAAGGAGTTTTGTACTATAGAGCAAAGCGAGGGCACTGGAGATCAGTAAATGCCGTTTAGAGCAGTGAGTGACAACGCGAATGCCGGTCACAAAGAGCAGGTTGCTAGTTTAGTGTTACCAGCTGAGTATGTCTGAGCACATAGCCTGTGTTTCACTATTACTGTTACCCCTTGGTTAGGAAAAAAACCAAACCCAAACCTCAGAACCCTTTATCCATTACTAGTGTTGTTGCTACTGATAGGCTAGTCCCTAATTAACGTGATGGTACTTTCCCATTTCTCTACTGCTCTCCTTATTACAAGTCCTTGGCAATACCAGAGACAGATCTATTACTTAGTCATGAGGTATCAGACCAGTTCCCTTTTGAAACTGAAGCCTGGGTACCCCAGGCATACTGTATTTCTGATTTGCATATGGAAAAGGCAGTTAAAAAGCTGATGCCCCCATATTGCTTGCGAGTCAAGTAGCAAAAGTAAATGATTTATCAAGCAAAGGTTACACCACCTGTGCCTTTTTGTCAACATATACAGAGGATGCCAAGTCAAGTGTTTCTTCTAATAGCTCAAACAGAAATTTAGATTCAAATAACCCCCCAGATAGGACAATTATGCTGTGGAGTGGCAGAGTGATGGATGGACTAAGCACAGGCAGTGTCTGAAAAAACAAACTGACTGAAAAGTTTTGAAGCTGCTAAAACCAGACAAAGCCAACAATCCTTTTGGGGCTTTTGTTACCGAATCACAAGCACTGACTTAAATCAGTTTATTTCCTGGTCCCTTCTGTCATGGAGTTGTCGTCCTGATACAACCTTTGTTGACACAGGAAGATGGCCTTTTTCTAAATAAAGTACTATATAAATTCTAAAAAAAATCATTTAAGGGATTATATTTGAAGCGATCTGATATAAATTAGAACATGCTGCTAATGGGAATGCCTACTGCTAATTTTTATAACGCCCATTCAGAAAGGCATGTACTGGTTTTGGTTGTTTAAAAACAGCCCAGGACAGAATGATCCCTGCTCAAACCCAGCCATGCTGCTGTACATTTATTTGTCTGCAATTTTACTCCAATGTTCTGTGAAAGCCCCTGAATGCCCATGTATGGGAAATGTGTCTTCTGCTGAACAGCACAACACTGTCACATCCCCAAGCACAGGCTCACTTTTGCAGCATTTTAAGACTAGTAATGATGTTGTGTAACTACTGCCCATAGCCAAATGACCCATCAATTGGAAGAGAAAATCAGAACCACCAAACAGCTGATCATAATGCTTTCTTATATCTTGTAATGGGACTGTAATTTTTAAAAAGAAGATATTCAGATATGGTCTTCATTTGTATTTTGTTGTTCCAGCAGCAAAGGGTTGCTTAACCCTTCTATTTAAGCTTGACTTTCAGAAGCTCTGAGTGTTCACTGCTTCCTGCTGTCTAAGGGAGCTGTGTGGCCTGGCAGTTAGTGGTCCTCGGGACCCTATCTTAAGCTGACTCCAAATGTACTATAAAAATCCTGATGGAAAGCAGCCACCCCAGATGCTTTTAATAACACAGTCCTATGTGTTTTTATATTTTCATTTTGAAAATATCCTAAACGATCATCCCGTGCACTAATGCCCTGCAAAAAGAGTACAAAAGTGTGTCTTTGTTCAGAAGATTGCTAAGTAAATCCCAAATGGTTGCAGTTGGTTTTTTTACCTCACTTCTCTGATTTAAAACACAGACAACTTCAGGGTTGTTTCATGAATAAGTAGTGAGTTTTGCTGATAAATTATATATTTAGTATTAAGTGGGCTGTGGTAGTGTAATGATGTATAGAAGCAGAGAGATGCAGCTGGAGTCAGAGACTGGAAGTCAGCCTCCTTACCCACTGCAGCATGTTTGACTTTAATTGAAAGCTGTGCTTGAGTATTGTTTTTCACTGTACAGCATTGTTATTCACTACACTGCATTACATAGAAGCACTTAAAGTAAGGCTAGACCACTTTAAAATGATTTAAGTCATAAATAAGGAGGATAAAAGTTTACAGTCAACAAACTTATCTGGGAAACCCAGGCTGCAGGATGCAAATAAGTTTAAAATATTTTGAAGACTTAATACTGTCGTGTCTTACTACATAATCAATTTACCAACTAGTAGTTTTTCAAGTCTTCTGGCAAAGGTAAGTAGCGTTCTCCAAAGGGTTTCAAGTTTCCTGAGCTATGAAGGGAAAGAGCAAATGCTTAAGGACTTTAACAGTATACCTTAACATTCCTGTTTCCCAATTTCAATGTGTTTCTGTGTATTCCAGTTGTTTCCAAAACGACTGGAGAAATGAGATTTAAATGTGAATGCACATGAAAACTTGTCACGTACATGAATGTGAGGAAGAGGCCTGAAAAGTGGGGTCCAGAATGTGTTTTGTCAAAGCATGAAAAAAAATCAGAGCCTGATGGGTTAAACCCCTGCTCTGCACTGCTGCTGTACTTTCTGTGACCCTGTTTAATACAGAGAAGGTTTGAGATTCGATGCAGTTTAACCTGTGCTGTCGACAGAGCTATAAACCAAGGCCCCTAACAAATTGTACACAAAGAACAGATAGCAAGAAAACACATTGTGTTCACAGGCACCTGGTTGCAACCCAGTAAACTGAAAATCTTTGGTAATGAGTGACTTGTGTTTCATTGACAGCACAGGTGCTGAAGCCATCGCAATGCGGAGTCTGTCTTCATGCATATACTGGACTGTGACATATGACAGGCATTAATCTGTACACAATTGATTCAGGTGTATATAAAGGATTTGAAAGAACTTACAAGAGCGAAGAGAAGCACTGCCCGATTTGCTAGGTATTTGAATTATCACTTTCTAGTCATCGCAACCAGCTCAAAACAAAATTACAAATATTTCTTGCTGTTGACCTTTAAAAGAATTGTAACCTAGTCAAGCAATCACTTAAAGCTACAAACTACAGTGGTCCTGAAGCACTAGTTCTGCTCACTTTTTTATACCTTCTCCCTCCTGATAACGCGATATTAAGCACAGACTTAATTTTTTCAACATCTGGTTCAAATTAGCTGCTAACAAAACTGCCAACAACTATTTTCTTAATCGACTCTGGGAATTTGATACGGCTTGGAAAAAAGCACATTTAAACCTCATCCTTCTCCTAAAGAAACACAAATGTTTACTTGAGCTTCTGATTTGACCATAGCAGGACTATGAATTCGGTTAACCCAGCTTTATAGGCCTGCCTCAACTGGACTCTTTCCTCTTGGCGTGAGGAAACAGATGTGCTCACAATGACAGAATCTCCTGCTCGCTCAAAGCCCACCATGCAAATGGCCAACCAAGAATTCCAGTCTATTTTTTTTTTTACATGGAAATCATTGGAGAAGTCTCCTGTTGTCTCTGGTGGGGGACTAAGGTGCACTGTTACCTGATGGGTCTCCCTGAGCTCCTTTTGCACATGTGATTAAATGCACTGCCTAGGGAACAGGTTGGAGCAAAACTCTTTGAATCCCCAGTCCTAGGGGAAAAAAAACCCCCGTGTACTAGAAGCCAATATCTTAGAAAGCAAGAGAGGTCTTTCCAGTAATGAAAGCAGCGTTATTACTACATAAGCCCAAAAAAACACAACAGACAAACAAACTGCAAGTGACATTTCACTGTAGTTACTGAGACCATGTGGGTGAAGTGACAGCGGCAATGCAGTTGGCTCCGCGGGGACACATTAGAGTACACTGAAGAAGAAGAAGAGGCTGCAGGCATACAGAGAAGTTGAAAGCGGCCCACCTGAGTCTGTTGAGGGATATTTACAAAGCTTGGATCCCGTGGTCCAACACTGACGAACCGGTTTGCGGGGGAGGTGCTGGGTGTCGAGTAGGCTGTGAAGGGAAGGGACACATGCGTTGAGGAAGCGGCACTAGATTGCACACGAACAACACCAAAACACACTGTCTCAGAGCCACCTAAGCAGATGTTTAACATAGAAATGTGCAAACGTTTTAGAGAGCGAGAGTTTGGTTTTAGACACTGGAAAGGTTTGGGTCTTAATGATGGGGATATAAACACGGAGGGGACTGGGCTGGTGGGAGAGGGCTCCTGGCCAGGTAGGACGGCAACAGCGGGCACTCGGGGAGAGGGGTCCTGGTGGCCATCCTGGAGAACCACGGCAGGCCCTTCATGCTGCAGCAGCACAAGAGACTTCTGAATGTCCTGATATTGCCTGACTGTTTTCACTCAAATACGTGGTATCTCTGGTTTGAATGGAGTCTTGTATAGCAGTGAATTTACTAAAATGCTTGTTAGCAGAACCAGACCCTTATTTCATGCTAATCCAGCATTCTCTCCCGAGATAAAGTTTTGGTTTTCATACTGCTGTGGTCTGCACTCTCTAAAATGTTCACTTGATGTGTTTGACAAACTAGGAAGATCCTTTCGGTAAAAAATTAATGGGTTGCAGTTTCACTGGGGTGGTAAGTGCAATCAGTCTGAAGGCTGAAGCTGCCTTTAAAAACTGGAATGGCTCCCATAAATGTAAAGCTATTAAATGCAATGCAAGCCAAGAACCCAGATTACTTCCAAACTTGAAGTACTTTAATGATTTTATTGTTGCATTATATTCTCCACTGCAACTGTCCACAATGCCACGTACTTCCACATCCAAAAGCTTTCAATGCATTTTCAGTCTTTCTCTCATTTGAAAATCCCCCATGCAATCTTCTCCCTTGTTCGGATGTTTGCATGTTCAGATCTAAATTCAAATAACCTAAACAGAGGCCTTAATACAAACACTGATTCTGCCTATTTTAAATATATTTATAGGAATGCATTCTGCTGAATAAAATCCCCAGACAATCTAACTATCCAAGGAAGAGACAAAAAACAATGTCAAAAGGAAAGTCACTTGCCAAATTCCAGTCAGGCTAAATATAATGTTCAGGCCTCAACGTTACAGAAGAGTCAAGCCAGTTAAGAGCTGGAGAAGACACTGAGTTGTCTGTCTAGATGAAAGCCTGTTGCCTTCCGAAAGGCAAAATGTTCGGTGAAGAGGCATTACCTTGGGGGAGCCTTTGGCTTAAGACTGTACTGTATCAAACCAATGCTCCACCTTATCCACTGTCCTCTCTTTCACAGGGGCCATAAGCAGATCACGGGGAAGACTCAGAACGCGTCACATATTTACTTTCCCATATTCTTTCCCATTCTCGAATTATTTCCAGCTCAGGAACACCTTGTATTCAATGGCCTGCAAGCTATTTCTCATTGAATTCCCAATCTGCCCTTGAACCCATGCAAACGTTTTTCATCCCGCAAAACCCTTTGGTGAGGAGTTCCCAAGTCCAGGAGCACACAGAACCGCATCTTCCTCTTTGCTCTCTACCCAAACCTCACAAACATCTCATGATGCTTCCTAATTCTGAAAATTATATCAGACAGCTTCCCTTGCTCCAAGAGCATTCCCCTGAAATCACCCCAGGAACTGCAGATCTTCATTTCTCACTGACCTCAGGGGGGAGAAGACCCTCCTGACTTCTAAGAATGAATTTTTCCCAGCTGTTTTTTCTCTCCAAAAAGTTAATGCTTTGCTAGTGCTTGCAAAAACCATGCAAGGAACACCTTTCCTTCACAAAGTTTTAAAGGAACTTGTAAGGGCACTAATTCATCCTTCCAAGATGATTCTGCCAATTGCAGTGCAGCTTGCTTATTAGAGTATGAACAGGTACACTGTTATTCCTATCTGCAAATCAAGGAAGAAACCAACTGAGTAGGTTTGGGGATATGTTCTCCTTGCCTCTTTACCATGATAATTTGCTTCGTAATTCAAAGAAGCCACAGATTTGCACAGGGTATTTCTCTGCTGATGGTGCCATGTATTAAGATTCTTCTGTACTGTTTTATGATGAGTTTTGTTTGGTTTTTTTTTTAACTAACTACTGAACTCTATGTTGTGCGAGACTAATAATTCCTTCTGCAGTGGGGAAAATTAACTTAAAGCTCAAAAATCAAACATCTGTTGTTTGGTTCTTCTGGTCTACTTTTAAGGAAGCAGAATGAGTGGAGAGGCCATTTAATCCCTTGGAGCAGGTACGTTCCACTCAGAAAGGAAGGAACTCAAGATCTTGTTTACAGTTCCCCGTTGGCAGATACTTTTGCTGTGATATTTGGTAGAAAATCAAAGGGAAACCATCAGAACACTGTCTTAAATGGCTTCTCTCTTCAAACAAAAATTCTAAAGCATTTGAAAACTGTATAATACGCACAAAAGTCCCCTCAAACCTTGCTGGGTGGATTACTATGTATACCCTTCTCCTGTAATGCTCCAAACCATGTTTAACTTGCTTTCTGAAAATACTTGGATGTCAGCTTGGTATTTCCTTAAGGTCATATAACTACGTTACTACAGTCAAGAGGTGAGGAGTACCAAAACTACACACATGCAGAGAAGGCTTCACACTGGGCTCTCCCAAGGTGCTAGTCCCATTGCACTGGAAAATGTCACGAGATGTTTGCAGATTGTAAGGGGCCATTTTGGCTCAGGATATTAAGTTGATGTGGAATATACACTACAGTGAAATTTGATTCAGAAAAGGGAGTGATACCAAGTGTTGTTTAGACCATCACCAACACAGGTTGCAGCCTTATCTTACTGTCTTCATACAAACATGCTTGTCTGACATAGAGGTGGAATTCCTGGAAGTCCCTTCTGGCCCCTACACTCTTTCCTGAGATAAGGATGGGACAAGCTGCTCTGATTGGAGCTGGGTCATATTGTACTATAGTACATATAGGCTAAGCCTATGGTGAGGACTTCAAACTCCTTCTCAGGAAAGGGAAAAGCCGAAGCATGGAAAAGAACAGAAGCCACGTCTCTTAGGCAGATCTTCTGATCTTTATCAGCTTTGCTCCATGGGAGTTGCATAGACCTACGCTAGCTGGTAGCTGGCTTGTTGGGCTTAAATAGACGCATCTTCCTGCCCAGCCTAGTCTTTCTGCTACTGGAACTCACTAAGGATTGTTTGCAACATCATAGCCCATAGCCAAGGAAATGAAAGTGATGCCACAAATTTGCTATGATGCTTCACTTGAGGAACAAGCAAAACAGGAGCTGGCAGAGAAAGAACATTTGCTCACACAGACAGCTTTGATATTTAGCCAAAATGGCAAGAAATTGTATGAAAGACAAGACAAACAAACGGTTTGGGGAATGTCATGTATTTTAAAGTTGCCTGCAGTAGGAGAATGTTAATTTAAAATATACTTTTCTGAAATAATTTCCATTAAGTATAGAAGTGTGTCATTTATCAGCCAGTTCTGGATTAAAAAGGTAAAACTTTGGCTGGTAAAGATGAGTGGGGTGAGCAGTAACCTAATGGACCACTAGGTCTCTCTTTCACAGACCAAACCGACAGGTACATGTGCTTGTTATGAAGAGCTGTGCTGTTCTGCAGAGGACTGGGAGTCAGTTTAGCTGTCGTGGAGGTGTAGCAGGAGAATTGAGCAGAGGAACGCGGTGCAATACAGCGATTCCTACTGCAATGCCTTCTGCAGCTGAGAGGGAACAGCAAATTCTAACAAATTAAATGATACAGTCATCACCCTCTTTTTTATGGATGGGGAAAGGAGCGAGCACAAAGCTAAAATGACTTGCCCAGAGGGTGCTCAGTCAAGGCGTAGCAGAGAAAGGGAGAGAAATCCAATCTGATTATGAATCCAGTACTATAGCCACAAGATCATTCTTCTCATCCTGACACAAATGCTGTTTAATACGAAAACTCCTTCGTGCAAAGGGACATTAACCGATAATGATCTTGCTCAACAAGGGAAAACAGCTAAGCTGCTCCCCACGTAGAGCTGCAAACCTTAGAAAATAACATTTAGTTTAAAAATGTTCTTTAAAAATCATGGTGTAGAGGATGGCAGTGTCTGAGACTCTGCATTGGAATGGGGGCCACAGATTCTAACACTCAGATTCAGTTATGATAGTGATGAAGTCCAACTGGCATGTAGTGGAGGTGGTGTTTTCTTTGGGCAATGAGATATTAAACCCTGAAACCGTCAAGTTCAGGAAAACACTGTGTTTTGTTTGTTATGGGTTACCAACCAAACAAAATCGAGAAGAGATCCGAGATAAGATAATTTTGAGACTGCTTCTGATATCAAGGATGTGTTGTATTGAAATGGCTTTGTATGAGGAAAAATGAACCCTCCCAAACTTCATTAATCCCATCTCCGTTGTGTCATCTCTCTGAGGAGAACGCTGGCTTTCCAAAGGGGTAGGATTCACAGCTGAAATTTTCAACTCCCAGAGCATGTCTGGCCACCCAGTAGTGGCAAATCCCCAGCGTGCACCTCCAGGGGCTCTTCCTTCCTTGGACAGCACTAATGTTCATGTTTTGGTTAATGTCACAGCTGGAGAGTTTCACTATTGCTCTGAGAATCATTAAGCACCTTGTTGTGATTTTTAGCTCTCATTCCCAGGAGGCCATGCTGTATTGAACAGCTGCTCCTGGCTCCTGCACCCCTCAGGAGGGCCATATTCCAATTTTTGGTAGGGCTGTAACTGCATTTTGTTTCTGCAGAGGGCTTTCTGCTAGACCAAAAAAGGGAAGGAGAATGGAGCAAATGCCAACCCCTTTCACTCCATTTCCTTGGGGGGGGCTTCATTCTCCTCCACACAGCTAAGGAGAGAGTCTGGCCAAAACCTAACATCATTCTTGCCTTTGTTGCATAAGTGACTTTCCAATATCCTAAAGCTCTGCAGGGCACTCAGCCATAAGCCAGTGACACTCCCAGAACTGGTGCACTCAAGCAGCTCGTAACCATGGAAAACACCTTTTTGTGTGGCTTTTGTGAAACTCTGGTGAATCTGCACTTGCTGTTTGAAAGGCAATATTTAGTTAAGGAAAAAATACCGATGAAAATGGAGGGTTGGTACTGATTGACACACTAAATGGAGTCCAGTGGGCCCTTCTGGGCTCTCACTGCCAGCCTAGGAACTTGGGTTTGTTTTAGTCTTTATGTGGCCAGCCACTTCCACTGGCTTTTGTATATATGTAATTGTTTTTCTTAGAAAATACTTCCTATAATCTACTTTTCTGTAAAATTTGTCCCTAAATTAAATTACATGCTTCTTTACAACTCAAGTCACTATTATTCCACACCCCTACCAAAAAGGAAGATGCATGCCTGAATACATACGGAACTATATGTTTAGACATCAGCATAGCTAATTAACAAACAGTAATTATTTTCCTAATCTTTTGTTTAAATACCATTAACTGGCTGCTCTTGAGAAAACCTCAGTTCCCAATTAATGTGGCAGCTGTCTGCTGGAGACTGAGCCACGGTGACCAGCCCCGGCCGACACCGAGGGGTGGTGTTCTATGAGCTCCAGTGGACAAGCACCAGTTTTTCTGCCAGCTGAGAATCGGGCCAGACAGGCCCTGAACTTGTTTACATGATCACAGCAACACAAGAATTAAGTGTTAAGATTACTGCTAAAATGACGTTGGGAATTTTTTTCTTTCAGACACCACATACTGCCAGTAAACTGAGTCACAACCGTAAGACAAATATACATTGACCTAGTTTCATTTTTCCCGGTTCTGAAGACAAGGAAATAGTAAGGCACTGCTGATTGTATTTGGTGATAACTATGACTAAACATTAACCTTTTAGATTCCACCGCTGAACCTTATTGATAGGACTTAAAAAGATGGTATCTCCCATCAGAGAGCATCAAAACTTCCTGATAGCGCAAGTGTTGGTCTAAGGTCAGAAAGAGGAGTGGAGGGAAATGAATCAACTTCTTAGCTCAATAAAAATCTGCTGATCAATTCTAGAAGTCCTGCTTCTAGAAGATCGTGTTCACCATCTTACTGGATTGTCTCATACTAAAACCATTTTAATTTCGAAGCAAACCAGAGCGTCTGGCTGACGCCTGCAGTTGGGCTCTATCGCATAGCAGAAGGCAATGCAAAACTCCAAGAAGTACCAGATTTTTAAAATGCCCCCTGGAATCTCTGCAAATCTCCTGGACAGTGTACAAAGCATTCAAAACGTAGGGTTCACGTGGTCTGAATAGCGAATACCTCTTTGCACATCAAGTAGTGGTTGCATATAGCATTTAAATAATAAGCTTGAAAAGCACACAAAGGGATTTGCTCTTTCGATTAGATTGATTTTTGTTTGTGGATGTTATTTGGACTCCCTTCGCTGTGGAACAAGTCCCCTACAGTTGCCATTAAAGCACTGAAAGCTTCCTTTTTGTTTTTAAATGTCAGTTTGAGCACAGCTTCATTAAATCATTTCACAATTAACTCCCTGAACATCCAGACTTTTTTAAAGCATCAAACCCAGCTGAATCAAATTTGTTTCCCAGCAGAGTGAGTCCAAAGTGGTATCCCCAAGTGTGCATCCAGGAATTTGTATATTTGACTTGTGGCTACACCAAATATATATGGGAGCCATGTGGGTGGTGGAGAGAGGATTAGAGCTTTCTCCCTGGGCCTAAGAAATACCATAGCTTCTTGCCCAAAATGCAGGGCTCGGGAACCAAGTCATAAGGGAAAGAAGACGTCTGGGCTAATCTAGGAAGACTTATTCCCAAAAGAACTATAAACAAAGAGAATTCAGAAAAGTTGTTAGTTTAGCCTAGTGTGTATGAGCAGCAACGTTTTCGATGAGGCTGTCTGACTTCCATGTAGTATCTACCCTCTAAAGCCTGACTTGAGATCCCAAACGGCCTCCACATGACAGTAAACGAGATCCCAAAGGTCCCAGGTCTGTGTCACACCTTAGCTACTGGCCTTGGTTTCCCTCATTCGTGGTTGAAACGTGAGTCTGTCACACGTTGGTGAAATGCCAACAGAGTCAGAAATAAAACTGTAACCTTAAGCTAACTCTTTTCTCATTACTATAGAAGCAGCTCAGAATTTTGTCCTCCATGTACAGAGAGGAAAACTCTCCTACTTCCCAAGAACTAGTCCAGTCCTCATCTCCAAATAGGTGATACATGGCAGCTGCAGCACACTGTGCGCTGCTCTTAGCCCTTGGTTCCCGCTGCATCTATACTTACTTGGAGAAGTGGGAGAGGTGGCCCCTCCTTCTGTTGATGTAGTTGGAGGTTTTGTGTCTGGCACTGGCAGAGGCACAGGCCTAGCCATTGGTGGCGGAGGTGGTGGTGGCAACATTGGGGTAGGAAGGAATGGATTGTGCACCTTGCCTTGGCTGCTACCATTGGGCTGCCAAAAAACAAGCAAACAGACAAAAATTATACTAAAAATCAGCTATTAGGAACCTCCAGTAACAACAATCTAGTCGAAAGCTATGTGCAATACATTTACAATTACTTGAGAGGTGGCAAAGAACATCCTGTGTCAAATTCTCTGTTGACTTCAAGGAACTTTGTCTCAAACCCCGTGAACCTTGTGAAACTACGGAAACTCTCATTTGTAAACTTTGTCCTATTAGCAACTGCTCTGAACTGCCCTGGATTAAATTCTACTACTCTTTACATTTCCTGCAGTCACTAAGTCGTGCTCCGTGAGAGCTGAAGCTGTATTTTTGACCCCTTAAATCCCCCAGTTCCGTGCCTCTGTTATACCCTTAGGATATCAGTGCCTAGGACTTGAGTGCAAATTTCTTAAAGATACTGCTCATTAAGAGGAAAAACAAGCATTTTTGGTGGTCTTAAAAGTCATGCTGGTATCTTATTACAGGAAAACGAATGAGTGTATATTAAAGTAACTGCTCTCCCACATCCCTTTTGAGTTAGCAATAGTGTAGCTCACAGTTTAGTTGCCATCAGGATCATATGGAGAAACGACTGAACTTAGAACTGCTTTATTTTACATATTAGTTAAAAAAAACCCCTCCATTTAGTCTGGGATGTGGTCAGTCACAGGCAGAATGGGCCCAGCTATACAAGTGTGGTCTTCCAATTCATCACCAGAAAAACCTATCCATAAGTGAAAGTATTTTCAAGCATCACAAAAACAAGAAGCAGGCTTAAAAAAAAAGCCACCCTTTCCCCCCATCTTAAGTTTACATTTTAAATGTAACACAGCCTGGACACTTGAAAACCATACCAATAAATGCCAAATACCATTATAAAGAGAAAGTAGGACAGCCTGTGAATCAGGTGTTCCATTTTAGTGACATGCACTCTACAAATTGATCTCACTGCAGTTCTTCTGGCACTGAGCATTGGCTTTTCCATTGATGATAAAAGCTCAGCTTTAAACACAGATCCATATTCTGAGTACTGCTAAAGAAAATAATATTTTAATTCCTGTTAGGGGTTCCATTAGCCTGAATTACTGGGGACAAAATACTCCTACTGGCAAGCACTTGGGACCTTAGCTTCATTTCACCTGTTTTGGCACTGACAAAAGTCTTGTAGGTGCAAATCACACTTGTGCTAGAGCAAAAATGGTTCAGGGCATAAATAAGACTCAAATTCATCTGCATGTAACTTAACAGCGCTCCCACTGACTTCAGAGACTGCAGTCACCAGTGTTTGCAGTAAGATGCAATCCTTCAGAGATATTTATTTTTCCAACACCCAGTACCTTTAATAAACTAATATATTAGTGCCATCTCTCAAACACTATCTTGTCTCACAATTAGGTGCCTTTCCTGCCAAGAAGACCCCTGCTGTATGTTCATTGTGAGTGTGCTAACAGTTCATAACGCTGAATGGTTTGGGATAAATTAAGCAAATGAATACTCAAGGAAAAAGAAAAGCACTATATTGATTTGTTGTCTAGACATAAATGTATCTGCTAACATATTGCAGACATTATTCAAAGGCAGTGCTGGCTGGAATAAGTAGAGTCAGTTTTTCTGCTAGGGAGAGGAAAGCACCGAGGACAATATAGCTTATTAAATAAGTGTAATAAATTAGATGCTAATAATTAAACTAATTCTCATTAACACTTTCAATCGTATGTATGTCAGGAGAGAAACAGTAATTTTGCCAGTTATTACTTCATTGGCTGGAAGAAGTTACATGCATTACATTTCATGAAATATTCAGAGCATTATTTTACATTTGATTTACATAGAATTTATAAATTCTGTATTTGACCGGAATGCTATTTCAATAATAGCAGGATGATTCACTTTATTTGATTAAAAAAAAAATGAAAATGGTTATTTGAAGCTTTGGAACTCTGCTTAATTTTTCATACAGATAAGGGGAAAAGATAACTGCTTACAGAAATAACAAACCATAATAAACTGTACTTTTAACATCTTGAGTTCAAGTACTGGTCAACTTGATCTAAAGTGCTATAAGGCAGTATTTTTTTTTTTAATGAACTTAGCTGATCTGAAACATCTGTTTCTCACCCTCCCTTTTCCTGCTCCTTCCCCCCCCACTCTCCCCTGAACTTCAAAAATAATTAATAAAAATTATTCTGCCTTCATATTTTGTTAACCCCCGTTCCACTAGGGTTACAATGCATGCAGCAAAGTCATTTGTGGAGGGACCCAGAAGGTCACTGTATCATCGGCTTCTTTGACAGTTTAAGTTAATTTCACCACAAAGTGGTCAAGTGTTTTTTTGGAGAGGTTTTTTGTTGTTTTTTAAAATACTTTTGCAGTAGCAGCATATTTTTTTTTCTTCCAACGACTATTCAGGGTGTGTTCCTGTATGCAACATGCTGTTAAAATAATCCCATAATCCCATGGTTAATTTTACATAGGACAAACACTTCTGAAGAAATAAAAACGGCTTCCTTACATTTAGGAACCCCACCTGTCCAGCCTGCTGACCAGCGTCGGGGCAGACAAGTTGGACAAACTCTTTCAGAGTCTCCTGAGGATGATAGCGGATTGCTGGGTGTGAGAAGTATGGCCCAGGCTGTTGAATAATGGGTGATGTTGGAAAATGAAGAGTCGATGGTGTTGCATGTGGACTTGCTATAGGAAAGAAAACAAAGAAGTTATATAGAGTTTTGCCTTTGGAAAATACAACAGTTTAAATCTACTGTAGCTTTACTTTTAGTCTTTTTTAAAATGTACAGTATTGTTTATACATCTGATCTTCACAATTAGTATATGAGACCACATTGTGTCCTACACTCACTTCACCTAGATCCTGGAAACAAACGGAGCCAGACATTTTAAAGGGTTTTCTGTGGTTTTAGTGGACACGTATAAAGGAATCAGCAGTCCTTTGTCAAAGTGAAAACTATTCATCACCTTAAGAGCAGTCCTCATCAATCAGGCAATAAAATAATGTATTTGGGAGACTAGGGTTGATTTAATTGACACTTCATATAACTTGGATTTGCACATGTGAATCCATTTCATACTGCACTATAAATGGTTGATAATTTAAAGATGGTCTAACACTTCCTGTTGTTGGGGGTTTTTTTCCACCTCACTTTAGGAACATTTATTTTAAGTAACATGTTTTCATCTAATGAACATGCACAAAGTGGCAAGATCGTTTTGAAAATTACATTTCCACTTCTCCTGAATAATGTTAGGCTCAAATCTTCAGCAAGCCTCCAGCTTGCATTCAGGGATGAAGTGTAATTTGGTGAATTTATGGGCCAACAAGCCAGCTGGAAAATGTACTACAGTGAAGGTGTAAAGGTGTAATGTACACAAGTCCGTTGGCAATGACAGATTTTACCCTCAGCTGATTTCAGCAGAACTACAAGCTGAAGAGCCTCGTGCTCTCCTACATTATGTGACACTTTTGACCAGTTCCTTGGCCTTCAAGATATATCGGATTGGACCCTTGTTAGCCAACAGTGCTTTCCACTGTTAGTTGTCACCATGAGGTAGTAAATGCTGCCAGTCATAGTGCTATGAATTCTCTCTTTCCCCTCTAAAATTAGAATTCACTTTTCCTTTAGAATGGCCAAATAATTTGGTTGAGCAGACACTCATCTGTAAATCACCGTTTATTTCTCACCAAACAGTCATCACCCCATCCCTGTTGCTACCCTAGTAATCTACCAAGGGTGGCCACGTGCATAAACTGCACTTGTACACCACACATCATCGATTAGATAAAGGCTATGCAAGGGATGTAATATCCTACAGAAACTCACATAAAATAAGTTAAATACACAAGAGGGAAAAAAAGCCTTTGGCACTTTTGGAAAAATCAGAGAGATGCAGGAAAGTTAACAAAAATCAAATACAAGGGAGCAAACACTCATTTAATGATGAATGTTATGAAAAAGCCTCAGTTTAAGAAAAGCTAAAATCTGCTCCCTAGTCTCGTTCGTCACCAGTTTAATAATATAACACTTTATTAAATTTTTTTTTAAGCATTATTAAACCATTAGCAAACTCGGAGCCTGAGGATATGGATAAAAGGTACTCAGAGACAGCAGCAAGGAAACCTACTGCATTACGCTATAAAACTGAGAGTTGGCCAGGCTGCACCTCCACGTGCTTCTTTCTCCACGACTGGATAGGAACGATTGCTGAGACACCACCACCAAAAAGAGCTGCACTCATGCCTGGGGTGCTGAGATGGGATGAATATGAAGCTTGCATCCTTGCCATGCAAAGCCCCCCTGTAACTTTGTTAAGCCAACGAGTGTTCCCAGTCTGCTCCCCTTAATATTGTTTAAAATATTCCCAACAGAAAGAGAAACCCATGCAAAATGTGTGGTACCGAATGGGAAAACACCACTGAAAGAAAGCATGGAGGTAAGGAACCAAAAGGGTGAACCCCTCCTGCCAGCATAGGCTGTACCTATCCTGCAGAAGCTCAGTGCTGGGACATGTGGGCTGAGCTGGAAAACAGCATCTTCCCACCGTCACGCTGGCTCTGCAACGCTGAGCTTGGGAGAAGGGAACAAGCAGCAGCAGATCCCACACTCCTCGTTATGGAAATGTTGACAGTTATTCCATGGCCAAGGCAAACACCTGTGTGCCCAGCCTGTTCAACCTGTCTGCACATCTGGGCTTATCTTGCTTTTTACAATTCTAGTTAATTATTACTTATTCACTTTTAAGGCAAATAGTTTTGTCCTGAGTTTGCATCTTAAATTATAGCATATTTGAAAACTCTTCAGATAAAGAACCCAAATCTTCAAAGGAAGAAATGAAGGCTATTTTCCTGTCCCAAAACCCCTGGGAGAGGCTGTAACTTTGAAGTGTGCTATTAAAGGCAGAGATAATGTGGGATTCACCTTAGTAAATGTGGGTGTCTATCATGAATCGAATGATCTCAGACTCAGTGGAGAACTAAATAGAACTACTGGTGTCTGAGGAGATGTTCATCCCATCCAAAACCAGACCACTGCCTTTGAGTAGACTTCACCGACCACAGAGTGGCTCACCACTGGATGTGAAGGGAGCCCATCCGTACTAGCTTCGAGGTAGATACCTCCAGTCTACACACACACCTTCAGTTAGATGAATTCCACCCAAAGGCTCAGCCTCTGATCTCACTCACGCCAACCCCTGGGGTGTAACTGCTTTAATGACACTTACATCATAGCCACTGCACAGGTATGAATGTATCATCACCTTCTCCCAGAAGCAACACTCATTTTAGAGCTTGTCAAAATATTTTGCCACAAATATTCGTTCAACAAAAGCTGGTGGTAATAATTTTGATGACTACAAAAGATTTTCATTAGCATACAATATTTCTGTGCTTTTTTGATACAAAACATATTTTTCTTCTCTTCCTTCGTATCTCCTTTTATAGTTCCCCCTTTCCTTGCTTGCCAAGTGAAAGATGAAGGATGAAGATAAAAGTGAGAAATGAAAATTTACGTGGCAAATATATAATTAAGGAAAAAATATATTGGTATTTTAAAAATATTTATTAAAAATTTTCATTTTGGCACCACCTCTGTTAATACCACTTGAAATTGTTATGCAGCTGCATTGTCCTTTGTACACATCTGGGAACAGATTCATTCCCTTTCTTATGCTGAATGAAAAGGAGATAGAAATGCTATTTCAATCAAACAAGAAGGAAAGAAAAGTTGTATCAAGGGGAACATGTGGAAATTCAAAGCTAGGCCTGAGACCACACTGTATTCAGCTTTTCCAAAATAGGGCTCCTCACTTAGTAATTTGATTTTCTATATAAAGACATGTTATGGTTATTAGAAATACTCATAGGCATGTAAGCATTGGGACTGTCTGCTGCCTTGACCTCCTCAGAACGTCAGGGTAAAAAACAAAGTGGGAAGCATTTGTTGGTGACCTTCCCAAAGAGAGAGAGAAGAAAAATTAATGTAGAAATGATCAACATGAATTCAGGAAGACAAAGTGCAGCAAGAAGGAGAAAGTGGCTTCTCTTTGGAGTTCTGGCCAACTCCTCAGCACAGCCTCGAAGGGCTTTCTGCTGATCACGGGAAAGACTGGGGGGAGGGAACAAGAGTGAACAGGCATTAGTCCTCAGTCTGTGCCATACACTGATGTGCAGGGTTCACCTTCTCAGAGTAGATGGATTAGCACAAGAAGTACCAAACAGGACAAGGATCTCCAGGTTTGTTTTTGCAGTCTCTGATCAGGAAATACCAAATTTCTCAAGTGGCAAAAGAAAGGGCTGTTTGATCAGAGGATCAGGTCATCACCATTACAAGTGTGCCTGCGTTATACTAGGGAGGGGGAATCAAATACAGAAGTCTAAAAACTGCTGACCCAGATACAGACCATTACTCCAACTGTGGTGTATGCAAAAATGGCCTTTCAGACAAGTTCTGAGTGCAGGACACAGCCATGTTTCCAAATATATGAATCCTCACAAACATTTTAAACCAGTTAAAGGACATGAGGTAGTGGAGCAGGTTGCTATTTGCTCTGTTTACTCTTAAAGGGGCAAGTGACCATGGACAAGTAATGATTTCAGTAACGATTTTCAGAAACACGTAATAAAAATTATTAAGTCATTGCCTCTGAAAACCATGCCTAGAGTGATGCCAGTGTTCCTGTGTATAAGAAGGGGCTATTACTACTTATGTGCTTCTGATGGGATATTACAAGTCTGAACCAGTGATCGCAAATTCTTTGAGATCTTCAAATGGAAGATAAAACAGGTCTTTGTCTATTATTTATTTACTTATTGACTTATTATTTATGTATCCCTAAGCAGCTCCATGCTGCCAAACCATATTTCTCTTGGCGTCTTTCAGCCTGTGACATTTATATTTTATTATTGACCTCACTAAATGACATAACTTCTACAACCTATGAAAATATGCATATTCCAGACCAGAACGTAACTTCTACCTGCTGTAGGTACGGAGGAGTTGGACTATCTGGCATTATTAAATCTATTATTTGTGTGTGGGAGTTGGAGGCAGGAATTATCCTTCCATCTCAAGGCAAGCATAAATATTTCAAAGCACACATGATTCTAATTCCATTGAAGCTCATCTGAAACATCCCAGACTTTTTATTGAAAATGAGATGATAATGTATGGTGGCCTGCAACAGATATACCAGTATTTTAGAACTACTGCTATAGGGCCAAGTAATTATGCAGTACAGCTGTTGTGTGCTACACTGGATTTTTTAGTGTTTTACGAGTTTGTGGTGCTGTGCAGCACAGAAGAGGATTTTTCAGAATACTGAACTCAAACATCTGATTATTCAGGCCAGTCTGGTCTTTTTCCTTCTGGGTTTGTAGTAGCCAATAGCAAAATAAGCAACTCATAAAATAAGTTGCAGTTATTGATTAGGTTAGCACTTCACATGTCTTAGGCAAACGAAGAAGGAACAAAATAATTGTGAATTCTATTCAATGGAATGATCAGATAATAAAGAATCGGTTAATTTGAAACAGGCTGTCGTTTTCTTCAGATATTTAGTGCCCTTTTCAGGCCCTTCTGGAACAAAGGAGCAGTACTAGTGAAGCCACATGGGATTCCTTCTCCCTGATGTGGTAAAGGACCTTCATGACTGCACCTGCAGTGCTCGGACAGGTTTCTCCACCAGCAGAGCCCAACATATGGGGGAGACATATTGATCCATCTACCTTCCATCTCCTCTTCCAAAAAGCCTTGCCAATCCCTTCAAGTCCAGATGACTGGATGAGTTCTTTCTTCCTAAAGTTGTCTGAAGTCTTTGAAAGGGTCATTCAGTGTTGCTCTTCTCTCACTTAGGAAAAGCCTACTGTCATCCTGCTCTCCTTGCCTCTTCAAAGAAGTAGTGGTCTGGGGAATCAAACCCACTGTTCAAGGACTAGTCCATCATGCCAGGCCAACAGTAGATTGGCTTCACTAGGGCACAATGCTCAGATACCTCCTCTATGAAGTGATAATTAAGTTTACTAATAGCCCATTAAACATGGATCAATCTTCCTAGAAATAGTAACATCGCAATCATAATGAAAAAGGATCATTTTTATCAGCTTGTTTTTGAGGCCATTATAATTGGCTGCATTACAATTAAGAAAGTATTTTTTTAAAAGTCATTTCCTTGGAAATGTTATAGAACAGTTTGTTCTGCTAGATATTTCCACTTCAGGCTTCTAAGTTGTTTTAACTCCCTGCGTGCTGTAAGCTTTCTCCTAGCATTTAAGCGATGCAAGTGCCAGTTCAAATTATGCAAGATGTATCCCACCCTTTGTACCCCAAAGGTACTTATTCTGAAAATTGACCATATTAGAGTACTAATTGGCTAAGCCACCATGCTGGCTGATGTGAAATGCTTTCAAACACCATGAAACAGCTGTGTTTATCGGAAATATGAAGAGTGACTTTTTAATAAGGAGATCTGGCAATAATCCAAATTTGTTGAAAGGAACTTACACTTCTGTGTATAATACAATACAAGAGGTAAAGAATGGAAGCCTAAAACAATAGCTTTAAGCCTACAGATTTTTGTGATGAAAGCAGTTACCCAAACAAGAAAAAAAATAATTAAGAAACTTGGGCTGGGATTTGCAGAGGTCCTGAGAGAATTCATTAAATGCTTTTGAATTTCAATGGGAGCTGTGTCCCTGTAACTCTTTCAAAGGTTTCTAAAAGTCTCCATTTTTCTTACTGCCCATTAGGAATAGACTTTAGGGTGATAAATGTAGAGCAATCTCTTATTCAGGTTAGCAAGGACTTGCCTCTACTTAAATATTGAGTTGCTGAGGGTAGGGCTGCCCAGTCCTAGGACCAGCCCCTTGAGGGGAATTCAGATCAGTGGAAAACTGAAGTGTTGCTTAGGTCCTGTAGTGGTGCAAAGGGGCTGTTCAGTAACATGGCTGTCAGGTCCATGGATGAGCTAAATTCCAACTGATCCTGTTAGCAGTGACAAGGCTGGGAAATCATGGGGCAGGAGAACAAAAAGAGGCCTTACCCTTTTTGCTTGGGTAGAATTTAGCTATTGCTGATATGTACTTCCACATTATGTAGGCAAACATAGATGAAACATTCAAAACAGAACAACTGAGCAATGCAAGAGATACACAAATACCCTAAATAAGACGGATGGAGGATCTGTTCCTGCCCATGGACATCAAAAAGAACTGCAGAATGTCCACCTCTCAGCTCCAGAAGTCGAGTGCAGGTGGCTAAGCACTACTGAGAAAACAGCCCCGTGGTGTCTCCAAATCAGGGCTGGCTATCAGCCCCTTCTTGCTGCTCTGCAGAGTGGTATAAGGCACCTGGACCCTTTGTTCAGAAATACTCTTACTATAAGAGATTTTGCAGCAGCAAGTGGGAGGCAGAAGGACATTTTGCCAGGGCCCACGGAGTTCCCAGCAAAAAGAAAATATGCTTAAAGCTGTATCTGGGCACAGAGTTTATTGGTGTACTCTGGATCGTGAGTATCACAGGCTGCTTTTGAAAACCTGTAGAGCTGAACCAAGAGCTGCTTCCAGATTCTGGCATAGGCAGGGGGCCAGTTAAGTTAGCTATTTTGAGCAGATTGTTTTAAAACATGTCAAAATTCTTCTGCCTTTGGGAGATGAGAATACTATAGAACTGATTACATAGGTATAGAAATAAAGACTGTAACTATAGAAAGCACTCTTCCCTTCCAAGACCACAGCTAGAGGTCAAAAAAACCTGATTTAACCCATTTGTAGAATTCCCACTTCACATCAAATGCTGGCAACTTTTGCATATTATTATTGTTTTTAATACACATGATGTATTCCCATATATAAGATAGAAATGGCTGCTAGGAGAATATATCATGTCTTTCTTATAATGAAATGCAGTTGATAAGTTTACAATAGAAATGTAAATTCTCTTAAAAACCACAACCTTTATGTGCGTGATGATATAATTCTGCTTTGATACTAAAAAGGGCATGGTAATGGAATCTGTGACTTTGGAGTGATATATTGCTGTTAAGTTAATAGGACTCCACATTCCCATTTCTAATATCAGTGTTTTTTTCCCCTTTCATTCTGTAGATGGTAAGCTGATACTACATAAACATTGTTAAAGCTATAGTTCCACGCTACAGTAATTCACTTAACTTTAACATGATTTATGGTTCTGTCAATAGAGGAGGTTGAAAATCCAGAGCTCTGATGCTTAAACATGGGTTCCGTATTTAAAGCAATAATGTGCTTTTTGTGTGTGTCTGAAGCTAGAAGAATTTAGCATAAAGCAGAGATAAAAATATTATAGCTCACTGCACTGTTTAAAGCATATAGTTTAACTTCATGGATACAACAAAGAGAGTAAAGAAACTGAGCACAGCATCAGTAAAAGCATGGGTAAAATACTTTGTTCCTGCAGCACTTTATATTATTTTTTAGGGTTGCATGAAATCCTATTAGTATTTTTAACACTCCCCCTTTTTCATTCTTTTGCTCAGTTAGATCAGCTTCTTTTGTCAGGATGGGTTTAAATCTGGGTCCACTGTGTTAATCACCCCCCATTCTTTTTTCTGGCACTTACCCTCCAGGCATTTTGCTTCTTTAGGAGATTAAGCGACCAAGTCATCTTGTTGCTCTAACATGTCCTCACTGGAGCAACATATTAACACAATTCCTCTGCAAAAGAGCCCTCTTTAGAAGTTTGCTGCAAGGATGACAAATTAACCCAGCATGGTGTCCCACACATCTATCTCAGTACAAATTATTAGTGTAATAGAGCTTTTAGTTATGCATTTATCTAGTAATTATTGAACGGTTATACAAAACGAAGCTGAGCAATCATGGCCCTTTATGAGGCAATCTCAGTGGGTGGCCTTACAGTTAATTTAGGATAGGACTGTCTAAGCAGTTCACTCACACACAAATTAGCTGAACAGCCTGCTCCTTTAAATATTTCCTATGTCACAGGCTAACTCTTTACAATACAACAAAGGTAGAGTTTTAATTACACGGTTCCTGACTTTTGTTTAGCTGAAGCTTTAACTGTTTGCAAGCCTTCCTCTCTGCCCTCCCTGCCTGGGATGTGGAAGTAGATGGCAGTTTGGGTAGGGTATCTAGTAATTACTAAACCCTGACCTTGGGGCCATCTGTTAGGGAACTGCTTTTCCTGCAGCATCATATTGTTTCAAAGTGAGTGGAGAAAATCAAAATCTTCACCTACACAGTCAGCTGTCCTGTGGCAAAAGCAATGCTCATCTGATGGTCAGTATTATGTTATTTATCATAATTTTCTTACCCTTATAGTGTTGCTCTCCCCTCTTTTGGCTGTCTTAGAGTACCAACTGCTGATCTGAGGTGGCTGTGTCAGAATGAACTCACACTGCATTGTTTTTGTCAAAATATAGAGGAAAACAGAAGGTTACACTGCTCTGCCTGCTGCCAGCATTGAGGAGCAGCCATGGGTAGGTGTACGGAATAGGCTACTACAGAATGTCCTTTTACACTGTGTAGCTCTGGAGAGAGCAGAAATTATCACTTTGATTCACTTGAAGCTGGCTGACAGGACAGCAAACAGGCACTGACCCTGTGGAGAAGTTGGGAAGTTTGATAGAGAAGGGCACAATGTCTTCCCAGGTATGTGACATAAAAGTTTTTGCCATGATCAGAGAGCATGATCCTGCAGAGCTTGCCTGGTAGGCCTTGTCCTGATAAAAAACCCAATGGCAATGCTTATTATGGAGGAAATTAATATAATGGGAACCACTCCACTAGTTGACTTTCAACCCTTCTTCTCTTTCCGCTCACACATCCACTTCCTTAGCTTCTTCCCTTTGTGCTGTACTTCTTGTTTCTTGTAATAATGTTTCTCCTTCATTTATCTTCCTAACAGACCATCTCATTCTTTTGTGGGTTTTTTTTTTCCTTTCCTTGCCTTTTCTTCCTTGCTATTTCTCTGGCAGGGTCTGTGTTCTCATATTCTGTGGAAATGCTTGAACGCTCTATGGCACAGGCTGCCATATACCCCAGGTTTAAAAGATCGTGGTCAATTTAACATTTCAGCCAGCTCCAGACATAAAGCCACTAGAGTCTAAGCATTAATACATGGAAACCTACAACCACTTATGTAAATACTGCTGTTGCCCATATTATTTAAATCCTTCACTGTCTGGTAAGGAGTTCAAGTGGGCTAATGTCTGGGGAACTTTGTAAAATGCCAGCAATACATGATGGCTTTGCAATGCTGGAGTACTGTGGTGAGCTCACTGACCACCAAACAATCTAACTTGCAGGTACCAAAAGTATGCTGCGTAGGAGACAGAGATCTAACTGCTTGCATTCTCCATGCTTTGAAATAAATTCTAAAACTGATAGTGGTGCTAAAGCCACCCTATAGGTGATCAATTTACCATCTGCCAAACACTGAATCCTAACCATGCTGGTCCAGAGAAGACATATGGTGCATTCATAGAGTCATGCCCAAAAAACTGCCATCATCAAGTGAGGCTCCATGAATCACTTTGCTAGCTTATCACCAAAGAAACTTGGATCTTACCACCATCTGTTGGAACTACTGAGGAGTCACTGAAGCATTGGCATCCATGCGCCAGCACTCGCTGCACATCTGGTCCTTTGGTCAGCCAGCTCAGATCCTCTCTGCTGGCTACTGCCCAGCTGGGTTGAGTACTGGCAGCAGCACCAATGCAGATAGGAAACTAGAGCACAGCCTTCCACAACGCAGTGCAGTACAGACAATTTCATGAGAACAGAGGCTTTCCAACGAATGCTCCATTGAATGGAGCACCTTATAGCCAAGAAATCCTCTTAAGGATCTACTCATCCTCCAAGCAAGTTTTGTTTCCAAAACAACTCATTGTGGGGATCACTGGGAAAGGCACTCAGTATCCTGGGACACCCCAGCATAAGAAGTGCACTGTGTTCCAAGGAATGTTTGGAAGCGCGTGAAAGATTCGGGAATATTCCTGAGAAGCTATAAATCACTGGTTGTCAATGACAACACCTGCCATGAATAGTCTGCAGCTTCTTCTCTGCTGTCTATTTTGATCATGCTTTACAAATGCATCTCATATACACATCCAAGTGATAAACTTGCACATATGAACATTAGAAGGAGATTGAACCTTCTTGTAATCGTTCAGTTGGCTGAGGAGCTTACTCTGATGGTGACCTACTTACTCGTGACTTTCTCTGAAACATCTCTGCAGACTGAAGATTAAATCCTGCTCTTACTTTTCTGAAGACCACTCAGAATGACCTGCCATTGACCAGTTACCCAATGCATATGTATCCAAAGAGAACACGTGTGTACACTATAGGACACCTATCACTTCTGCAGAAAGGTACAACTTCCAGTAACTAACGGTGGATATGAATTGCTCAAAGATTATATCCTCTGATATGATTGCATTATACTCTTTATGTTGCCACTCTTGATACCTGAAAAGCTTCTCTCTCTGCCTACTGTCCTAAAGTACACTGGAGGCAATGGGATAAAGAACAAAGCTGGATTTGCAGAAAATAATCCACCTCAGTATATTACCCTTTACTAACAGAATGATTGTTACAGAAGAGAAATAAACACAGCCAGTGTGCTGTGGAAGAAGAATACTGAAGAGAAATGTTCAAAAAGAACAAAGAATGTGGTCTGGAACAAGATTTTTCCAGGATGATGACACTTCAGGAATCCATGGATGGATTCAGAGGCATTTTTTCCTGAAAGCCTGTAAGACTTTGTCTGTGAACAAGCATAAAATAGAAGATGCTTCTAACCGATGTTGCAGAAGAACAGTTTGGGTTAACCTTTAGGAACCTCAATGATTAGAAATTGTTACTTCTTTATGGAGTTAGTAAAGACACCTCCTTTCAAAGAAACAAAATTTGGGAACTGTAATCATTGTATTTGATCCTTCAAACTCTGGCTGTCTTTGAATGTTCTTCTCACATAACTGATAGATATCCCCCAGTGCAGAGAAAAGGTCATGTGAAAACAGACTGTAGATGAGATTTAAACAAGACCTCACCAGTGATACATTTCCTCTCTCAACCACACAAAAATCCAAAATACAGAGGGTCTAAACAGGGACAGACAAAGGCATTCAATGACCTTAAAAAATAAGTGTGAGGTAAAACATAGCTAAATAAAGGCAGGCCTACTAGCTGATCAATCATCAACTCGAATCTAAAAGGCTGAACTTCTAAAAGATAGGAACTCAGAGTCAGCTGATGTGCACTGAATATAATGTTAATGGAACATTCGTATTATTCATACTTGTATCACCAATTATCAAGGCTTTTAATAGAAGGTATGTTTGCCAGATAGCTCAGATCAAAGTGTTCAGGGAAATCTGTACAGAACTTAGATGCCCAGGTATCTTCTGAGGATCTAGGTGTGTGTCTAAGGGTAATAAATAATTTGTACAGGATTAACCACAACAAATGAAACCACAGTAAGTAGATTTAACAAAGCACAGAAACCCATGAAGAGCAATTCTGACCTTGCTTCAATTTAGTGTAATTCCACTGCTTCACACCGCATCACCTGGACTGAGCAGACAAAGAGGCTCCTCCTGGTTTACTCTGCCCTCAGTAAAACCACACTAATGCCAAACAGACCTTTCAAAGTAATTTCTAGTATGAATTGTTAATTCGTCTTTTTATGCTTCACCATTCGACCAACTCCTTAATAATCTTCTCGAAATGAGACAAAATTTCATAGCAGAAAGAGACATGTCACAACCATTCTTTCCTATTTTTGTGTCTTCCAAAGAGGTTTGTAAGAAGATTAATTCATTTGTGTATATTACGATGCCCAAGTGAGCTCCTTTTCAAATGTGAACCGAGTCTTGCATTTAGTTTTCTAGGCTAAATGCAAATGCATCTTTCTAACAAAAATGTGAAAGCACATCTAGACCCAGAGGACATCTCTTTTACTTGGAAAGTCAGCCAGAAGAGTACTGTGAAGAAAACCAGCCAAAGCATCGCAGGAACCAACTCCAAAGGAGTCCCCTAACAAGGCGGTTCTTCAGCACACTGATACCAACAACATGAGCAGTAAATGACTGGCAGAAACAAAGCCATGGTGCTGGGAGACAGGCTTGGTTCTGCAGCGAGTGATGGGTCCCTGTCTCCAGCAGTTAGACTGAATCTATGTTATGAAAGGACACAAGCAGAAGAGACACTCTCTGTAACACTTTCAGTCCCTTTCTCCACCCTCTTCAAATAAAACCTCAAGCCCCCAGAAACCAGCGTTTCCACCTCAGGCACTGTTGAGTGGTCACCAGGAGCTTTACCAAACAGCCCAGCCTAACAAAACCAAACACAGGTCTTGACAACTAAAGCCTCCAGGTTATCAACCTTCTGCAGCACAACAGCTCCCACTGGGTGGGTGACACGTGGCGATGGCTGTCCGTGGAAGGGTGCTGGGATGGACACTGGGTGCTGTGGCTACCGTTTAAGCTGCCTGGGGGCTCTTGGGTTAAGCCTCACCTCTGGGTCCTGTAATGACAGGTCGATGGTGCTGTGTGAAAGCCGTTCCAAGGGAGGAGGTCTGCGAAGGCGAGGGACTGCTGAAACCAGACTTCTCTGACTTCTTTAATGTAGTTGGCGATGGCATTCCTGGCAAGAATGATTGATAAGTGCAATTTAATAATGCTAGGTCATGGAACGACAGCCTATGCATTGTGAAAGTGGGTGCAGAAGCAGCTAGACAAACTTAAAGGACAAATGAAACGGCATACAAGAGCAAGCTGAAAGCTCACTTTTATTTGTGGTCTTTTTTGGAGGCAGAAGCAGCCATGGTTTACTTTGAGCAATGAGTACTAAAAGGCAGCCATATTTTTCTTTTAAATCTGAAATATGGATAAGATGCAGCTTATTATTGCTACTGAAACCTACTCTGCTTTATTTTTAGAAATCTGTAATAGCTGGAGCATTTGGATTTTTACAGGCTTTTTATGAGTTCTGTCTTTCACTCACTGTTTTAGTAGATTATTGCAAATGGATCTTCTAAATGTGTTGCACGACTCAAGGCACAACTAGAGAATGAAGTTTTCTGAGTTCAAACTCTGTCTCTCCTTACTCTCTTTGACTTCAAAGGTATTTGAAAGCAATATATTTATGTGGTTCCCTTTTGCTTTCAAATTGTTTTTAAAGGGTGAATGGTATTTGTGTCTTGGTATTAGAAGCCACACTGGAATTATTTCAGACTTGTTATTATGCCCTTGAACTATATCAAAGGCTTCCAATGAAAATCAGAGTTAGGTTGCCATTGGGTGATACCTCTCCCGTGGACAGGCAGATGGTGTAATGCTGATATGACTGGTTTGTTATACTCTGTAAGAATAACTCCTGTTGATATCATAT
This sequence comes from Aegotheles bennettii, assembly GCA_013398125.1. Taxonomy (NCBI): domain Eukaryota; kingdom Metazoa; phylum Chordata; class Aves; order Caprimulgiformes; family Aegothelidae; genus Aegotheles; species Aegotheles bennettii. The sequence goes on along the minus strand of VZRW01010032.1, from coordinate 197,771 downwards.
CAAGCCCGTGGCACCAAAGAAATTAGTGGAATGAATACATTACAATAGGCTCTTACAATCTGATCCTTTTCTGCATATGATTTATGCTTGGATAAAAGAATATTATAGCATATAGATGAAGAATATGTATGTGTATCTGTATTAGTCTCTATAGTTCTAGAGGCATAGGGGTATTCTGGCTCTCTGCACATACTCTGAAAACACATAATTTCCAGTATATTCAGTCCATCAGACACTCTGCATATCCATAGGGATACAGCAAAGCAAAGGTGCAGAATAGTTGAGGTTTCAGGTGCAAAAGCAAAATATCAGATAATGTGGAAGTTGAACTTCCACTCGCAAAGTCATTCAACCTTATTTCCAGCTCTGCATTTTATAGAATTTAATTGCTAAAATGTAAAGAGAGAGGCCTGGACAACATTATCTCTGGACAATATTATTAACTCTATGTCTAATAACACTAGTTTTATAGTCCCTGGGATGTTGATTGCAATATGCAGGAGCCTTCTTGTACTTTATATGCTGCACTGCTAGGGCCTTAATGGTTTCAGTGAGGTTTTGCAGTTTATATTTCAGAAAGTTAAATAAAGTAAGGGAGTGGTTAGAGTTCCAGGGCTGTACTTGCAGCTTTCTGTCACGAAACTGTTTGCTACAGGGGTTTGCTGTTGTGGTGGCTTTTTCCTCCTAGCAAGAAAGGTTACATACTTGATCTTTTAAAAATGAAAGTTTAGAACTGACAGACGATTGTGCAAGAAAAATACTGGGTTGTTTGTTTTGTTTTTTCCTATTGCTCTTAAGGACTTTGGGGGAGGGTCAAAAGCAAAAAGAGATGAATTTCTGCTCAAATGGCATGTTGGGCTGTCACTCAGTTATTGCTCTGTGTCTGAGTGTCCATATTCAGGACAAGGATACTCGAAAGTTTAAGTGAAGGGGCTGTTGACCCAGATTTCCTTCTGGTAAGAGGAACTGGGGATGGAAACAGCAAATGAGTGTCAATCCCAGCCCTAAACACCAAATCAAGGGTCAGGGACCATATTTGTGCTTAGGGAGGGCTAGAGGAACTACACTGCTGGCAGCAAGGCCGTGTGTACATCTCTTCTGCATTGGGTTGTGGAAAGGGCCAGGTTTGCCCCCCAGGAAGGTTTTAAGGCAGCAGGCTCCATCCCTCTAACTGTAAAATATCATGGACAGAACAAGCAGCTATGCACAGGGATTATCACAGTAAAATACACCTGCTTGTGAGCTGTGCAGCCCATGAGCTGAGATCCAGGAGGGAACAGGAGTACCTGCGCCCTGGGCAAGCGAGGGAGGTCGTGGAAGGAGTAAGGTCTCTAAGTCTGTGCGTGGTTTGGTTCAGCTGGCTCGTGAACTCCCTGCCTTCCCCCTATCCTCCAGCTGCATACCCTCCTCAGGGTCATGGGAAAGATAATAAAGCTTCTGAGAAAGTGAAGAAGCTATTTTTTTACCCCTGTGCTATAAAACCTGTTTGACTCATCTAAACCATAGTAGGGGCAGAGAGAACTGTGGAGAATGCTTTAAAGCTGTAGCAAGTTCATGTGATTGTGTCCAAACACTGGGTCTTGAGGAGCTACAACAAAGCTGTTGAATGACCTTGCACTGTGGCAATGCTGAGCAGTGTCATGTTCATATGGAGATGGATTTTGTAAGGTCGAGGCAGCTGTTTTCATGTGAAAATAGAGATTGTAATGTAACATGGTGTTGGAAAACTGAGTAGAAAGACAAATTGAAGCCGTGATAATTGGTTCCTGTTTTTGTTATATTTGTTTGGTATCATCGTTCTCACTGCCATCATTATCACTATTTATTTATTTTTTTATTTCAGGGTATTTTGAAATGTATTGGTTTGGAACAGTCCAACTCTATCATGTTTTTATTTTGTTTGAGGTTTGTAATGACACATTTTATTTTGAGTGATCATATCCATCAGATCTCAAGAAAAAAATGGCTGCTTCCTAGTTCAGAAGAATATGCAAACAGGAGCTTAATTACATCACTTAATATTGACCAAGAGAAAGAATAAGACGAGCTTGCCAGCTCATTTCCAAAGCATGTTTTGTCCTTTAAGAGGGGAGGGTATGACAGAAAGTGAGGCAGTGCAAAGCAATTAGCATCATTCACATTTTATGTTGCGCTAGCATGGTGCTCTAGCAGCAAAATTCAAACATTCTTTGAATGGGTTAATAAAAGAAGAAATACAGTCGGCATGCAAGAAAAAGGTTTCCAAGAACAAGCCAAAATATGTCCCATTCTTCTAAATTTATCACAGCCATGTCACATTATCCTTGAGACTGCCAGGAATGTCAATTTTTTGCAATTTTAAAAAATATCTCATTTAGCACCATATGTTTGGTTAATGTGCCTGATTTATCCTGCGTATTCTTTAGTCCATCCATTCCTAATACTCGTTTTCTTTTTTCCCCCCTTGCTAAGCCATATGTTACAATGCTGGTCATTCTATCGAAGCTCCTTTCGGGAGCTGAGAGTGAGGGAACTCGGGTTTAATCACCCAGAAATATTTAAATCTGATGCTACAAGTCTCACTTGTAGGTAAGGAGTCTCAACACTTGGGTTAGCACTGTAGGTGCCCGGTGCCCATGAGAATTAGGCCACCTCTGAGACACCATGGTGTGTGCTAACAACTGGGGGGCAGGAACTAAGATAAATGGCTAAATATGGAATTAGGGGTTGAATTTTTGGCACCCAAGTTTGAGGCTCTTGGCTAGTTTTAAAGGTCTTCTGTTTCCTACCTAATGAGCTTTAACACATCCAGTGGTCCCCGGCCCGCGGCCTCCCCTCCTGTGTTGCTCAGGGATGCAGGAAATTAAAAAGTTAAAAGTGAAGCTACCCCGGGCAGAGCTCAGGGAGGATGCTGCTGCCTTGCACGGCTTTCCCCAGCATTGTTCCCAAGAGCTAAGGAATACTGGGGACCACCGCGCTGAAGACAAGATTTCAGCACTTCACACGGCCCCAGGGAAGGGGCAGTGCCAACTCCTAAGGACACCTCTGAGTCCTGACTCTCCTCTGTCTCCTCTCTGGTGCAGGGCAGCAACAAATTACAGCATCTCTCCACCCGCCTCAGCTGCGCTGGCCGGTGAATAGGGAATGGAGCCAAGGATCCTCCCCGTTCCCTGCCTCTTTCTATCCATCTGCTCCGAGCAAGGAATAAACAAGAACAGCCAGAACACAACGGCTGGGTAACCCAGGTGGGGTTTAAAAGTCTTTCTTACTATTCTGTGTCTAAGACTTTTGTCCAAATCACAGTCACACCTGGCACTTTCAGGAAACAAAGATTTCCTAATTCAGGTCTGAGTCTCCTCTGAGCGTTATTTAGAGTGCAAGAGAAGAAAATCAGACTCAGTCTATTTTCATCTTATGGCAGCTTTTAACTACAGAATAAATGGAAAAGTTAATTGCTAAATAAAAAAGAAAATAAAGGGATTTGTGGCATAAAACCCAGATGGAGTCTGAGTGGGTGTGTTACTTTAACTTACTGTACTTGTGCTCATGTGAGCCTGTATGTGTGTGTATGCCAAACATAGATGGTCTTAGCCTGCTCCCATTAACATGGATCTGTTTTTTTCACTGGACAGAGGGAACCAGATCAAAGACCATGATGGTGCTAAATGGAACAAGATGTGTACTTTCATATTTTTTTTTCCAAAAGGAAATATTAATTTGACATTGGTTTTTCAGTTGAAAAGAATTTAATTGCAGTACACAATAAGCAGAAAATTCAGACAACAATAATCTTGAAACTGTTAGCAGCATTATATTTCTATCAAGGAATTTGTGCGCCTTTTCAACATTAGAGCTTTCTGAATTTTCATTAATTTGGCATTTCCCTAAACACACAAGTTATTTTGTTCATTCCACATCATGCATCACACCCTTCTGCTCAATGCATAATGCAAGCGTAAATGGGATCCTTGTCCTTGAGAGACTCTGGTTACTGGAACCATTGCACGGATGTTGAAGTCCCGCAGTAAGACTTTCCAAAACTCTGCACTTCGCAAACCTCCAGCCCAAGTTTAATCAGTGAATGCACGGGAATACTTCACGTTCCTCATCTTCTGAGGGGCACTGGAGCATTGTGATGGTTTTAATTCCTCTACCTCCTTATGTTTGCCAGTACTAGAAACGCACCACATAAGAGTCTTCCTTGAGTACAGCTAAAGATCTTCAAATTTTCATGTATGAGGCTGATATATATTTAAATGGACCAGAAAATGATGCGTGAGAATTGAATGCACAAATCCTTCCCAAGACAAATAAACACCTATGGAGCTCTTTTCCACATACCTATGCACCTTACTAACAGAGGTACCAAAATCAGGATTAACTCTGGTGGAGTGAATGGAGTCACCACGGTGCAAGACCAGAACAACTCCCCTTCTCTCCAAATCCATAGCTGTACCTGTAGCTATAGCTGTGTATCCATCCAATCTCACTGGATTAATTACTAACGTTGCCCTGACTGCACACATCTTAAACAATGACTCCACCTTAAGTCAGCCACACTGGTAAACCAGCTCATACTCATCATCACAGATGACTTTTGGGTAACTACCCAAGTGCTCCCATTAGCTCTCTGCCACTAGACTCTGGATGGAGGTTTCATAACAAAAGCTACGAATGAAACACGGTCTGGATCTTTGTTTTCACGGGACACTATGAAAAGGAATCATGGAAACTCAGATACTACCAGGTGGACCATGAACTCGACAACATGGAGAACAAACAGATGATGCAGAAAAACAAGTTGGCTGTTGAAGGAAAAACTGATGGATGGGAAGAATTTTTTAAGGAATTTCCATCCTTCTGTGCAAATCAGTCCAGCAATCCCATTGCAGTCTGGAACAACAGGAATGCTGAGCAGCTGTTTTTTTTTACTGGGGAATTCTTAATTTCAAGCTTCTTGAAATTTTGATGGCTGTACTCCTGCCAGTCACAGTTAGTCTGTACTCAGTGCTGAGCAAACTTTATTTGTCATCAGCTGAGATATGATCACACTGACTGCCATCCATCAGTTCACTGTATTAGTTGCTCCAGTATACACAAAACACAACGCAGATGGAAATTCACTCCTCCTAATGAAGTGCTCTTTAGTTTCTGTGTTCTGAATGGATACTCACTCCCCTGCTCACACTCTGAGTTACCACGAGCCCTGATTAACTAACTACCCACCAGCGAGTACCTTGCTTCACAAGACTAAACCCAGCTTAATAAACAGTGATTTTACAGAAGAAAAAAATGAAAGCTCCCCGTCTATCCACTTATCAAACTGCTGCATATGCATCAGCAACACACACAACCAGTTCCCTCAGAACTCGACATCTGACAGATCATCAGGAAAGCAGAGCTAAGCTACCCGGACCCATCAACATCGTATCATAGGTGACTGCCAGATACTTCAGGAGCCATCCAAAAGAAATGTCACAACGCTTTTTCAAGACACTACAAAAGAAATGTTCCAAATAAAATAAAGCAAATGCACGTACAAGTAAATGAGCCAAAGAACTTAATAAAAAGAGATTGATTAAAATGAGGACCAGAATGTTCAAAAAGGACTGAGAGAGAGAGAGAGAGAGGTGCCAAAGGCGCATTAAGTGGATTCAATGGCTTTAGGCTTTAAATGCTTTTGGACTCCTCAGCAATTTTTAGCCAAAAATGATAATTCAAGTAAGAATCAAAATTCTGATGTCACTTAGGAGAGGGGAGGTTGAAATCTCTCCTTTGTAAATGAGTGCTGCTCAATTTACAAAGGGGAAATTCCAGTTTATACTGATGGAAAATCTTGCCTACACAATTTTAAAACGGAGTGCTACAACATTCATCATTATTTTAAAACACTACCCCATTAAAATCTGCCTGAAATTGTCTGCTGCAATGTTCCCACAGAGTGTATTCCCTTATCTGTTTGTACCTGTGTTTACAGCATCATCTGGATTGTTTTAGACCTCTTGCATTAGCCTTCATTCCTGCTTTGTCACCCAAGTGATTCTTTCGGTAACCAATAACCAGCACTCAACATATTACCAATTTCTTCAAAATCTAATTTTGTGAGTTCTACATTTAAAAACTTTAATGAGAAGTGTGTTAAACAGCAAGATAACAGTTCAATTTTCCCTTTGATGGAATGTTAGTTTCAGTATCATTTTGCGTTGTATAAATATACATTGTAATAAGAATTTTTTAAAAAAATTTAATGACGTCTTTAAACATCTCATCATTTAAAATTCATGACTACATTTATTTCATTTCAAATGTTATCCGAGAGTTTTTCAGCATATTTGGCAGATTAGGTATAGCAGCAGGGACAAACTGCAGCCATCCATAGGAGAATATACCTTTATGTGGGTGCTTTGGGGATGGAACATCTATAGCTGTAAGGCAAAAAATGCCATCATAAATTTGGATGGCATTTACAAAGCCCTCTAAAAAGTCTTTGCATATGATTATAGCTGAGGTATGATATTTTTGCAAGTAAAAGACCCAGAATAGATTTATGTATCAACTATATCTTCCTGAGATGCATATGGATGCTAAATTGCAAGTGATACTAAAGGGAATTTGAGTAACTGAAGAGGACGGAGTCGAATTTTCTGTGTTTTTTTTTTTTATTTTCTCAAAAATCATTTACTCATTATTTGCATGCCATCAAAAGATCATTGGCTACCCAGGCTGTATACAACCATGATGGCTGCTAAACGCCGAAGGCATGAGATGGATATGGGTAAATATGCCAATTTTTTTGACCTGTGACCTCAGTTACTGCATGGCAATGCTTTCAAACCACTTTCATGATGACAAGACTAAGTTTGGCCTTAATAATATCGGTTTTGAAGACTTAATCGGTGTACACTGCCATTGAACATGGGTTTTAATTAATAAAAGAGCTGTGGTCAGGACTGAAAATAGCTCAGGTAATTTACCATGTACTGTCAAGTCACCTGATTTCTGCACAATTTGAGGTGAAAAGTTTATCTGTTATTCCAAAGAAAGAAAGAGTTGCAAACTGAATTCATGTGCATCGTACCAAACTGAAATGGATTTATAATTTGACAGGTCAAGAGTGTACTCATGGAACTGTTATGTACTGCTATCCAGTGGTTCTTGGTATTTTCACCACGTGACTGCTCAGGATGGACAGGCACAGGACTGAACAGTCATCTCATTTCTCTGTGACACAAAAAATCATTTGTAGCTGACCTACAGCTGCTGTGCTCTTTTATCAGGGAGTGCCCATTCCCAGTTGCCCGCTGGTGAGCGCCCGCTGGAATGGCACTGCAGCCCTGGGGAAGGCTTGGCAGCTCCCAGGCAGCAGAGCCTCAAACCACTTCCCAGCAGATCAGCTCTCAGGTAATTGATATCAGATATAGGTGAAATTTTCCTGCATCCCAATAGTGGTAGGATTCTGAGAGGAACAAAGAATCCCCCTTGAAAAAAAATCAAATGTTCCGTTGCAGAGAAGGCAGAGCACAGCAGTTTGGCTTTGGCATCGCTTCCAGAGGAGCCTGCAGGTCTGCTCGTGTGATCTGCCCAACACCTCTCTCTTCTACTGAGCAATTCAAAACTCATCTGACCAGAGAGGCAGAGGGCTCGCAGGGAAAAAGACCCCGTGAGTTTCATGAAATCAGGCATGGGAAGGGCAGAGGTAACATGTAGGTGCTCCCTCCAGTGCTGTCACCCTGGCAAAGTGCTCGGCAGGAGCTCTCTCCTTCCTAGACACCGGAGAACCCAGAGGAGAGGGACACCTGGTACACCCCCCAACCAACCCAAAATGTCTATGCACCGAGAACAAGAGCATTGGCATTGTTTGAATAAGCACACCCACCATGTAGTGCTCCACGGTGTTCGGGGTTTCTTAGATATCCTAATTTTATAAAAGAAAGTAAAAGAAGAAAAAAGAAACAAGGTGAGAGAGAACACTATCATATTTTGTAGCAAGCAGGATACTGTGTGAAATCTTGGCCCAGTGAAGTGATAAAGGGGAAGCTTTCAGTTTGCTTAAGGGAAACCTTATGAGCAAACAGTAAAATTACTCAAATACCACATTGCAGAAAATGGGTGCATTTAGGTTCAATTAAGCTGTAAAAAAGGAAAATGGCACTTTAGCTTACAAAAACGAAGGGACAGAGGGAGCTATCAGAAGCAACTTTACAAGATTTGTATGCATGAGGATGCTGCTTCACTGGACCAAGAAAGCTACAGTATGGGACAGGATTTTTCTTTTTATTAGACACTTTGCTAGATAGCTTTGTCAAACCTCAGAAACTGCTGCTCTGGCATTATGAAATAATCCTACATAACTTGATCTCATGAGCTTAGGAACACAGAAAAATAGCCATGCCAAATCAGATTACAGGGATCCACCTAGCCCAGTATCCTCTCTCTGACAGTGGTAGCTAATGGATACCTAGGAAAGAGTGAAAGACCAGGGAAAGCACACAGTGATAATTCTCCAAAATGCTCTCCCAGCCTCCAATGATTTGTGATTCAAGGACTTCTAGGACAAAGTTGATACCATGGTATTGAAGGTACTCGAATCCAAATGCACAGATTTAAACCCCCCCTCCTCCCCTTTTTTGGATTGCAACCCCCATGAGATTTCTACTAGTCACACAGAAAAGGTTTCACAGTTTGGTGCTGGCAAGTCCAGTGTTCTTGCCACTAACTCTGAATGAGCTAACAGCTTTCAAGCCCAATGATGTTATGTGTGTAAGAGCATCCAACACTTTTTCCTACGTAAAAAAGTGACATGTGTGCTGAGGTGCTCTAAGTGTATATACTTTGGGAGGTTTTATATATATATATATATATATTTTAAAAAGCAAGAATCTGGCTGTAAATTGATATTAACATTTTTCAGTATATGTGTAAAACACATGTTTCAGAAGAATAGAAGAGAGAAACTGTCACTCACTGGGAAGCTTTAGAGCTATCTGGCTCCCTGGGAAACTGCATGCAACTATTCTGGTGTCCAAGGGTTTGACCAGTGAGTTTCCTCTTCCTGCAAAGAATGAATGCAGAAGTAATAGAAAGTCTGAGGGGGAAGATTTTAGCAAATGGCTAAAGATACTCCTATTCTGCCTACTCCAGCAGGTAGGAAGCAGGTGGTGGAAGAAAAAGGGTGGGACAGGAGAAATGCCTACCTTCCCCTCCCAGCAGCTGGCACAGGGAAGGGCAGGAGGCTGCCCTAGGAGAGACTCACACACTCTCAGCTCAGCCCTCTGCAACCCCTTTGTGATGCTGCACTGATACGCAACGATGCTGACAGGTCACTGCAGTCCCAGCACTGCCTCACCACGCCAGGACGTTCTGCTCTGATTATCTGGGGTCTTGCTGTGACTCCCTTTCAGGATGGAGCATGGCTCACCAGCACTTGGTGATTGAAACTTAGCACGCCGGGGTGGTGCAGCTTCATTAACACTGCTCCCAGGAACATAAAAACCCCGTATGCCCAGACAGGAACAGTGACTTCTTAAGCACCAGGCTTATCTCACTACACACTTTCCAGGGGAGTTTTCCTGAAGTTTTAATTTTCTAATCAAATCAGCGCCTACATGTGAAATTTTTACTTTTATTTATAAAAAGAACCAGCAAAAGTAGGGGTCTAAAAAAAAGCTTATCTGTCCAGTTTTGATGGCATCTTGGCTCTGTAAGAATCTAAAGGCAGGAGCGATATATTGGGGAGTCCCTGTAACTTCACTTAAAGCAAAAATTAGAAAGTGATCGAAAAGTTTTACAGAGGAGAGCAGAAATATAATTTTAAGCCTCTTAAAATTGCCTGAACTGTGAAATCAAGTAATGAACACTAGAAAAGGATCTGTCAGCTGGAATCAAAGCTTAGACTAGTCAGCATTTTCTTCCTAAACCTTATTATGGCAAAGATTTTTCATCTCTGCACTCTGTTCATCCCAACAAATAAACCGACTTGACCTCCACCTGTTACTCGGTGAAGTCCGCTCTCATCTCTGACTAAACCCTATTCTTTCCCTTCAAAGCCCCCTGCACCACTGAGAAGGTGGGAAGACAAGCTGTGCACTGATTCAAGTCGATACCAGTTCATAACCAGACAGCATTTCACAGTACAAATTACAAGCAACAGAGAGAAAAATAATAAAAAATGTAGTGCCAATGAATTCTGGAAGGGGGCAACATTTTTCATCAGTTTAACAATGAGATTTTCATAGGAAGAAGTTCTTTTTTTGTGTGTGGCATCATGAACTAGCATTCAAGGCAAGAAACATTTTGCTTATGCCATAACAATGAACCTGTGCTAACATCACATCGAGAGAACCGAAGGACATAATGGAAGCTATTTGCGTTTCTTTTATATTTCATAAGTCGAATGCATTAACTGTTTCAAAGAGGTTCAGCTCCAATGTGTGTAGGTTTCTAGACTTAGAAACAAGTCATGGCTATATAACGTAACATTGCTAAATAAAAAAAAACACTATTATGGAACACAGAACAGCAAGATATGTCATGAGGAGAACCGTACAGCTACAGCAGTCATTTCTTCAAATATATCATCATGACAAAACCATGTAAGAAGCTTTCTAGTACAAAGACATATCAGAAAAAGCCATTTCGTATAAAGTTGGACTTCTCTGGGTGATTAATGCTACGTTCAACAAAGGAGACAGTGTCTGTCTAATTACATTAAATACTTATCTTCTAGGGATTGGCAGGGTGTTTCTGCTCAATGTCACTTTTCATGACAATGTAATGATAGATCCGTTTACTTACCAGTGCCATTAGCAAAAATTGTACTGTTTTCTCAACTGCCCTCATATCACGAAAATATTTGATTAACACACTGTAGCTTATCTAATACTCTAAGCAACATATTCTGCATAGTTTTCTCTCTATTAAAAGAACAAGATTACAGCTTGTAAAATTTTTATTGCACTCACACAAAAATAAATGAATAATGTGTGATACAGTTCAAGTATCTCACTAGGTCACAAAACAGGTTTATTTCAGTTAAAATATTAACTTGTACTTAAAATATTCAGATTTTGGGGAAAACAAGCAAACAAAGTCAGTACTCTGAGGCACTACCTCTCATCCAGTCTTTAGTTATTATTTCCTTTTCATTTCAGCACATCTTTTGAAAGTTTTAATACCTTAGGAAAAAAAAAAAGAAAGCTTTCATTCCTTCGCTGAAAAACAGATATGGCCATCTCCCAAGTCTTTAAAATTCACTGCATTGTGAAGTGACTCTTCAGAGTCATGCTACTGTGCCAACATACAAAGAACAATAAACCTCTGGAAGAATGTACACAGCAAAGGCAGTTTATATAGTAACAAGATAATTTCATAAACCTATATTGAAGAGAAAGGCTGTGATGTAACATTCTAGCAGTATATATCAACTACTTGATATTTACTAACAAGGTTAAACTACTATCTGTTTGTCTCAGCACTCTTCATAATTCACTTTTTAATGGATGGACAGGGAAAGTCAGCAGTGTATGGCACAGATCATTTTAGAAATAGGACAAGACAGCTCACGGCAGTCTCTATTTCAAAACATGCTCCATCCTTCCATATGATCACATCAAAAGTCTACACTTGGCAACTACAACACTTCAAATCTACTCCTAAGCCCTTTGAGGGGTAGATTTCTATTTCTAAGTAAAACAGCAAATTTGAAAAACAAAGACTCCCGAGGTGGAGGTGTCACCGTCCACTGGTACCAGTGCATCACTCCTCATCTTGGCATCTCATGCCGGTGCTGCAGAAGGCACATGGGGACCTTCCCTCACCGGGGAGGAAGGACATCAGCCCCATTTTGCTACAGCTCCTCACACTGCCACGAAATGGCAGCAAGAACGTCCCCAGACTGACTGGCACTGGGCACAACTCGGCACGGCGATGCAGGATTTACCAAAACTGGTTTTTCAAATCCCCTGCAAGTGACTCCTGCGGCGAGAGGATGCCACCGCAGCCAACCGCCACATGCGACTCTCCAAATTAATAATGGATTTAGGATATTCATTCCCTGAGCTGCGAGGGTTCGGGATGTGGCTGCAATTATCTAGATATAAGTCTGACACACATTATCCTTCTATCAATGTCATTTCCCTTAGTAGCCAACAGATTATCAGCAGCTTTGTGATATTCCAGGTGTCAAAGAAGAATTAAAACCACAACAATTGCCCAAACAAAGGGACAAAAGACGGGATACGTGTTTCTGAGCCCTGCATATCAATTTAATATGTGCAGCTGACAATGATGCAAATGTCCTCGGGAGAGAGGCAGCAAGATCTGTGCCCAAACATACACACACCACCGTCAGCAAGATGGCAGGGAACAGAAGCAGTAGGATTCCCAGCCCAGGACACATGCCTCAGCAGGCAAAGCAACCCAATGGAACAATCCTCTGGTTGGGGAGAATTTTGGAAGCACCTGATATGGAAAAGGGCCCTAAACAAGCCAGATGGTACTTTTAGCTGGCAGCAGAAAGTAGGAGACAGCCAAAAACATTACAGCATTTCCCCAAGAGGCCAACAAATCGATTTTTAACCATTTTTTTTTAAAGTGACGCTATGAATATAAAAAATAATGTTTCTATGCATTTTTAAATGGCTAATTTTATGAATAATACACTTAAGAAGGCAACAACTGGAAGAGATGAGGAAGCAATGGGTTTTCACTTTCCCAGGGTGGTTGTATATTTGACATCAGGTTTCTATTCAGTCACTGCCACTGTTTACTCTGAATTAAGTGCCAGTTTTTGTTCAGGGTTTTCCACATAATGTTAAAGAGAAAAACCCTGCAAAGTGGAGAAATAACCCTGCAAAGAGACAATAGCACAATAGTTTTCAGGACATGAGGGAAATGCTGTTTGCAAGACTGCTTTGCCCTCTTAAAACCCGTCCTCCCCAAATCATTTGGTTTCTAGACGATCATTTTTTAACAGAGGGCAAGCAATTCATTTAATACTTCCAAGTTCCCATTTGGCCAAGGATTTGCATAAGAAATACAGCTGTTTCAGGGATCTTTTCATTTTTAAAATCTCCAAATGGCCAGAATTTGCAATTCTGCCTGGACCACAGGACTCTGCAGGAATCATTTTGACGTCAGGCGTTGAACCTTTCCTCTGACAGTCAGAAGCAGCTCCTGGCCCAGCCCATTTAGATCAGGTGTGGCCGAGAGGTTTTCACTCAAGGAATGGAAAAAGAGATTGTAAGGACTGAAAGGACAGAGCAAGGCAGAGGAGTCATGGAACAAGTGGGAATGACCCTTTGCTTCAGAGACGCACCTCACGCCTGGGATTGGCCAAGTTCAAAGAGGAGTCAGGATGATGCTTTCCTCTCATTTGCCATTATTTTGGCTAACAGCAAAGGCAAGCCCTGCGACAGGGTGAAATCTGGACTACATCCAAAGTGCTTTCTCCTGTGAGGAGCAAGGTAGTGCATTAGCATACTGCTCCACAGATAATATTCCTGGAGACAAATGTGGGCTGCTGTAATAAAATGGGATACTACACCAAGTACAAGGATAATCCATACATTTGTATTTTTCAAATCTCTTTGATTGTAAACCCTTACTTTTAAAATATGATGTATTTCCCTTCTACAGGTAGAACCCAAGACTTGTCTCCAGCCCTTGCCTATATAAATTGGACCTGTTCTTTCCAAGAGTACTGCTTTTGGACGTGAGGACTGCAGGTACCATCTCACTCTGTTGGCTCCTGGGGGTTCGAAGACCTGCACACAAATCCCAGCGAGGCAAACGAAGACTGCACAAAGCAGTAAAACAGCCTATAATTTTCCAGCTAACTTTAGCAACAGGATGTCTTGTGTTATGCTTTTTGGTGTATATCACACTAAAAATAGCAGGAACCATTAATGTAAGAGAATAGCAGAAAGGATGATCTCACTAAGGCTATGCTGGGCAGGCAGAGGTGGAGGATGCTGTGGATTACCTGCTCTTCTCTGAGCAAGGCACCAGTGAAATCAGAGTAAAACTGCAGCCAGAATGCACACGAGATGAAGACACTGCTGAACTTTGCTGGAGAATGAAAGAAAACGGAGTACTTGAACAGCATCCCTTACTGAGGCTGCAGTGTCCTTATTACAGTCCCTCCCGCTGGGCTTGGCTGTTTGGGGCAGCCCTGGCATTCATGCCATATGGGTTATGGGTCAAGGTTAGAGACTGCCCACTTCGGGTGAGCAGCACAGCTTCTATCACAGCACATATACATTCCTGGAGGTATAGGATGGCTCTGCAGCCACTCAGGCAAATTGTTACCTGAGCTAACAGGCTGCTAGACAGACTTCTCTGCTTTCCTACACTCACTGATGGCTGCGGTCAAAGTGTTGGGGCAGCACTTAACTTGAAAGAAAGTAACCAGGGAATGATTTATTCACTACTTCTGGCAGTAAAAAAACCCCATGATGGAGCATCAAGCAAAATGATCAGGCAGCAGAGAAAAGAAGTGGTTCTTCATTACACAGCAGCGAGTGAAACTGGAACTCACTGCCATGGGATGTTGTGGAGGCTGAAATAAAGAATGGGTTAAAAACACCCGAGCACATCTCTGAAAGAGAAGTCCACTGAAGGCTGTCAAACACAAAGATGTGAACAGAGCCTCTGGCTCACGAAACGAAGCTGTTTGCTGCCAAAACCCGTGAGGTTGTCCTCTGAAAAGCATCACTGGATGCCTGTCCTGCTGTTGTATTCTTTCCTTAAGTGTCCACTACCAGCTCGTGTCAGACACAGCACACTGGGCTAGGTGAGCCTTCAGTCGAGCTGGGAAGAGCCATTTTTTCCTCTCTGTGGGCAGATCCGCGTGTTTTTTTAAGCTGGAATGTGCTGTTCTTGGCAGCTGAGGAACATGAAAATTGCAGCAGGTATCAATGAAATGAAGATCTCAGGATTGCTCCTCACTTTGTGCAGAACCAGGGGAACATCTCGAGTCAGAGTGGCAGACACAGTGTGGGAAAGGAAACGAAAAAGAGACGCAATAGAGTTTGCATCGTGTTCCTGTACCACCTTCTCTCGGTCCTCTAACGCCTCTCATTGCACATTCTGGGTGAAAATGTTGCCTTTAAAATAAAGTGTCCTCTAAAGCAAAGATTAAAACGTGTGCAGGGAGTACAGTAGCTGCACTGTGTGCTACGCAGTGCAGTGATGGTTGTACTGAGACTGTTAATAAACAGTGCCGAGAGCAGAACTTCTGCATAAAAAAGGGTGTATGTTACATCTCTCCCCCTCTCCCCTGTCTCGTGCAATATTTACACAGCTGTGCTTTGTAAAATGTGTAGGGGAGTTTTTTATTATTATTTTTTGGTAATTTATTTACCTAAGATAGCCCAGCATCTGGTTTGTGGTGAGCTTCTTTCACAAGGTTTCACAGTTGCAAAAGACTGATGCAAAAGGAGGTCACGGTCCTTACTCACTGATCCTAAAACCATTTGTTTCGATCACTTAGCCACTCTATTTGGCTAATTTGTGTTCCGTTCTGTGCTTTTGGTTTGTCCCCTACTTGAAAATGTGCATCCCCTGGGGAACTGATCTGGCTAGGTGAGTATTTTAGTTATCTGTTTTATAAAATGCAGAAGTGCCCAGGAATTTGCAATAATGTGCATCATTTACCACCTTTCAATATGTACTGCATATTGGCTCTGAAGACTATTCATATTTTCCAGCTGCCTCCAAAGGAAAAAAAAGGAGTTCAATGCAGCCTTTGCAGTGGGTCCTTTCCCATGACTGCGTGCACAGGTGATGAAGACTTTTCCTGTGTCCTGAAGAATTAATAAGCCTGAACATTTTTGTACCAGCAGCATACTACAGGAGATAAAATACTGCTTCTGCTTCCCAAACACATTAGAAAAAGCAAGTCTGCTGATCTCAACTGCTAAGACAGCACATGAAAGGAATGCAGTCCATTTCCTAACCAAGATCTAATCTATAGAAGAGTTTATAGATCCAAGTCAACATCCGGAATTGGTCCCAGAAGCAAACAAGAGAACTAGTTCAACTTTTGGAAGGCAGGTACAATACTTTCAATGTGTTTAATCCCACTTTGCAATCACACAGTCCCATGCTGCACTATCAGCTGATCTTCAAGGGTAACTGTACCAGAGGACACTCGTCTGGAGCTCACAAAGATTCCCCTGACAGACTCCAAATCAGCAAGGGATGCACAGCCATGCTCAGAGGATGCTTCTGTCCTATGGAGCTCACCTCAAAGGAGAAGCAGAAAGTGTCTGCTCTTGTCCCAGTACCGAGGGTTTCACTTGGTGTCAAAAGTGAAGCACAAACCGTGTCACTGCCTTGGCTTCATGTGTCTGTGTCAAACAGAATGGGTGGCACAATAACATGGCTCAGCCAGCGAGGATGCCTGAAGAGTGCTAGGTCCATAGACCACTGATACAGAACTCCCATCCCAGAAATCCTGATGTCATCAGGAAGCATCACTCCAACCTTTGTCAGGGATTAGTTTTCCACACGCTGAATCTTTCCTATCAATCTGAAAAACGATGCAGATGATGTGTGTGGGGCCAGAAATAGCTCAGGTGGCCTCATGGCTGTCACAGCACACAGAAGCTCTGCTTTTAATTTGGTCATTCAAGTCAGTGGAAATAGTATGTCTGTATGATGCCAGCACCAGGCCAGTTGAAAACACAGCTTTAATCTGCTGTCTGAAGTGGAATGCTTTCTGCATTTTATAACTCAGAACTCCTGCAGCTCCATATCCATTTTTAAATGATGCACTTCCTGACATCTGGAATGAGATGCAAGAAGCAGAGCCACAACATCGACTGACTGACTTCT
This sequence comes from Aegotheles bennettii, assembly GCA_013398125.1. Taxonomy (NCBI): domain Eukaryota; kingdom Metazoa; phylum Chordata; class Aves; order Caprimulgiformes; family Aegothelidae; genus Aegotheles; species Aegotheles bennettii. The sequence continues at coordinate 180,956 of VZRW01010032.1, read as the reverse complement.
CCGGGACCATACTGAAGGGATGGATTTCCTCAGGGCATGACAGCAAAGCTGAGGCATGTGCTCTAACACTTGCATGGGATTATTAATTTTATTTAAAACGGAAAGTGCAATTTAGCTTGACTCTCAGGGACCAGTTTGTTGTGTTGTCCAGTTTCTGAAAAAAACAGGAGCCTCTGAGAGGTGTAAAAACATTCAGGAGTTTTCAATCTGATCTCACTTTTCAATCAGTAGTTCTTTCCCCACCTCTGACTTCCATCCCTGATTTTGAGACAGCAATGCCAGCAGCATGGCATGTTGTCACAGGTCTCATGCTACTACATGAATTGCCAAAGAAAAGCTGAGCTATTGATCCAGTGGCAATTTGCTGTCAAAATGACTATGTCTGTTACAGCAAACGAGTGGTGTTAATCATCTGACTTGATGAATGCTGCTGCTAAAGACTGACAATGCTCAAAGCACCACTATTGACCTGCTGCACTTTTCCGGACTGACATTAAATTCTTGATCTTTGCTGGCCTTAACCAATTAGAGCTTAAGTTATCCATTAAGGTGCGGTTCTGGAAAAGTTCTGTTTAAAATAAACAACTTATATTGGTGAGTAACTCATCAGCTATGCAGCAGTCTGATTCTGATTGCCTGGCAGAGAAACACACACATTTTGTGCAGGATCTGATAAAAGATCTATAATGTGCTAACACAAACCTATCATGTAGCACCTGTGACTAACAGATTGTGATATCAAAGTCTTGATGCCTAAGTGCTCCTGTAAATGCATTAAACTTTTAGCGGCAGGAACTGTAGACTGCCAGTGACAAGGAGCTGATATGGTATTTCAGTAAAAGTTGATAAGTGTTACTGCTCTTAGAAGAAAAGAAAAATCTTATGTTCTTGAAAACCACTGGGCAGCTTGTGTTTTGATGGGATACTGTAATGCAGAGAGCAGGGATAAGGGAACACATGGGCTACGTGGAAGTACAAAGACATTTAAGAACAGCTCTGGATTCTACAGTAGCTGGAGTTCCTTAAAGTGTGCTCCCACCGTACATTTGGCTTCAGGCATCTACTTGTTCACTTCAAACCGACTTTTTAGGCAGCAGCATGCACATGAGGACATGTTCCATTCCATGTACCAGTAATGGAAAGGTAGCACAGGCCCAAGCACACTCTGCTTCTTGGCTGTGGCAGAACAAGGATGCTGGAAGACTCTGCAAGAGTGGGAAGAAATGTGGGAAACTGTGTATGAAGCCTTGGAGATGAGAAGCATCACAGGTCTGGATGGTAACGGGGAAATGGAGTGGATGGGAAGAGGAGAGGTAGTCACAGCACACAAAGTCTAACAAAGCTCTGAAAAAGTTCTTCAGAGAAAATGAACAATGGAATTTTGTGTGAACAGGGGAGGCAGCAGGTTCTGTCTGCAGTACTGCTCACGGCACCTCTTCAGCTTTATGGCACAAATCAGCCCGATGAAATTCTCTGTGCTGTAAACCAAAATGTTCTGGCCACCAGTGAAGAAATTATCTTATTCTGACCTCCCATCCGAAGAGCCAAACTATGCCGTGGGCTGGAGGTCTGTCTGGTTGCGAAATGTTCCCACTGTCTTATGATATTAAGTTCAATGGGGGAAAAAATGGTGCTGGTGCCTGCTGATAGATGTGTCAAGGTATGTAATGAAGCTGCTGCACAAGGCAGGTCCAATCCTAACGGCTCTGTGAGTGTGCTGTCTGACCTTTCTTTACACACTGAGAATTGGAGGGCAAGACAATGTCACATCTGGGAAATACTGAGTAAACATCATTGGCAGGGATCCTGGACACAGACCTCCTCTGGTCTAAGGAAAAGAAACGTTTCCTTGGTTTTGACTTTCTTAAATAGGGCTGTGAGTATTCAAACAGTTCAGCTTAAGGAAATGGATAAAGATCATGAAATTCCTGTGTCTAGTTATGATCCAGTGAAAACTGCCCACTACAGCGAGCAGTGCCAGAGTATTTTTTGATATTGAATACTCCAGGTCTGAAGCTGAATGTTTTCCCAGCAAAAAGAGATTATTCTCCTATTCCTTATTTTCTATAATACATGGTTCTCATGTTTTTCATCATATTTTCTACAGTCAGGCTCTTGAATCATTGGCAGTAATGCAGCACGATCATTGGAAGCTTCTCTGAGCTCTGAGTTAGTGTGTGGCGTCAGGTCTTTTGATGAGCCCACAGACCTTTTGCCTGAGGACAGATCAGATGCACTCTGCATCACTGATGCTGGGACATACTATACATATTTCATCTTCTAGGTAGTGCCAGGCGACAACCATGTTTAGAGCATAAAGAATGCATAAAGAACACAATCTAGGATGTCCCTCATACCACTTTCTCTGGCATTTCCAAGATATAATTCCAAACAGACTTTGAAAACAAACTCTTGTGGTCATCTGATCTATGCCTGAATGAGTCTTTCTGATGTGTAAGGCATAAATAAAAGTTTCTTAGGGTTTCCTTGCATGCTGAGAATCTGCTAAAAAGAAAGCTCGTGCCAGGTTTAAGAAAAGAGTTATTGGAACAAGAGCTTGGACTGGTTGCTTGCATGTGGTTGTCCCATAACCAGCAACTGGGAGAGACACGGTACCATTAAGTTAGGGGTCACCGTCACTGGAAGGGAAATACTCCAAAATAGGATCTCAGCTCCTCAGCTGCATGGAAATTGCTCAGAAATCATTTTCAGACATTCCCATAGATGGTGACGTGAGAACAAGAAGCACTAGCCTGAGTGGTGTAGTGAGCAATCATGAGGCTGACTTTAATAGCATCTTTACTACCAAAGACGTGTCCAGCAGTCTAACAGGGAGCTCTCTAGCTCACTGCAGGTTCATATAATATTATCAACTTCATGAGCCCCTGAAACTATAAATATGTCTTTCAGTCATGCAGTGCAAGTGTTATTGCTATTTCCTTAAGGTTTCTGCACTGAAAGTCTCATCTGGTTCCTGGGGTTTTCAAGGTGAAGACACACAAGAGCCTAGCACTGCGTGACCAGCCTGGGTGGAGCTGGGGCACCCACCTGGGGAAGATGGATGAAAAGTCCCATCAGTCTTTCAGTGGAAGAAAGACCAAAAAGTTCTACCCACTCTGCAAACGGGTGCAGTGTTGTGAGTTGGTCAAGACCACAAATGAAGCAGAGCTAACTGTTCCTTCAGATATGTACAAACATGTACCTTTCCTGGGATTACTCTCCTCTAGGGACCAAACGAATTTATGGGAATACAAGTACCAGGAAGTTCTAAGTAAAGAAACTAACAGGATACTCTGAATTTGCATCTTCAACAATTTTTCCATGCCACACTGTAGAAATACAATGGAAGTAAAACTGGTGAATACCATCCACCTAGACTACAAAATGGCTGACAGAGCACAATGTGAACATTACTCCTGAACTGAATTAGAAGAATGCATTAAAAAATGCATAAGTGGAATACTGAAATACATTAACTCAATCTTCTCTTATTATGGAATTAAAAAACTTATACCTGCAATTATGGCTTACCCCCGTTACAAGCAGAGCTGCCACAGAACTGAACAAGAGCCAGCTTTGTACACGAGTTCAAAGCCAGTGTGATGCTGCCTTATTTCCTTACTAACATCATCTTTATCCTCTCTTGCCCTTCTTCTCAAGTTAACAAGAGTTATGTACTGAAAGTGCTGAGATAAAGTAATGGTAAGGAGGATACCGCAAAAGGTATTTGAAAAGCAGAAGTAATTTACTACATGTCTGCTTTGTTTTACTTCCTAAGCCTTCCTGTTGTGAAAGGAAATTCATCTTTTCTGGCAGACTCCAGCCTTTTTAGGCCTGAGAGCTCCCCAGGAGCTTTCGAGTGCAGGTAAAATGGATGCAAGGCTCAAGGAGTACAGCACAAGGAACATGGAATTGATGCTGGGTTTTGCTTTGGCTGTCACATCTGACATATAAGGAGAGTGCTGTATCCTTGCTCGCAAGAAGTATCTAGATGTAAAAAACACAAGGCTGAGTCCTCTGCTCACCATGATGGGTCTGAGAGACCAGGGAAAGAAAGGTCACATTGCTGGTGGGTGAAGCGTGTAGGATCTACTCCCAGCAAAGTCACCACGTGAGACAGATGTCAGGGTGCTCCAAGCCCCAGGGCCCCAGGATGTAGAAGAGCAGAGGAAGGATGTGGATGGACAATAGGTGCAGCCCCTATTCTGCACGCAGCAGAGACCCCAAGAGTAGGCACAGGGGAAGCATCCACTGCCTAATCTAAATAGCACACAGAGTGGTTTTGTCCTCTTCTGTTCTCCTGCCAGTTTGCACATATGTTCTGAGTATACAGCCTGCCCTCCAAAGACCACTTACAGGGGCAATCACAGGGAAGCAAAGCAGGAAAAAAGTATCCAAAAAGGGAATTTGTTCAAGAGAAAAAAATGGAGACAGATGCAGAGCGACGAGTCACGGCTGGCGGTAAATAACCCTCTGCCTGGAGTGCTCTCTTTCTCTAAGAGGAGTTCACATATTCCATTTCAGATTTCCTTTCTAGGAAGTCAAATCTTTGTTTTCCTGGCATTTGTTCTTTTCTTTTTTCCTTTCCCCTGTACAGTTTTCCCTCCTGTATGGTCTGAAATTGTTTTCTGATTTTCCCTTTCTCTCCTGTGTTGCATTCTTTTTCAAGTGTGACTTCTTTCCAACTGCCCTCTCATGCAGACCTAATTTCCCTGCACTGTTCCAAGCACCACCTTTTGCTACAACCTCTTATAGTCTCTGTGCCATGAGCACTTCCCTCTGTCTCTACATGTGCATTAAGCATACGGGTGCTTCACACCTGCTCCTGCATTAGAGTCCCCACTTCCCCTCATGTGCACACCTCAGAATTAAGCAAATGCAACATTCACAGACAGAATATTCATCCTCTCGCTCCCATAAAGCTGTCAAGGCACATAGGCCAAGAAGCTATCTCTGCATAAATCTAAATCTCCTGCGAGGAAGCAATCTACTCAAAGGCAATAAAGCCAAAGGATGTATTATTATCTTTGGTGTGGATCCTACTGGGCTGGGAGGCTGGCTGCTGGCTCCTCTCTGAACTTTCCTTCCCAGCCAGAACAGCCATCCCACAGACAAGTCTAAGCTTCCTTCCCTTGGTCTGATTTCCTCCTCCTGTTGTTTGGCTGGTAACCCAAAGGACAGGGTTTAATTATGGAGTTTGGAAACCTGGCTTACGCTGCTCTGCCAGCACAGGATAAAACTTCAGCCTGCCTTCTGAACCAGCATCATTCTGCACCATTGATACCTGCATTATCCCCTGCAGCATAAAATGAACCATGTGGAAGAAATGCCACGTCAAACAAAACCATAGTTTTAGTTTTTAAACTTCTATCGTGAGTTTCATTGAGAAAAAAACAAAACCCTGAAGCTCGGAGATTATTTTATGTTAAAACTGGGTCATCCTTTTGACTGTAGATTAAACAAATGGCAAGGCCTTTTTCTGGACAGGAGGCACGATGGAAAGGATGGATCTGAAAGAGGTCCAGGCTCCAAAGCTCTGCTCTCAGAGAGGAACCCTGCAGCAAGCCACTGGGTAATCCAGGACCTTCACATCATTTGTGGGGCTTGCAGATGCCCAATGGATTTTCTAGGCAGATGTCCCATGGAAGGCTCGTAAAACGTTTAACACTTCTGGAGGCAAAGCACCCATGTCAGATACCAAGGGCCAGACGTTAAGATCAGCCCCACGTGTAATTTCTGAGGTAGGGCAGGGCACTGTGCACAGCAGGATGTGTCCCTTAGTGGGGAGCACCTTGTGCCAGGGTCACCCTGGCACGGAAGGACACCTCAGTACTGTTTTTTCATCACTGATGAGCTGTGGCTCTTTAGGAAGCTCCCTGCCAGCCGTGCTCTTGCAGTGACCCTGTTTTACAGAGAAGCTGAGTTCAGAGGAGAGGCTGCTGGAGAGCCACGGCAGAAGTACTGGGGTGGGGCTGTGTGGATATAAAACAAGGATGGTTTGAAAGTGCATCCCACACAGGCAGGATAAAGCTCTTCTTCACAGCTGTGACAGTGATAGATAGCTTGGTGAAGCTGAGCTATATCTACTTGGTACCTGGCTTGAGTCCCTGATGTTGCAAGGTTATTTTCTGCCATTTTACAGGCAAGACTAAGCAGAATCTGGGATTCTTTTCTAGTAAGTGAGGAAGGTCATGAGGAAAGAAGAACCTTCTCTGACTTGTTCTTGCCTCTCTAAGCACCTCAGGAAGGTTGACATGGGCAGCTGCACTTCTTCATGATGGGCACCCAGTGGTGCCAAGAGTGGCGAAGGTACTTTGGAGGTGTAAGGCTTTAGGTACTTCACTTGTCCAGCTCAGCAGCTCAGTGCCACCATCTAGCCAGGACTTGGATGAGACAGAGGTGATGACCACATGTGGGAAAAACCACCAGAAGTGACAGCAAAATTAATAGCCAACCTCTGGCTGTTCCACAAATGGAGAACATTCGTCACTAACAAAGAGCACCCCAAACTTTGGGGAGAGTTAGCCCCCAGTCTGACAATGATGTAGAAGCAGTGACCCAGTCAGCTTTTAGCCATCTGTGCCTGCAGAGGAGGCTGTGATCCCTCCCTTTCAATGGGCACTGAGCTTTTGTTCGCGTTCTTGCCGCTCCATGAGCAGACAAGCTCACTCCAAGGTGAAGCTCTGCCTTACCTCATCTGGAGCCTGGAGCTGATGGAGGAAACAGCCCCTAGTGCCTACCAAGCAGGGCACCTCGCTGAAAACACCAGAGCCCTGGGGACGGCGGCAGGGAGCCTGGCACTTGTCTGCCTGCAGGTCCACCCTCTCCTCCTGCCAAAGTGCCACATCTGCAGTCAATAAGGGCCCACAAGCTGGCTCCTCCTCATTAGAGGAGAGAGGGCAGCTGGCAGGGGATCCTCCAAGGGCTCCCAGGCACAGGAATCAGTCCCCTCCCAGTCTGGAATAGCCCAAATTTGGTGACTTTCTGGGCATGCTGTAAAGCACAGCTGTTTGACAGGGTCTCCAGAGAAAGCTGTGGGTATGTTTCCTACATGATGAAGGATATAGGTGGCTGGCCAAGTGCCCACAGAACTGATTTAATGCTGCTCAGGTTGAATTTACTTTTCTGTGCTGTATAGTTCATTATATGCCATGCCCTGGACAAGCATGTGTTGTTCCAAAACAAATCCAAACCATACTATTTTAAATCCAAACAAACAAGAAAGGAAAAAAAAAACCATATTGAGAAAGATCCTCTGGGCTGTTTAGAGGGCCTTCTCAAACACTGGGAGGCCCAAGATGAAAGCACTGCTTGCCTTCATCTAATAAATAAGACTTCTGCTATTTTTATTGGCAAAAAATAACTTGACTATTTAGCTGTAAGCAAAACTGAGGTGCTAACTTCACCTATACACATAGCACTGACCCAGAAAAATATTTCCTACAGTATTAAGCACCCAGATGATCTCAGGATAAGTGATCAATGGACAGTTAAGTATGTAACATAACATAACCCAAAAGATGATCAACAAGGAAGATCACACACAAAAATTAACTGAGAAGAGGCAGAAGAGCTGCTTTCTAAACCTTTTGAAGTGTAATGCCCAGTGATATCTATTTTGATATGAAGCCTCCAATCACACTTCCTAGTATTACAGATTAATAGAACAACTCCTTCTGTAAGACTCTTCAAAGTCATTACTAAGTGAGCTGAAGTGTTGTATAACGCTTGAAAAGTCCTTCTACCTTATATAAGCTTAGGGATAATTATTTAAACAGTATAACTGTAGGGCACAGTCCACACAGGTATTGCTTTTTGCTAGGCGATTACCAACGCTATCCCAGAACTGAACCTGGACATTTTGACAGAAACAGACTGCCTATCTTTTGCTGCATTATTTAAATACTTCAGATATTTGGCCAAAATACAGAAGTGACACACTGCAGAAACATTCACAGCTGCAGGAGCAATAAAACCACTACCATATTTCATTAGATTGACCTCAGAAGAAGTTACAAGCTGTTTAGAACTGACCACCTTTCTACACAGCACTCAGTGCATTCTGATAACAACACAGAGCAAGTGGAGATCATGTTCTTGGGCTCCTGAAAGCCGTTGGCTTACCTGGCTCCACTTCATGCCATCCACTTGACTGGCTGCCACTTCCTGGAGAGCGCCCTTGGCTTGTATAAAACGGCTCCTCACCAGGACTGTCCATCTCATCCTCCACAGACTTGAGACGTTTTGTAGAGCTGAGAAAGTAAAAACACATAACAAATGCTATACGTATGGAGAGGAACAAAGGCACTTCTGCTGGGACTATCCTGCTAGCCCTGCTTGAGGCTAACTTGGGTATGGAAACTGTAACAGATTTAGGGCCCTGAGAGGGAGAAGGTATGAGTTCTGCACAGCCAACCTGCCCACCCAAACCCTCAGCATCCACTTTTTGTTGTTGATTTGCTTCACTGACAATGTCTCAGCTCCAGCCAGATACAAAACAACCTCTCACGGAGTCCAGACTGAACCTCTAAACACCCATTAGTTTAACTAGAAGATAGTTTAGCATTCAGGATTTTACAGATCAAAAAGTAGCACATTTTTCAAAGTGCAGAGAGGCCAATAAAAAGGCAAGAATTTAATTTTATTGCGTGGTTTTTGCAAATTGAATGAATATGGTAATGACACCCAAGACTTATTTTGACTGCCAGATTCTTCCACAGCTTATTTGGAAAGACAAATTACTTATCAGGTCAAACTTGTATCTTCGATCTTTTAACTGTAGCCATTGAACTAACCTAGACTTCCATCCCATAAGAAGAAGTGTAGACAAGTGAATGATGGAAGAATGCATTCTTGGTTCTCTAATGTTCATGTTATGCAACAAGCATAAGCATTTTACTCTGCAACTGTATGCCACCAAGCATGGAAAGCCACCAACGGGTATCTCTGCCCAATGTCAGTACTAAAGGATCCCCTTGGGATATATCACACCTCCCTCACCGAAGGCTCAAGAGACAAAAGAGCCCTTTCAGTGGTCTCTGGTGGCCACTGACTGAGCCTCCAGTAGTTCTGCAGGGAGAGGATCCCAAAGCCAAAGACACTCAGCTTGGATCTATTTTCTATAACGAGTTGTACAGACTGCGCGGGGACGTTACCGAGAATTTCTCTTCCAAGTACTTTTCCAAGGCTGGGTCAGCTCACTTTTTTCACCAAATCTGTATTCTATTAAGCCTTAAGGCATTCAAGAACAGGCTCCTCTGTGTAGGGGGAACATATTTAACAGATATAAAGTATCCCACTGCAGTTTCTATTGGTTTAAAACTTGCAGCCTCTCCGAAGCTCTGACAGGTAGGAGCTGGCAGGTATGCAAAGTTGGTTTGTGAGAAACAGGAAGAGTAAGTCTTGTGGTATGTGTGGAATGCAGGTTTGGCCATTCCTTAATTTAGAGAATTGTTATGTGTCAATAGGGGAAATTGTGTGCATACAATATAATTATCGCCTAATAATTCTGCTGAGTCTGTGTATTTAAGGAATAATTTTTTTTCTGACTGGGAACAGCCTAATGAGAGGAAAACAAACATATTACCAAGTTATTAACTACCCATGTTGTTTATAATTAGCTCCTTATCAGTGGTAGCTATTTGCAGAAGAATAGAAGAGCAGCAACTGAGCTCTTAAGTAACATTAATAACCTCACTTTTTTGCTTCTGGAGTCCCAAGTAAATTCTACCTGCGAATGGTGCTAATGATGAGCACTGTAGGGTACATGGTTGACACGTGAAAAAGAACGAGCAGAAAGTTTTTAACTGATGTGAAATGGGAATTGTAGTCACCAAGCTTCATAATGTGCACACTAAGAGCAGGATGTGGAACGTTCTTCCAATCACTGCAAACTGTAAGAAGTTATTGCTAATCTGTAAAGATTTTCTTTTTAAATAAAAACAACAGTTATATTCAAACTACAGAGACTTTTTACATGTGCACTTGCTTACTGCAAAGCTGGTGGCACTGCAGACTGAGATAAAAACGTAAAAGAAAGCTGGGCTGAAGTCAGACTTTCTTGTCATGTCTTTGAAATAAGTGATCTACTTTGGCTGTGGGGGAAAAAAAAATCAGTCTGATTCCTTAATAGTGTTCAAGACTACTACAATGACTGGGCTTGTTTACAAATCTAATCTCATGGATGGTTAAAGTGAAAGGTAAGAAATAAAAAATATCCTTGTTTGATATAACAGACTGGGCAGTCATCTGCATTAACAATTCACTCTTCCAAAGGCTGAGTCACAAATGTCTAAATGCTATATGAAAGCTAGAATGCATTACAGGCCAAGGTCCTAAAACGATGTTAGTCTCACAGATAACACTTTTTACAATAAAGAATGTATATAAGTCACTTTTAAGACTTTCCTGCTAGGACTAAGTGGCATATCTCAATATGCTTCAAATTCTCTTCTGCCACAAGTGAAACTCCAACAGTTCCAGTGGAACTTCTCCCAAGACACTGAGACACAAGCCAGGAGTTACACAAGTCAGTGCAGCAGTTTTTCTTTACAGCTTTAAAGTAAAAAGAACTTGTAACAGCAACCCAGTTGAACATTCAGCTCTGTGAATCTGAAATAGCTCCACATCTTGAGGCCCCCAAACAGCTTGTCAAAGAATTGAATGGTTACTTTCCCAGATGAGTAATGATGCTGGCCTGGGTTTCCAAGTAACCCAGTAGTAGGCAGAGATTAAATTACCTGGTAGAGGATGTGCTAGGCAAAGACCTCCTCATTGCTCCTGGGCTCATGCTGTAGTATGAAGAACTTTCCAAATCTGAGAGGGAGAAATTAGGGCCTGTTCCTGCAGCTATTGGTGCTGGGGAAACAAAAGAGATTGCCGTCAGTAAGTCATGTGAATAAGGCATGAATTGCACTTCAAAATGACTTTCTCCTTCCTCATGAGTGTGTTTAGTTTCACGATGAGAACAGGTGGGACGTGGAAATTAGGAAACGCTAATGGTAACTGGCATTGCAATCAAGGAGATGTACTTTTTAACAAGAATACAATGTTCCATGACACAGACTCTTCCTTATATTCCTCCAAAGGTATTCTTTTCTTTATAAATTAAACAATTATGGCAAGACTATCTTTAAGCACTGCTTTTCTATTAATATCATTCTATCAATTAATGAAACTTGGTGCTTTTGCTTTTAGGGCAACATTTCATCTATTGGCATAGTTACAAACAGGCTGCATCATCCCTGTAGTGTGCTTGGCATAATCTATAAGCAGCATAGGCAGGGAAATACACACCTCAAGACCTTTGGTATATACGTGATGTACATCCATAAGCACAGAAGTTACAAATGCTCCTTGGAGAAAGCACAAAAGCAGATGAGAAACCCGAGTTCTTTTCTGCCTGCAAACATCTGAGCTTTCCTCTGGCCTCTCCTCCAGCCAAATCAGAGCTAGAGGCATACGACTCTCAGAAACTTACTCAGCAGCCAGCTTCCACTGTTCACCTCTCACCACCTTATCCAACACCTAAGTTTTATTGTAAGGGATACGAATAGGTTTAATTTCCCTGGTTTTACATTAAAACATAATGAATTCCTACACACCCTGAGCTTTGCAGGCACAAGCCTATGAACTCCACGTGTCGTATTCTTCTGGGAACAGAAAAGGAACAGAGCAGTTTAATGTTCAAGTCAACAGATAACACTTTTCATGAAAAAATGCCACTACACGGCAAATGGTACCACATCCACTGTTCCTGTTCCAGTGCTGTTCACAGGATAACACAACTTTGGGAGCTGACAATTACAGATCGTGATTTTCTCTCACATTTCAGAGACACCAGAAAAAGGAGGTACTGCACAATAAAACACACAAGCTTGGCCTGGAACGTATTGTCTGAGAGCCCTGATTCACAGCAACAAAGGCGAAGCAGTCTCAATGCCACACAAGGATGCTGAGCCAAGTTTAATCTTTGGTCTGAGAATCTGGCCCATTTTCAAACATGCAGAAATCTTTCACTCCGACGGGGCAGGAGTGAGGAAATGAAGACGGGGTAGCTCCTATCACCCAGCTAACATGTCTGGGCTGAAACACAGGCTTCTGGGAGTGCTGCCATTGGCTGCAGTGGGGCCAGTATTTCACCCCAAGTCTTAAGGAGCTCACAATGTCAGATTTGACAGAGGAATAATGTAGCTTTGCAGCTGCCTCATCATCCCCACAAGACAATTAGTTGTTGTTTGGCAAGGATCTTTTAAGAACGTCATTGAGACAGCAAGGGAACAGCCTGGATAGCCACGGACTTTTAAAAGCACGGGATGGAAAATACACAACGCCATTAAAACTTGAGAAAATCTGGAATGATCATTAAAGGAATTAAGTTGGGAAGTAATTTATGACAAGAACACTCAAATCCTTTCTTATCTTTTCTTAACTATCGTACACTTCCTGCACACTGGGTATATGAGAGGCTGTGTTAACAGAAAGAAAGAAAAATTAAGCATAGCAAAATTAACTTGTTTTATCAATTTGTGCTTTCTGCAACAGTTTCCTGACAGCAGCTACAAGAGGCTGTAAAACTGATGAATTTGCATGGAAAAAGAAACCGGTGTAAGTAATTTGTGTAAAAGGTAACACGGACATGGACTGCTATAATTCAGACACCCTGCAGATAGCAGACTGCTGCAGTGTGAGCAGTTATGGGTTAGAAAAATGACCACACTGCAGTCAGTCTGACTTGAATGGAAATCAATCATAAAGGTACTCTCTGCAGCATCTACTCCACAGTTTTCAGCAACTTCCTTGCCAAACAGATTTGTGCTCTGTAAACCCTTTGCTGATCAATTCCTCTGCACCCTCTGCCTACCAAAGCCTAACTTACAGGTTAAACACACCGTTTTCCAAAGAGGAACATAAAAAGGCAAGTGCTAAATTTAAGCATCATTTCTTTCTGAGGCACGATGAATTTCCTAGCAATTGCAAGACCCATGAAACAGTTTTATTCCAAACAGATTCAGAAGAAAAACTGCTGTATGGATAACCCTTCTCTTCTTTCTCTCAGTTCCCTCTGTTTATCGCTCTCTCCCCAAATCCTGGACATTTCTGTGCCAACCCTTGAATTGGCCCTATAGGAAAATGCAATGTATCCTCAGAGCAGGGGTGGGGTAGGAACAAAGCATTGCTAATGCTGTGTAAACTCAGCACAAAGTAGAAAGGGCTAATCACAGTGATTTCTGCCCAGGTAGCAAACGCAAAGGATGCTTGTCACAGGCCAAACCACCTTGCCACACTCAAGAGTCTGTTTGCAACTCCAGGATTAAAGCACAAAACCCACCTTGAATATACACCAAGAGATCTAAGCCACAGAGGTTCCCGTGGCAGTGAGCACCTGAAACTCCAGCTCAAGGTCTCTAGCCCTACAAGTGCTGTGGCAAGTGCTGCACAGGGCTAAGCTGCTCTGAAATCCCTTTTCCTGCCTGCCTGGCTTTCACCAAAAGGTATTTATAACTTTGCCTGCAGTTACCCCATTCACTATCATAAAACACAGCAACGTGCTGACTGTGGAGCCCACTCTGAGACTGTCAGAAAGAGGTTAATGCTTTTTGTCTGCATGGCAGAAGGTTGCTTCCTCTTCCCGGCTGGAATTTGACTGAAGGGAGCTCGCTGCCTGGCATCTGCCTCCTCCAGGCACCCTCGTGTGTGGCACTGCAACGCACCACGGGAGTGAGCACAGCCTGCCCAGCCAGGAGACATCCAAGCCTGCTCCAAATGGCTCTTTGTGGACTGTCCACCTTGCACGGGCCCCGGGAACTGATGGGAAGGGAGCACTTGCATTTATCTGCAGGATTCCCTGCAGAGCCTGCAGATCCCAGAGTAAGCAAAGGGATTGAAGTGGTGCAAACTGTGGCAAAATTCTGCCTAAATCAAACCTCTTCATTGTAGCATCTGACAATCCACCATGCAGCCTCCCTGCACCACTTTTCCACACCCTGGGAAGAGGCTGTGGCCCCACACGAAGCAGCAGCATGGCTGGGGAGCTCCACTCCAGCACAGCCAGCTGCAGCCTGCAGAAACTCCAGGCCACCGACACTAAAAACATTTCCCTCCCCTAAGAAGTGCTCTGCAGCAAAGTGACCTTCTGACAGCTTCGGAACATCTCCCAAACAGGACAGGATGTCAGAAATTGCAGTTGCGAGTCAAAACAACAGTCTCCACCTACATGCTGGCATCGAGATGTCATCTGAGCCAGGGCTCCGAGCTGGCGGGGGGCGAGGGGGAAGGACCCTTCTTGCCCTCACATCTGATGTGCACAGGCTTTCTAAGCAAAGTGATGCCAGCCTCTGCCCCCATTGCCACTGCTGGCACCACAAAAATCATAAATTCTGATGTGCACAGGACGCGTTTTCCTCATTCTGAGGGGCAGAAGCTTGTTGGCTCAGGAGGAGGAGGAAGGTGGGCGCCTCCGCTGCTCCCCGGGACGCTGGGTGGCATCGCTCCTGCTGCCAGCCTGTTCCTGCCACTGTCAGCTCAAACCCTCACCCCAAGCAGCAAGAAAAATAACACAGAAATTAACAAAAAACCCTCTGACTTAACCCAATTGAAATATTTATTTTGAAAAATGTATTGAATTATAGACCAGGAAAGCCACTAAATAAAACCAGCCAGGCTGGCACTTGTCTCCCTTGGAACACAGCACCCTCTTTTACTCGTGTTAATATTGAGTTCCTCTTTTTTCCATTTTTACCTATTTATTTTTACAGAGGGGCTGGGATGTGACTGAGATCATTACACGTGTAACACGGCAGCGGAGTGATAATGTGTTTAAGGTTAAATGGGAGAAACATGACATTTGACTAATAAACTTTTTCCTGTACTGTGACTCCATAAATAAAGGCAAACACTGTGCTGCTGTGGCTGAGAGGAAAGGGGAGCCTGTTTGGTGGGGTTTTTTTTTTGCAAGGCCTTTATTTCCTACACACTCTGTCGTTAGACCCAAAGAGGTTCTGCCGAATACAACAGATATGAAATGTGTGATGTTCATTTTAAAATTACAAGTACAGCCTGCTATTGACCATCTAATTATGCTGAGTTCCATTTATAAACATAGCTAACCACTAAGTTTATAGAGACTTTTTGTGCTGCTTTAATAGGATATTGATCGAGAGCAAGGTTTGAGTGGACTGCCATTGAATTGTGTAATGGCATACAAAAGGCAAGGTCACGGCAACTGTTCACTCTATGCCTGCAGTCTATTTTTTATTGTAATCTTTTTTTCTTCCACTCATACCCGAGCCCAAACAGTATGTTTTGGATAGCAGTGCTTTGCTAAGGAATATAGAGTATCTTTTTAAATGTTAATTTTCATGCTGCTGACTTTAACTACCTTCACTACTGTAATGCTTAGTATAGCAGAAAGCACAGGGGCTGCTGTTCAGGGAGCGCTGGTTTATTGCACCCTGGCTTTCACACACGTGCTCTTCACGGGGGAGAGCCTCTTCTCCTCTCCTGGGCAGCAGGAAGGCAGCAGCATCCTCCCTGCCTGCTGCAGCCACCAGCCTAGCCCAGACCCACCACAGCAGTCAGGGCACCTTCCCACAGGCATCCTGGTTGTGCTGGAGCCAGCAGGACTTTCCCTGCAGTTTATTTTTGGCTGTACCTGGCCGCTGGATGCAAGGTGTGGGGAAGCTGTGTTTGCACCCATGCTCTGTGCCTGGACAATCACTTTCCTTTCCAGCACTGACAGCTTCAGTCCCTGTCTCCATGGCTGAAGCCTCTGCTAACCAAGCCTGGCACCTGCTCCATCCAACAGCCTTGGTTGTGCAGGATCCCAAGCTCTGCAGAACGCCTTGGCCACAAAAGCACCTCTTCCCTGTGGAATCAGTGTAACTGTCTCAGGGGTAATTAGCTGGACCACTTCTGTGTTTACACAGGAGCAGCAAACGACTGCATGTATGCCTGTGTGCTTGTGGGTTCACTGGCTCATTAGAAGGATTAGAAGTCACCCCACTTGCTCCGTACAGCTCCTCCCTGCACAAGCTAACGTCTTAAAACTGGAAGCGTGGCACTTCCAGTCCAGGGCGCAGTCAGAATTCCCTTGTTTATCAGCATGAAGAATGATGTCATTTTGACAAACAACACACACAAAACAAATATGTTTGATTTGGCTCTAGTGAATTGTCATAAATCCTAAATCTTTCTTCACATCCTGGGCAGTGCAGTTTATCTGGCTGCTTGAAGGACCTCCAAGGGAGGAGATCTTCCCAGCAGCTCTCTGCACAAGAGCACATGGTGCAGACTCCACGCCAAGAGGGGAAGAGCGTTCCCCTGCTCCAGCCTGCCAAGCCAATGGGACTGTGCACTTGGCAGTGGGTGGCTTGGCACCACAGCCACCCCTCTGCCGGCACCTTTTGCAGAGGGTGTTCTCCAGTGCCCTGCAGATAGCCACCCGCAGCAAGTGGAATATTTTCCTAACAAGGGTAGAGAGGGAGAAGGTTTTGCTCGGCCAGCAGCTGGCTGTCAGTTCACAAAACCCCTACATCTCCAGTGCTTCTGCTTGTGAGCCTTTTGTTGTCAGCCCAAACCTCTCTAGGATGGAAGAATGAAGTCACTGTTATCTGAAGGGGTCTTCCCAGTATCTGAGGTGACAGACAACACTTAGAAAGGAGCTCACACCCTCTGCCTGCTAATACTGTAGAACTGGCAGCATAGTTTGCAACATCCACATCGGATGGTGTGGAGAGGGAGCTATCTGTTTTTCAGACAAACATTTATGATTGACTTTCTGTATTTTACTAGGCTCTGCAAGATTCAGCAGATTTCAAAAGAAAATCTGCGTCTGTGGGACTGAAGAAAGCAAGTTTCTGTTACCAAAACAGCCTAGACTTGTTCAATAGCTCACAGAAACTATGATCAGCACTGATAGGAAAGACAGATAATGGTTAGAGCTGACCTTTCGCTTGATTAATTCATTCCCCAGATTTGCATGACGGAGACAACTGCCTATTACTTGAGACTCCTTGTCATGTGGACCTCTGGGAACTTTGCTAAATAAACCTGGCACATAATTGCTACCAAGAATATTCCATAAGAGTAATTTTAGGTAACAGCAGCAAATCACAGGCCAGTTAAAACTGCGGGAAATCACTTATTTCTATCATCATATTATCAATTGCAAGCATGGAATGACAATGGGTGTGCACAAAGATGACCTCTTTGTGAAGCAAAGACTGAGCACGTCCAGGAAGAGAGCAGAGAATAAAGGTGAGAGCCCACTGTGGACAGGCAGGCTTGTTCCTCACCTAGCCACGGTGGCTTCTGAAGCAGCAGTGGCTTTTAGAAAGCAAAACCAAGAGAACAGACTGCGGACATTCTGATTACTCAAGCTGCAGACTGCTCATAGCTGCCGGTGGGTCTGGATGGTGGCTGTTCACAAGCTGAGCTCCCCTGAATGAAAGTAACCCATGGGCTGGTCTCAAATCAAGACACAGGAACACGTAAGACAACCCAGCAAGGGTTATATTGAAAAGCACACTCTTGAAAAGACCTTGCCTGCCAATTTAGGCAAATATGCAGCCATTAATTTGTTGCTCTGCTATGTTAAACAATTCCTTGAATATTAGCATGTGAATTCATACTGACATTGCTGGGAATTTGTTGCTGGACTCTAAACTAAACGTATCCTACTGGGTAGCATGTCAGGCTGTGGGCTTCTCAGACCTCACAAAGTAAACAAGGTTACGGCTGGTCAGTACATGTCTGGGGCATCTCCAAGGAAAATCCAGGGTGCTATCAAATGCGGTGCAGCTAAATCAGTTCCTGGCACTCTTCCCTCTGAGTCAGTTCTGAAGTGATATCCCGATATGCTTTGGGGACACTATTTTTGGTAGAGGTGCTGGCTTGTAGACAGGATATAAAACTGAGGTCTTGACCTCCCAGGATTATTAAAGAGCCCATGAAAAAGAGTGCAAACTCCTGTGTCTGGAACAGATAAAGCTGAATCTTTTTATTTTGCCCACCAACACCTCCTTCCTTATTTCCGATAAAGTTCATGCCCGCCCTGCTCTTCTGGCCAGCAGGTGACCTACCCTTGGAGGTGGGGGGCAAGCAGAGGGAACATCTCAGACACAGTTCATAGTTTGCAAAACATGCTGAATGCTAAGATTTTTGATACACAGTATTTTAGTTTAGCTACAATAAACTATAACGGGAGATTAACAGGCATGAAACATGATGCTCATGAGGTCAATGCCAAGCTCTCATGGAAGCTGGGATTGGGACTGGCTGTGAAGGCTGAAGTCCTGAACGAGGGCACTTTCCTAGCAGCCCTGTCCTGTGCACACATGAAGCACGGCTGACAGAGAGCAGAGGCAGTTCTGCTGTGTAGGGCTCCTACAGCGAAGATAAGATTGTGGTGAAGTGGGATACCTTGCAGAGGGGGAGGGTGAATCCTTTGGGCTACAAAAGCCTTATACTCTCACACTGAAATAAAGAGACATAACATGGAGATGTTCAAATACTGGCGATGACTTGGTTTTGTCCACCGTGGCTGCAGGTACCAGCAAGTACCATGAGTTAGATGTGAAAGCTCCTATTTAAGCACTTTAGTAGGTGAACTGACTTGCAAATGTGCTGAGCACTCAGCAGCTCCTCTTGACTTCTAAGTCCTCTTAACTTTGTCCTTCGCACAAAATTCCTACCAGTTCTCGGGGAGGAAAACTCAGTAGAAGTGTCTGCCTAAAACTTATTCTCTCTCTTTCTCTCCCCTGATATTCACGTACCTCCTGCTCTCCATGTTTTTCTTGTTGCATCCTGGTTTTGAATATGAAGCCAATTTACTAGCTAGTCCAAGTCTTTCCGAAAGAGGAAACAAACCAGGAAAATCCTTACAGAAACTCTGTGTTCTGACTTAAACCACAGATTCTCTGCTAGGTTTGTCCCAGCTAGATTCCAGCCCCAGATGGACTTAAACTACATGCTCAGAGCTGACACATAAACAGATATTCCTGCTGTCTCGGAGGAGAAGCATTTTTATCACTGGCTGGGCTGAAGAGATTGCTTACAAACTGTAAGGTTTTAAAAGGGCACGTAGCTGAGTGGTTCATCTGGAGCAGTGGTAAGTGGTGACAGAGTGCTGTTACTGCACAGCTCTACACTGGCTGCAGAGAAGATCCCGGCAGGACTAATACCATGGCCCTGACTGACCAGTAGTGTCTCTGCAAGAGATTGTCCATACGCTCTCCTTGGACTATCTGGATTATGTCGTAGCAAAATACAATCAATGCACCTTTGATCAATGGAACAGGGCGGTGACAGGTACTCTTAATTCACTGTTGTTAGTGAGTATTGACAAGCCAGTAATGATCATGCTGCAGTGTGTCATTCATGCTGGGGGCATTAGCATTCTTTAAAGGTCACAAAACAAATCCTTCCAGAAGACAGAGTTCCATATAGTTAATGGAAAACACAGGTCTTGCGAAGTCAAGATGTATGCCTCTGCACAACTGAGACTAGCAGAGCTGAAGTTGGTACAATGGTTGGCATTATCAGCAAGTTCATCAATTTGCAGGTGCACAAACACACATATGTGTGAATACAATGTGGAGAAGTGGCATAAGAACCATGTCCAGGCTTATGTGCATGATCATGTAGTTTCCAGAGGTCCGATTAAAATAAAGTCCTTGGATCCAGCCAGGGATCCACCGGGTAAGCTGATCTCTGCAGGCACTGATCTGCACTCTGATACAGAGCCTGCCCACTTTCAGCTGGGGACCAGACAAGCTTATCAGCTTGCACATGAAAGTTTGCAGAATGAAAATGTTTTTATTTACTTTTAAAAATTATGCTGTTTTATTTTCTGGCATTAAAAGATGTGGCACATAAACACTGTCCACTGGCAAGAAGCAGGGAGACTCTTGATTTTCAAGATGCTGTTTATGAATTTGGGAAGGGGCATGATAACAATCAAAATAAAAAAAATGGGATTGCAGAAACCACATAAACGAGCCACAACGCAATACTTACTTTGTGAGACTCTTACTAGCTCAGTCACACTGAAAACACCTGATGTGACAAAACTGTCCTGGAAGCCCAAATGTCCTACAAAACAAACAGAGTGAGAGAACTGCGATTAGCTTTAAGCATTTAATGACAGCATTCTCAAATACTTTACTTTCATTTCGACTTAAAATGTGACATCTAATTTCCCACTTAGCAGTAATTATTGTTTATGTAGGTGGGTAACTAGTCATACAGCTATGTAGGCTGCTTTGTGGTTTCTATCTCGAGGTTAGGAAAGCTAACATGACACATCAGCAGGGAGATTTTTACATGCTAAAGCATCTCAACAGGAAATCTGAAACAAAAGAGGACTATTTTAATAAACGGTTACCTTGGATGACCCCTAATGACTTCACAATTGAAATGAAAAAACTGTACCTAGGAAACAGACAGGACAGCTAAGTTCCATAATCGTTTTAAACATTATTCTCTAAAGAAACATCTGATCAGGATTATCTATCCATTCATTCAAACAAAACAAGATTTAAAGATGTACTCTTCATTTTTCTAAGGTTACACTAGGGAAATCTTAAAATAGCGGCTGGTTAAAAAAATTTAAATGAATGTCTTTCCCACAAAAAAAGAAAATAATAAAAAAAATCTCACATTTAAAACTAGCTTTTGAAAAGAAAAATAAATCTCTGCATGAGAAAAGTATTAACTTTGAGCTTTGGACTGTCTTTAGGAACCAGGGCGTACGCTTCCACACTTGCCTTCCTTGTGCAACAATGCCTCTACACTTGGTATCAAAATGTTATTACACTTTACATAACAGCATTTTCCTTCTTCTCTGAAAACATGCCTACCACCAAATGTTCATTTAATTTTCACGGGTATGATCAATTACAAAAGGAGCAGCTTTCGGGCTGCAACCCAGTGTAAGTGTGCAGAGCAGGACACAGCAGTTCACGCAGGACAGATCCCGCCTTCAATTAGAGGTCTGCCGTTAGTCGGCCAGACTGACCTCCTGCTTCTGCAATCAGGGTCAGAGGAGAAACCTCAGAATAAAGAGATTATGAAAAGAACTGTAAAGTCCTACTTGTCCGCAGGATAAGTGGCATACCTTTTTAGGTTGTCCTACTTAGAGTCACTGATTCCGGTGCACGCACACATATATTATTGAATGTTTTGCAGGGCACCATCTGCTCCGTTGTTAATTGTTTGTCAGATTGAGTACAATTTCCCTATGTTCACTATATTCCACTGCACCCCTCGTTCAGCCCAGCAATACCCACACACTTCCCTCTAATGACCACAGCACAACGGGACTAATGTAAGCTGCATGTTTGTTCTCCTGGCTTTCCTTTGGGGTTGTTTAAATAACCAACATATCCCCCTGCCATTTACACCCGCAGAACGGGAGGTAAAGGAAACACATCTTGTGTGCAGGACTACAAAGGGTGACACGCCAGGGAAAGGTCTGGGAGAGGTCTGGGTGGTGGTCAGCTGTTCACCTCCAGCCAAGATCTCAGCGAATTCTGCTCCTGCACAGAAGAACGTCCCTGTTTCTGTGAGGATCCTACGGTGCCAGATGAATGCAGTCACTAAGCTAGCAGACTTGAGACAAGTTTCTACATCAGGCATGTTTTTATACTTCAGCAATAATGATGGGTTTTCAAACTGTGTATATGTATATCTTTGGGCATCCTTGTGTATGTGTGTATACATATGTATTATGTACACAAACATATAAATATACACAAATCTGTCATGCTCCAGCTGTAGATAAATGCACTATAAAATATTGAAATTGATGCTGAAACTCAACACAAACAAATTCCTCAATCTGCAAACAAGGTTTTTATTTACAGCAAGAGAATAAATTTTATCTACTTCAAATGAAAAAATGTTCTTACAAGCTTTTATTTTTCCTTACTTTCAACTTAGAAATAGCTCTCAGATAATTGTAAATGCTTTCGCCTGATCTGCTTTGTATTTCACCATAATAAAGGTGATGACTGCATCGTTCTGCTTTTTAGAAATGGTTGCTGGCCATACACGAGGTTTGTTCATTGACAATTTCCCAAGTATTTTTAATATGAAGATCTACTTTTCATACGCTGCAGCAGACCTGCCTATTGAATTAAATGATCTGTGAATTAAAAATAATTCTCTTAGGTCTTCACTGAAACCACTCATGTGCCTAAAATTAAGCATATGCTTAAGTGCCTTGCTGGATCACGGCCAGGATGCTTACTACTCCGCAGAGCCCTTCGCAGGGAAGCCAGTCTATGCTATGTAACTTCTCCTACTGTGCTCATCATGGCAGTATCTGACCAACTTCCAGAAGTGCATTCAGCAATGCTACGAACATCTGTCACGTGTGGTTTTTTCACACTGCACCAGACTGCCTCTGCTCTGGTGTCCACTTCCACCTGCATTTCTCAGGCAGGTTCCTATCGCACAAAGAGTGAAGGTGAAATTCAAATAAGAAAGTGAGAAACAAATCACATCTATCTATGGTGGGGCATTTGGCTGACTTTTTAAGGGAAAGTCTAGAGCCCTTTGCAATATCAAATAAAACCACAATTGTAGCATGGCTAACCAAGTTACCTTAACCTGGCAAACCCAAGTTAAAAGCAGAAATGAAAATGCCACAGAGTGGTCTGAAATACATTTTAGCTCTTGGGGTCCTGCAGGGCATGAAAAAAGTTGAGTAAGCTACCTTGGGCCTGCTAACCTCATTATTCATAAAATCTTATTTTGCTGGGTACACCTGAAAAGTCCACTTCTGGAGGAACATTTCTCATGCGTCTGCGCGTAATAGTAATCATTAAACAGCAGCATGCAACGGGAGTGACTGAATTTTCATCCTTCAATCCCGAAAATAAACATTTCACAAATGAAAGGTGAATTTCACAATTCTCCAATTTGTTATTTACGTGTAAACATTAGGAAATCAGGGGCTCGTCTCGCCAATCATTAATATCTTGATACCCATACAAGCAATGCCCTTGGCTTAGAGTTTGATCTCGGACTCATTTCGATGCACGGTCTGTGAATTCGCAGTTCAGTGGAACTCTGTGAAAGTTTAAAGGTTTGCCTGGATGGTTCAGATTGCAAAACCCAGCCCTAAGACTGCAGCTTTTGCTGAGCTGTGATAACAGCGCAACAAGAAAATGAGAGAAACAAGACAAAGAAGCTAGACGTGTGAAAGAAGAATGACTGGGAAATAGCAAGATTGACAAAATATGTGAAGTAAACATTTTGCGCCTATTAACAGGGGTCAAAATGCAAAAAATATATCAATTTGGCTGTTCCACTTAATTCTGAATGAGAAAAAAATAGGTAAAGTCAAGCAATTACACATGCAGATGTTAGCATTAATGAGCTCCTTTCCTGAAAAGATGATTAAACATCTTGAAAGCTTGCAAGATTTACTTTTCATACGGTACGTCGCTGAAATACATGCACTGTGCTACTTTTGCTCAATATCCCGAAGATAGGACATTGAAATTGCTGTCTATGATCGGGTTAGCTCTGCAGCTTTGTGTGGCAGTCACATTTTGGTAGTAAAGCAGGTGTTCGAAATGAGGATGAGAGAATTTTTACTCACTTTATAAAAAACTAACGGAGCTCATTCACTGAAATTCTGGGTATAAATTAAGACACCTGGCTAGCCACAGCAGGCCCTGACTCAGCAAAGCAGTTAGAGCACGTGCTTAATTTTAATCACATGCTTGACTAAAGCACATGCTTATTTGCACTGCCAAATAAAGACGGGCTGACAAAGTTAAGCAGGTATTTAAATTTATTGTTGAATCTTTGCCTTCAACCCAAGTCTAGGTCCAGCTGGGAGTTAGCTCATTACACGAGACCTCACTTCGGCTCACGAGGATGATCGTTTTTCCCCCGAGGGAGAAAAAAACCCCAGGCTAATAAGACCAAATTGAATAAAGCAGATCAGTATACTAACTAATAAATAATACGCCGTTACCCAATCACACGTTTGGTACAGCGTACAAAGGCGATGCAACACTATCAGAACAAGTACCACATGAAAAACATCTTTCCGTGTCTCGATGACTGCTTTAATTGGGGAGAAAATTCATAATGCGATTTACATATTCTTCTTTCAGATCTCAGTAAAGAAGCCAGAAGAAAAGGCTTGAATTGCTGGAGCCTAATTCTGATCTCAAAGAAGTTTTAAACAAGTCTTTCTACACTGATCAAATAGTTTCACCTAAGTTTCTCCTAATTTACACTGGCAGAGGAGAAATCAGGATTAGGACTTGTTGTCTAATGCTATTTGTTTTGAATTATTAAGCAAACATTCCTATTTCAATGAGTAAACGTGTACAAAGGCAACTAACCTTCGTCCTAAAATCTAGTTTACAGGGAGAGTATTGTCTGCATTCCCAATTAATGCTCTAAAAAGGAGTCTCAGACGTTGAGCTACCAATCAAGAGCTTGTGTTGTAGCTTGAGAAAATCATGACTGATGCAATTACTTTTATGTAGGAAGTCTGAATATGGTCTATAGGTTAAAGTTCATCGGGTTATTGTTCCTTAATTGAATATCAGAAGATGTTTTCAAGGTGCTCGAGGTGGTATTGTTATTTAATTAGCAGGCTTCCTTGTCTAATCCAACAGTATTATTTTTATTATAAAATAGTTAGATTGCACCATAAATATGCAAGGTATTTTCTAAACAGAGATACAGCTGGTTTCCTGAAATCCAAGCTTAAATAAAAGCGGTAAAGATTTACTCCTTTGAAGATTAAAAAGTCCAAGTCCAGTTACTTCTCTTCCACTACAGTCCGAGTGACAATGCATTAAGCTTTCAAGAACAGCTTTTTGGGAGACTTTGATTCCTTTTCAGTGTTTTGAAACTACACAAGTCCCCCAAACTCGCACTGAAGCCATTTCTAAAGACTTTAGCATGTTTCATATCTCACTATACACAGCCACCTTAAAACTTTAAAATAGTAATAATCAATCCGGGTCTCAAGCCTATTATCTCAACCAAATGCCTGATTAAAAGAAAAGCCCTCTCTGCTCCAAGTGCAACTCGGTTCCTTTTGGGTTTATCCTCCATCTAGATAATCCCACGTTTCACAAACAACGTGGAGCAATAATATCGATTGGAAAATTAATGTCTGTATCCCAGAGCACAGGCAGGCCTTGAGAGGGGGGATGGCATCACAGGGAGCCTGGATCACCCCGAGGGCTCCCCAGAGGTCAGCGATGCCACGGCTGCACTGAGGGTGACAGAGTTGGTCCTAACCTGTGTTCTACAGCGAAAAGGAAAGGCCAGAACACGTGTGCTTCAGCCAAAACCTTCCTAACATTCACACACAGTGACTGGAAGGTGAGTTTATGGAGCCTGTGCTGCCCCAGCCACTGCATGCCCTGCCAGAAGCACAGCCCTCGGCCCAGGCACCGGGGAGGACGGTGACCACCAGGACAAGTATGGCTGAGACCAGCCTCTGCCTGAGTGTTTGTACCTGCTCATCCTGCCTGGGGCTGCAGCAGTGAAGTTCTGTCCCAGTTTGGGCTGCCCAGGATGAACATTCCCGGTGCCTCGGTGCCCCCCGGTGCCGCCCGTCCCTGAGGCGATGCCCTGGGGGAGCTGCTGTGCCTGTGGGGAGGGGGGGCTGGGTCAGGTGACCCCAACCCCTGCCCCTGGGGCTCCTCAGAGCCCGCTCCCGCCTCCTCTCCAGCCCCAAAGTCTCCCCCTCACTCCCCTGTTCCCTTCCCCCGGGAGGGTGCTGGGGGGATCACAGAGAGCATCTGTCACCCGGTTATTGGCCAAACCTGTGTCAAGTTCACTAACAGACACTTGGTCACTACCCCACACTGGAAATACAGAGCGATATCCATGGGGCCAAACCTCACACACGCCAACTCGATGTCTAAAATAGATGTGGAGATGGAAGAGGCCACCTATCCCTGCCAGAATGCTCTGTCCAAGAGAATGTCACTCCCATCCAGCCTGAAGACAGCACGAGGGAGCTGTACACAGGCCTGAATATTGCACATGACTGTAACAGATCCCAAGCACCCATCTCCAGAGTTGCACAGCGGCCTCGCTTTAATTGCTTTGTACAAAATGCATTCCTCATATTTGTAAGTCATAAACCTTTAATAGTAAATTACACTGCATTTTTAATTCATGGACTTTTTATAGAAGAGTTAATCAAGATGTTATACAATAAAGGTGATACAGAAACCTCTCTTGTTCCCTGACAAATGCTCCCACTTCTATTTCGGCTTGTTATTTCCAATTTAATTTTAATGCCACGGCAATAGCTCACCTTGGACAAATTACACATTTTCTTACGAAATAGCTGCTGGGCCACATGTCACATACACTGTTATTCTCTCTGGCTCACCTACCTGCCTTTGGCTGAGGTTTTAAGAAGCACCAGAACTTTCTTTGTGGCCCATAGCGGGATGGATTAGACCGTCCAGGGCATGTCGTGTTAGTACAATAGAGGAACACTTTTAAGACTTTAAAGTCATGTAATTCAATTCTAGGCTGGATCTTTCTTGTTAAAAAAGGTAGAATGGGAGTGATTGAAAGAGAAAAGGGCCAATATTTGACAACAGAAATCAGCATAACCTCCTAACAGCGGCAGTCATGGATGACTGCCCTTTGACCCGGGGAGATTATGTGGGATTTCAATGACAACAGCTGGAAGCGAGCATGTGAGAATAGAGAACACAGATCTGAGGCCTCCTACAAAAGGCTGCACAATCCCTGTCCAGATCTGAGTGTTGATTAGAAATTGTTTCCTGGTCCTGGCTTAATAGAGTGTGATAATGAAAGTTTTGTTAACCCTTCACAATATGCAAAACCATTGGTAAATGATTTGCCTTTTTGGGTTTTAGCTAAGAAGTCCGTATCTAGCAGACAGCAAAATGGTGAAGCATTGCTAGTTTTCGTGGGTGCACTTCTGATACCAGTGCTCCATCTCCATATGGTTTCTATACTCTCAGGGGCCATCAGGAATTACCACCTCAAGGCACCAGGAGGTGGCTTGGAGAAAGGACTCTCATGCCTTCCCTAGGGAACCCACCCAACCCACCGTGATGGGCACTATCCAGAGGTGAATCAGAACAGAAACACACATCTAACATCTCACTGTGCATCACCTTTTGTACTCCTGGCATTTTAGAATCTCTAATAATAACAATGTTAATTATTATTTCAAGATGTGTCATACTGAGCTCTAGAGTCTGGGTTGCAAATTAATAACTGTGGACCAAAGCAAACGAGGTATCGGGCTGGCTGTGACACCAACAGCCTGATCCTGCACAGATCCACAGCAGCTTCAGCTCTTAGAAGACTCAGCTCATTTTGTATTTAAGTGCAGAGATAGTGGAATTAATGGCAACTTATTACTGTTAATGAACCGATCATAGGTCGGAATCAATCATGTCAGGTTTTGTCCAAGTGGAGGGCACAAGGATAGTTCCTTTCTCTTGAAGACTAAGGTCTTCTTGAAACATTGAAAGCCCTTCAAGTTCTTGTTAAGGACCTTGTGCATATGAAAACCTTTCCAAGATCTGGTGTGGTTTTTAATTTCTGATGACTCCGAACATTGCAAGGTACTTTTCGGTACTCATGTGGGTGAGAAATCAGTTAAATACAGTTTTTTGATCGAACGATAAAAATTAAGAATCTCCCTCTCTACCGTACACCAAATTCGATAAATAAACTAACTACATTAATACCGATAGCAGCCTATAGCTTGAAAAACAACAGATGTCTTAAATTAGCATATTTCTGTTTCTGGTTCTCAATCCAAAAGGAAAATATTAAAGAAAAGAAGAAAAATCGTTATAAATGGTCATACTAATTTGGCAGCTTATAAAATAATGTGCTCCTCAAAAGCCTTTCGAAGTAAACGAGATGAAATCTACCCTGGGATAATCATTCTGGAATATTTATGGCATCCAACAATAAAGAGTAATAAAAAAAATAGCCTGCCTCCCTGAAAATAATAATATGAGGGAGTTATTTATCTTCCTATTTCCACATCAACCCTGGTTACAAGAGCAATGACAGCTGTGATCTCCAAGGTCTACGGTGATATTGCCAGTTCAGCTTCGCAGTTTGAAGCGTGACTCAATGTCCAAATGAGCCCAGAGAAACCACCTGGTTTTCCCGAGCTTCCCAGGGATGCTGTGGGCATGTGCTGCCGCAGGGCGCTCCCCAGGCTGCCAGCGATGGGCACCCACCCACGCCCTCACCCGTGCAGGGGAATGAGAAATACGGGCACTGGAGGAGGAGACAGGAGAAGGTGGGCACTGCTCTCCCTGCTCTTTCCCCCTGCAAGGCCTTTGTAAAATGAAAGCCCCAATGTCACGAGCTAGGAATTGCACTAACATCAGGACCTGAAAAACCTCCTGAAGAGAACAACGTACGGATAATTCCTTTTCAGCTGGTCATTTTTTGATGTCACCATCATCTTTCTGGTACAGCCTGAAAGCATCGGTTTCTATGACTCGTTTGTCTGGGGCCGATGGCACACGCTCCATCAACTGTCCTTGCTTCTCATCAAGCATCAACTGAAATTCTGCCTCCTGAATTTTGCCCACTGACAGAGGCTGCTGGCAGAAGGAAGGGCTTGCAGGAGCCGTGGCTGGGGCTGCATGCTGTAAGCACCACATGTAGCCACGTTCTGCTCTTCGCCCCGGCAGAGCGTGCCTCGGTACGTGCAGAGTTTACTTGGGTTTACACTACTGCAAATTACAATTTAGCTACAGTATTAATGCCATAAATATTATTGTTGATGCTGTGTGAAGAACATCAGTGTGAAAATAAACGTAAGGATATTTGAAAACTGGTGTGGAATACTTAGGTATTCAGACTAATCACGGGCTGAAATAAGCACATTTGTTTCAAATCCTGTTTATAGCACTGCAGCCCCTCCCTCCTTTAAATCTTCCTCTTAACCATAGTGATGTTTATTGAATACCTGTCATTTCTCCAGCAGCATGTGCCAACAGCAGCTCACCAGTGCCAGGCTGCATGAAAACCCTTCTGTCTCCTATTCTCCAAGGGGCTCCCTTAGATCAACTACTCACCATACCCAATACACTGAAACCCATAAATTTGCAGATACTGCAGTCAAAATTCTTAACAGGGAAGTGCACCCATTTTGCCCAGTGTAGCATACTGAAATATCACATGGTGAGAAGCATTTCTCACCATGTGTAAACTGTCAATTTGATTTGAAATTAAAATTTTTGATTAACATGAGCATTTCTGAGCCTCCCGCTGGCAGCAGCCCTATTGCTGAAAAGTGACATGATTTGTGACACACATGCTGTACAGAAGCCCCATGCCAGCAATTGTTAAACCCATTTTCATTCCGCTTTAATACGGTATGACACTCAGGAAAATAATTTTAATATTTAGGAGAAAGAGGGTAAGGACTTAAGGACTGAAGTCCTTTAGGGGTGTAAAGCAGGATTACAGCGGCACGAAAAACCGGCACGGAGGTCTCACAAGTCGTGTCTCTTTTCAGCAATAGGGACCATCTGCAGGAGGCTAAGAAAGGTCCACGGTGAAGCACAAAGCCTTCTTTTAAATCCAGTTGATATTTCAAACACAGCATGAGGTACTTTCCACCTATGAATGCTGAGATGCTTGTGCATGGGGAAATGCTTGCAACTTCAATAATTAAAGCCTCTCATACGGGAGGTAGGATTTTCTGGTTTCCACACTGGTCTGTTAATTTTCCACATTTATCGTTTCCCCGGAGGTATCAGTGGTCACTGGAGATACTAACGTTTATACGGGGAATTACTTATGAAAGAGCAAAGTTTCGTGACTGTTTAGACTTCTAAGCCCAGGAATCCACCTCTTCATCGGGGTGGTGGGAAGATTTTTGTTAGTTTAAAGCTACCAAGTGAACCCAAGAAACGGGACGCTTTTGTGGCGACAGATTCTGAGCCTATGAGATATGTGTGCAGAAGACAAAAGTTCATGGGGATTTTTATAAACGTAAGCCTGTGTCACTGTTGCAAGCTGCTGACTCAACTGTGTCACCTGCGTATTTCTCAGAGTGGATCATTTTTTTTCCAGTAACATCATGTTCTGAGGAAGTTTATCATGAAACAAGTATCACGAACAGTCATTCTGAGCAGCAGAACAGCTTTGATAAGTGTCGACACGCATCTGACTTCTCTTTGAGCTCCTCACACTGTTCATCACATTAAACACTCAGCTCTGCAGGACTGTCTATTCCTAGTAAACACAGAGCAAGTTCTAATTGCAAGCTAAAAAAATGTAGTATTTTAAAAATAATTTTAGCTGGTGAAATGAAATACCAGGATGATTCAGATGCCCTGGAAGTGTTCAGTCCTGAACATGAAGCCGTGGGCTCGTTTATGTTAATAACAGCACTGGAGAATTCAATCTGCATGAAAAACACGGTCCTCAATAAAGCCGTGATATATAGTGATTATAAGCATGCAGGCTCTTCCAAATAAGTCTTAAGTTTAAAAAGCGTTGTGTGTAAATATCTGGTTTTAATTAGAATATTGCCAAGAAATTATACAACTGGACTCGGCGATGCTGTAATTATTCCAGGATCTATAAAAGCCTCCCTCGGCTGGCGGCAGTAACCTCCAAGGTTACTCTGCAGACACACTCGGAGCTGAACTGAGGGAGCCTGAAGCCCCATGGACACAGAATTAGGGGGCTATAAAAAGAGGTGTTGGTTCTGTTTTTTTAAATTTTGGTTTATAGTCATAGGAATAACCCACGCATTCAGAGCATGTGGCAGAATTCTCTAGAAAAGCCCAGTGCCCAGAGGAGCCAGGGCCAGGGTCAGGCGAGGGCGGGCAGCGTTCCCACTCCGCTTTGCTGGGTGATATGGACACAAACTCTGGCAACTTCATCAGCTGTTTCCTCTCACCCTCCCTTCCTGGCACCCCTCTCTCTTCACACCAAGGCACTTTTAAAAGACTGTGGCTGGACACCGCGATAATGGAAGCTGTAGAAATATCTGCTGAAGATTAGATAGCATAAATGCGACACAAAAATAAGGATGCTGGGCACAGAAGTCACAAGGATCAGACAGCTCCACCTCTCCCCGTGGCCTTTCCTCTCCATTCAGAGTTGCTTCTTACACCTCCTCTGCTAACACCACCAGCGAGCAAACTTTAATTCACAATAAACATGCAAATCATGTTACTCCATTTATCTACTGTCCTTTCTGTTGTATCACTCAGAGTTTTCTCTCCAGAAGGTTGTTACTCCTCTAGTCTTTGTACAGACCTTCTAACTCTCCTAACTTGGATACCTTTTAGACACAAGTAGGCTGACTCGTACTAGGTTTCCATGTTAATTATCCTCATGGCTGGGGAGGAAAGAGACTTTCCACTATCAGAGCCTGGCAACACACCTACAGTCTGTCCCTGGCTGTCCACATTACCGGGCTCATGAAGTTCAGTCAGGGCCACCCTGCGAGATTCTTGCATGGAAGATGGGGGGAACCTCACAAGCTTTTCTCAAGCAGCACCTGGGCTGCCTCACCTCAGCCAGCAGGGTGCCAAGGTAAGTCTCTGGAATAAAGCTCTGACATACTGGTAGCAGAGAAAACAGAAAGGGATGGGTCTGGAAGCAGAGCAATGCTTGTCTAGGGACACGTCAAGCTTGCACAAGACCTAGTGTCCAACACCTGATGCTTACGGCTGCAGATGAGGGCACTGTAGACAGACACCATAAGCCTAACATGTATGGGCTTGCAACTCCTGTCCAGACAGCAGTGACATCCAGCGCAGCGTCACCCTCTCCAGAAAGGCACTACAGACTGAGGGTTGGGAACCCAAGGGATTGTCCTCATTGCCTGCTTGCAGAGAGCAAAGTGCCTCCACTGAGCACAGGATCTCTGGGTGGCCACCAAGGTCTGCACCAGCTTCACCAGAGTTACGCAGGACACCTCTGGAGAAGAATGAAGGGATGGAATGACTAGCAAAGGCACTGACGAGTCTCCACCAGGAACATGTCACCCTTCATCATGCTCCTTAGAGGCAACAGAACCCCTCCACTGAGTGATCCAGGCTCTCCTGTCTCATAGCCCAGACTCTGCCCATGCTATGCTGGGTCTCTGTATCCTCCAAGTATTGATGAGGAAGCACCCCAGACTTATTGAGTGACTTCCCAAGGATTGATGCACTTGAGCTTAGGCAGGCAACTACGCTTACAGACAGTGGTGGGGAATCCACGGTGTATTAGAGGACAATTCCCCCAGCCAAGTCCCAAATGAGCAGCAGAAGTCCAGTGGGAAGAGACTGCTGAATGTCCACACCAGCAGCAGAGCTCTGCACGATGACTGAGACACTCTTTCTGTTTTATTCTAAGTTTGTGTTTTGTAGGGCAGGATGCCCTGTCTGCATTCCTTTACAGACCAAGAATGGACATTTATTAACAAGTACTTGGGCGGACAGCCCAAAACTCTAGACTCCTGGCCTGGGATTGTACGACAGAGAGGGCCAATGACCCCCGTTTGTGTTTACTGTACTTCTACAGACACATGTTGGTGTGATAGGGGCATTCACTTTCTCAGGTTCAGGCCAAGGTCAGGCCAGAACACGGACTGAATTTGTTTTCTCTGTGTAATCCGCTCAGACTGTAGCCCAAAGAAGGCCTCTGAGTTCACTAATTGTGAGGGATTCAAGATTAACAAAGTAAACAGAAGGGGCAGAAAGGGACCTTCTTAGTGCTTATCTAATTTCATGTGCTCATCCCATGTGTGGCAGATACGGTGGTTCCAGGGGAGGTGCCTCAAGGAATTGAGATGACAACAGTAAGATGTCTTGCCCCAGGACGCTGCCTCCAGCAGCTTAGACACACTCTTAGTACAGAGGTGGGAACCTGGGATGAATTTGTTGCTAGAGGCCGGGTTGGTCAGCTGAGTCTATGCAGTCCTTCCCATGGTAGAAGGGTTGTCTATACCCTCTTACTCCTCCCCAGCAGTCAGTCTTGTGTGGTATGATGCGACACACAGGGATGCAGAAATGTGGCAGGGGGGTAGAGTCCCTGTGTCAAATGTCCTATGCATATGTATTTGGGACAATCTGAAGATGCCACAGGGGCTAGAACTCCAAATCTGGACCCTGCTTAGCAGTCTGGCTCACCTGCCCTGTGACAGCCACCAGGCTTGTTCTCACAGTACTCTGCATGGAAACTTTGTGCCGTGACTGATGTTACATGAAAAGCAGACCTTTTGCTGATGAGTGGCAGCTGAGCAGGCAGAAAGAATGAAAATGGAAAAGGAATTCCACTCACAGGGATCTTTACATTAAACTAAAGCAACTCAGGTAAAAAGGAAACCCATCCATTATGGTTCATAATGCATAAACATCCATTTCTTCTCTGTTCCTTCTTTGCCTGCATTACCGAAATGCAAAAATAAAGGAAAGAAATAATGATGGATGGATTTTGGAAGACTCAGAGTTCACTTCGGGATGGAAGTGATTCCAGCATTTCAGATTCTTATCTCATCGTAATTGGAATAGCTGAACCTCTCTTGTCTGCAAAATTAGGCAAGACATCCTGTGAGAATGGGCTCTTTTTCATAGCAGTTTGGTCCCCAGACACATGAAAGAATGAAAACAAGAAATGGAACAGAACATTTCTACTTTTGAATAATGGCTTCATTTGGGCAGTTTAGAAGAAAACTTCACTGGAAGACTTGAAGAGGAAGTTCTTGCTGCCAGTATGCCCATCCCTAGATACATTCTTCCACAGAGCACATAAACACTTCTCTAAAATGAAAATTTATCTAAGAAAAACCCATTTTGTTGAAGTCAAGAGAGAAACAGAATGGGAAGAATGTACACGTGGGCAGTAGATACACTGTCTGCTCTTCTATCCTGAAGAAATCATTCAACCAAGTCAACAAGTCCTGCTAGATCCACCTCAAACTCTTTGTCTACACTGGCTTTTCAGGATCAGCAGGAGAGGGATGGGTGTCTTCCTCGAGCAGCAGAATCTCAGGTCCAGAGCAATTACAGCATTAAGCTGAAACATCTCAGTTTTAAACCTCCCTGAGGTTCAACAGAGAGAGAGATGAATTCCCAGAAGACCCAGTATCTCCGCTGATTATAGAGGGAGAGTGAGGATTTTAGATTCATAGCTGGTGCCTCATTTTAATGCCTAATGTTAGGTGGGACGAAATCCAAGCCTTAGAAGTCCATATACCATGTCAGCACAGACCTGAAAGTAAATTTGCTTTCTTCCCTGTATCCTGCCACAGGCAATATCTCTTACATTCCTCTATCCTTAATTTACATCTGGCTACTTGTTCTGACTTTTGCTGTTTGTTGTTTGTTGTTTTTGTTTTAATTCAGAAGACTGTAAAATACAAGTATTGCTGAGTTATCCTTGTGTTCCTGTCCTTCATCTGGTTCATTTGCAGGAGGGAATAATGATCTGTCACCAAGGTAAATTCATTACCCGGCAGATAATGCCACAGTGTTTCTGCTGCCCGTTTCACAGTAAGACATTCTTTTTCAATGATGTTGCATCTCTGTTCTCGTGGGAACAGTTTACGGCTGACATAGCAATAGTAGTAATAACAACTTACATTTATATTGTACACGGGATGATCTTTACTTCTCTCTCCTTCTAACCGTGGACATCACCCTGTCCTATTGCAAATGGACCCTTCATGGCCAGGACAGACACAAGTCTGGATTCACTGATACCAGGCTGGCTCGTTCCTCAGCTCTTTGCTCAGGGTGTCATATTCTTTCCAGCCCCTTTAACTACTGCATTAAATTGAGTTTTGGGCCACTACCACACCACTGCTCTAAGCCTTCCCTCACTAAAATCTGTGGGGTTCCCCTCCTGCTACCTCAGTCCATCAAGCTGCTGCCCATCCTCTCCTGCTTCTCACCTCTTCCCTCCCTCCTGCAGCTCTGCTCTAAGATAAAACTGGCTCCCCTGTGTATGGCAGGGGGGACACGGCTGGCTCTCTGCATTCTGCTGCTGGAAATTTCCTGAAAGCAAATTCCCTGATTTTTAAGGACTTTGAGGTATAACATGTGGGAAAATTGCAGGTGGTCTGCACTGCAGTGCTGGTCAGGTGGGGACACCCCCCAAACACCAGCAGGTTTTCAGATGGGGATGCAGCTGTCAGAGAGCCTTCTGTTACAGATAGGATTGCAAGAGTAAAGAACAGGAGTAGAAAAATAACAGGGACAAAGGTCCAGATTCTCCGTGAGCGAGTATTACAAGCTATGTAAGAAGCATTCCTCCCTGGCTATCCTGGGAGAAGGAATGCCAGCCAGGGCTTTGGCTCACTGTGGTCTGAGAGATGAAAGGCAGCCTTATGCCTGGCTAAGAGCTGGTAGGGAACTGCACCTTGGCTCACCTCGTGAGACACCACACGGCCACAGCACCCCTTCTCCCTCTGCCACCCGGGGGGGTGACATGGCAGCGAGACCACACAGCCAGCACACCATGCCAAGGGCCTGGGGAGCCGGCCACACATTCTGCAGAGGCCAGAGAGGGAGAAGACAAATACTTGCACCCCCCATAGCAGCCCGATCTTTTTCTCGTGCCTCCTTTTGCCAGCGACAGGAGCACGGTGCCGGCTCTTCAGCCCAGAGTGTGGCTTGCAGCGGATCCCCTTGCTTCAAGTACGAGTGAGGGAGGGTGGGAGGTAATGATTAGAGACACTCTAAAATGATTACATTAATTGAATCTGATGAAAATGGAAAACAATGGCAGTGTGTAATAATAAAACCCCACTGTAACCACGTACATCTCTTGTTTACTAGAAAGTGCTTCACTGACTACAGATTTACTCCGGGGCACAGCAGGAAAGTTTTCTCCTTTAATTTTAATCAGCTCTTTTTTTGCCTGTGGTTTTTTTTTTTCTCCCTTTCAGAGAAAAATACCAGCTATCAGATCTGCATTTCCCATCCACTCCTAAACCTCCTCAGCGCAGTGCCTGGAGGTGATAGTGTGAACTCACTCAAGAATGTGAAGGCATTTTATAAATCACTTGGTTTCGGCAGGAGGGGCAGAAAGGGAGAAGGCAAAGGGGTGGGATGGTTTACAGCACATACTCGGCAGTAACTCCCAGCTGTCAAACTTCAGCGTTTTCTTCAGCTGCAACTGGCACCTTTCTACCACCCCACCACCAAAATCTATCCGGACACTATCACAACTCAGAAAAAAAGCTGTACAACTGAAGATAGGGCACGGACGGGAGAAAAAGGAGCAGAAATGAATAACATAAACTGCTGTAAACAACTCGCGGCGCCCTTTGTGTGCAAGATAACAATAGCAGAGTTAAGGAGTATGTTTACGAGCGTGGCTTGCTCACCTCACCTTCCTCCTGCCCCCCTTTTGCCAAGCTCACTACGTCGCTCCTGGGAAAATATTTGCAAACCATTGCAAATAAAAATCTCCTTCTCACTTTCCAAGAAACTGATCTGGTACTTTTCCATTTCAGCCACACTACGGCCAGGCTTCAGAGGGGATTTTATTCTCACAGCTCTCGGAGAGTCACCCTAAACTTTCTTTTCACTTCCTATCTAGCAACTTTTGCAATTAAAAAGTAGTATCTGTAATTAAATAACAGTATCTGATTAGCTATAGAAGTGATGAGGCCTTTTCTGGGAGCCTGGTCTCACCCAAGTGCCTTCCCTTGGTGACAGTGACAGCCCAGCAAACAGCTTTCAGGAGCTGTGCCTTGCCCTTCATGTGCACCTCTTTGCTCGTGCACAAAACTTCAGATTTACAAAATTAAGGCTACTTGGAAAGCACCTGATTAACCCATGAATCTGCAGTGTATGCAGACATACGGATTTTTTTCTGAGTGTGCAAACCAAAAATGAGTATGAAGGTTGGAATCCAATGAAAATCACCTTGTACCTGTAAAACCAGGTATGATTCACCCAGGCACTGCACCACACAGAAACCAGGGGAAGGTGTGAAATGGCAACACACGTTTTCATAGTATATGTGTATGTTTGGAAAGGCCTAGAGTCAACAGAATACCTCCTGCATCGGTCAGGAAGTCGGAACAAAAGAACCCCCGGGTGTGAGTGAGAAAGCACGATCCCTTATCGCGGCTCTCGGTGGTGGCCCCGTGCTCCGCTCTGACATTCACGGCCAAACGAACCAAGCTCTGGCTGAAGCAGCAGAGCTTTAGGTGCCGATGATCCCAAACAGGGTGAAGGACAAGTGTGGGAGCGGGAGGGAAAACATGGTTTGTCATAAAGTGCCAGGCTGGCTGGGACTCGAATCACGGGGGACCTCTGATGCTCCGGGTGGACTTGTTGAGCAGCAGAAAGATGTTCCCTCTGGGTTGCTGGAGACAGGCGGTCTGGCACCCACCGCCACTGGGAGAAGAGGACGCCGTGGCCGGCAAACGCCGCCTGCAGCCCCTTCTGCCTGCTGCAGCTGGCACGGTGAGAGCCCTTCACCCTCCCGCCGCGGAGCACAGCTCCCAGCACACATTTCTAACTTCCTTCCAGTGGTTTGACCACAGAGGGCAAAGCTTTGGCCAGGAAGTGCTTCCGATCGCACGAGAGCTGCCGCGAGTTCAGGCTGGGTTTTGCTGCTGCGATCTCCGAGCGCGGGGCTCCCACTCCCTTCAGCAGCCGCCTGGCACCGCTGCAAAGAGACGCTCCCTAACTGGATGTGGAGTAATGAATACTTGGGAGAAGCGACTCATTTCAGAGCCTGCTTTTATCCACAGGCCCTGTATTTATAGTTCGAGCCTTTTCAATTAATACGCACACCCTAAAAGAATTAAACTACTAATTATCACATTTTACCGTGGTTCACAGAGCTTCCATCAGATCTAGTAAATGAAATCACGAGTTCAGCAGAAGAAGTTTTACTGCGCCAAATTATGTCAAGGGTATATCATGTTGATAATAAAAGATCACTTGGTTGGAAGCCTAACCTAGAAGGTTGGGGAGGCGTAAAAAGTTCACATTTTGGATCACGCTGATGTGGTGTGGGCGTTTTGTGTTTTTTTTTTTCTTGGTTATTGTGGAAGGCAATTTTCCTGCAAGTAAAATTTTCCCTTTGTCTTACATTACAGGCCTTAGGAAATTCTTACATCGAAAGACAAATAGATAGGTTTGGGGTTTTGTTTTGCAAGTTAGGCCTTGGCATCACATCATCTTCCCACTAATAAACTCCCCTCTCTACTGGGCAGAAAATTAAAACGATGCCCATACCACAAATAAACTCCTTTCCCTAAGTGCCCAGCTTCTTGGTAGGCAAGCGTGGTGTTCAAAAGCATCCTTGAGGCTGTGGTCCGCCCAGGCAGGAGCAATTACCCTGACGCAAGGCAACTCTCAGCTGATAATTACACAGCAAGTCTCTCAAAAAACACACGAAAAAGACCTGGTTGTAGAGAAAACTGGAGATTGCTCACGGCTCCAGTCACCCTTCCCGGGACCCCAGGAGGACTGGCTAAAGTTAGCACCGAGGCACCTCTCAACATGCCAAGGTGGGATGTGGGTGGAAGGGGCCGCCTGTCCCCATCCCGGTGCTGCGGCAGAGGAGGGGGCAGCACCTGGCACTGCTGGGGGGCAAAGAAAAGCCTTGGCCCTGCAGAGCAAGGGGGGGAAGCTCGCCCAGCCCAGGCATGGGAGCTTCCCAGGAGGGGGCTTCTGGCCAGCCCGTTTCCAAGCTGCCCTCTAGATGGCCCTTGCTGTTATCTTGTGGATAAATATACACGGAAAGGAATGGAACCGAGCAACAGAATAAAAATATATTTTGAAACGACTTAGAATAATCGCAGCTGTATTTATGCACCTTATCCACTGGAAAGGTTCACTGCCTTTTTCCTGTACACACATGTGAAGAAATAAAAATATATGCTCTAGCCACATTTTTATTTCTCCTTTCCTTTGCAGCATTCAGCCTCTCCGAGCGTAATGAACGTTTCATGTCTTTCAAGCACTGCTTTGTCATGCTATAAGCATTCATTTCATGCTTTGAATATTTCCTGTCATACTCGCCTTGGATGAATTTTTGTGGGAATGCTTTGCTTGTGAAGGTTAATGGTTAGCAGCAGTGAAAACCCAAGTCCTCTGTCAATCCTCAAGTCTCAAACACCGCAGGTGACTGATGAGAAAGGCTCTCTGCTCGGCCCCAGCAGAGGCTGCAGAACTGACCCTGACTGACGGCTGCGTATCTCGCTCGACTGACAGTCAACACCCTTTGCTGTTGCCATCACAGGGTCCCCTCAAGAGAGTGACAGGCTCAATACCTGCTGATAAGCAGGCTGTTACCCTGAGCCTAGCAGAGGACCCTCTAAATCCTGGAAACGGTGTAACTGTGCCTCTCAATCTGGGCCACAAAATCGCTTGACTTTGAGCGCGAACCTCAATGAAAACATGGCAATACAGGGGAAAACGGTGTTTTCTTTCCTCATTATTCAGATGCTTCTTCACAGCAGTCATGAAACTGGCTGGAAAATACAACTGGATGCTGCAAATTTTCAGTTCTAGACTGCTGTGGTTAAAATACTGCATTTCTAGTTCTTGTTGGAATCTTTCAGTAATGAAATGAGATGAAAAAAATGCAAGACTAAATCACGCGTAAGTTAAATTTATAACCAGACATATCTGCTTTTGTTTCCTTGGGAAATGCTGGCTCTGAGAACTGCCTACACGCACTCCCTCTCAGGGGGTGATGAAACACAGGTTGGACCTCATCAGACCTTGTCCGCTGGTGGGTCTTGTTAAGAGTCAACAGCTGACTCTGTCCAACCCGGAGGAAGGCAGAAGAGACCAACCCCACCGGGCTCTCCTGCTTGGCCAGAGCTTTCGAGCCTGGACAAAGTTCCCCATTGCTGTTCCCGGCAGACAACGTGATCCGTACGGGTGCAAATCCGTTCAGAATTTGGTCCTGGCAAGTTACAAAGGTGCAAACAAGCTGACATGGCCAGGAGCTCCGACTTCAGTGCCAGCTATGAGGTTCCTTATTGAAAACGCTGAGGGCTTTTTTTAAAAAAAGCTTTTTCTGAAGCGAAGTTAATTTTAGATCAGTCCCTCGGGCTGTGATAATTCCTCCGTGTTGCTCTGTAAACAAGGGAGGGGACTCTTCTTGCATTTATAAGATTCTGATGCAAATGATCCCATGAACAAGAACACTAATAAAAGCTGCCATTACTGTATTACCCTGTTTGCAGCTGTAACTGATAGAAAACTTTCTCTGCAAGGCTTGGTTATCTGCTGCAAATGAGGTGTTTCAGGAATGTTAGTCATCTGAGACTGTACTTTCTAACAGTACCAGCTACAGCATTGTGTGCTCAGAGAGCTGCTCGTGCCCGTGCACTCCTCAGGTGGGAATTAAGGGGCCCATCCAAGGCCAGCTGACCCTCCAGCCACCACCAGTCCCGCTGCATTCCCAGCACCTCCTCAGGGAGTGAGTGTAAAGCTGCTTGGCATCAAGTCCAGTCACAGCTGAGAGAGCCCGGGAGGCAGCTGGACTCCACCTCAGGTGGTGGAGATGGGACGTTTGGCTGGCCTGAGAAGAAGGGACGGCCTTGGAAGACAGTCTGGCTTTACTAGTTAAAAATGTGGCTGTTGAGGGAATTTGGAGCCTCTCAGCGACCATTTAACTCACAGTGTAGTTGAGTGGTGGGGACAACCCCAAAGAACAGTTTTCTGCCTGTATCAGCTCGAGAGGAGGGTTTGAACAGTGAACTCTGCACCCCAGAAGAGAGCTCAACCCTTGGGCCAGGAGGGCACCACCTCTCCTGGCTGAAGCTTCCCCACCGCGTGAAGCAAGAATGCCAGGTTTTTGGGACTGGAAAGAAAGCATACAAAAAGGAGCTGGACTCTGCAGCCTGTTAGTGAAGGCAGAGAGGTCATTCCACAAGCTGCTTTTGCATTTTACCAGGTTCCACATAATCCCCTCCTTCCTTGCAGCCAAAGCTGTATTACTCCTGCCACGACCAGCCCTGCCTAGAGGAGAAGAAAAGGAAACTTCTCTCTCCATATGTTCCCACTATTGCCTTCTCTTTCCCCCACAGCTTGAGGATCAGAATTTCCTCCTTTGTGTTTTTAGGCACGGAAAAGTAAGTATATACTTAAACATTTTTTTAAGGTTTAATACTCAAGTCCAGCCCTACTTAAGCAAAGAATTCACAGATGATATTTACAAGTCCAGTGTAATTACTGCAGGGTTGAAAAACGAGTTCTGTGAGTTATGGTACATCATTGTTTTTCTTTTTTCCTTTTTTTTTTTTTTTTTAATGTTACAAAGAACAATGTGCCTTTCATTTCCTGCAGTGCTGCTAAGGTACTTGCAGCTCAAAGCAGCAAGAATACATTAAAACTAAAAAGCATTTGGTTTAAACATTTTTATTTTCTCGATAAATGCCTCTCCCCCTACAGAAACTGTCTGAGCAATGAATTTGGCACACATTTGTAATCAGCTGTAATAATGAGTGCTGTCTTGCTCACTTGAAACGGGGAATTTACCGACTTCTTTAAAAAGAATTTGCTAATCTGCAGCTAAAGTGGTGTGCGACCAACTCTGAGTTATCAAATCACCGTGCCACATGCTCGAGAGACATCAGTTGTCTGCAGAAAATGACACAGCGTTCCTCTGCTTTACACAGCATGCTCTGTGTGTACCTTTACGCTGCAGTTACTAATTCGCCAGTGCTACCACATCAAACACAAACACTGCCTGGTGGATGTCTGACATCCATTTACTGACAGCAGCACCACAATTATTAACCAGTTTGTGGTACACCCTCCTCGCCTCCCCCCGGAGTTAAACTCTCGCTGGCACAGAGCAGGATTTGACTTTTAATATTCCACGAATCTCTGAAAGCTGGAACTGTGAATATCGCCACTTTGCAGGCAGAAAGAATGAAAAGTTTTCCTGCAGAAGTTTAAAATAATCCTACTTGCAAAAAGCAAATCTATCCGATAGCTGTTTCCGTGCCTGAAAGAGAGAATAAAAGCCCCAGAGAGTGCACGGCAGTGCTGAGCCGGGAATTCAGTTGTTGCTGATCCCCAGGCATGCAGTCACTTCACTACATCAGACTAGCCATTTTGTCATCCTCAGTTCACTGAAAACTAGTTTGTTTATAAAATACAGCACCAAACCAGTGCATTTAACAAGCTTTTAAAATCAATAACCTTTTTTTTTTTTTTTGATTGGGTGAATTGCAAAATCACTTTGCGGTGCCAACTGAAATGAAGCTTTTACATACCATTAGGCAACTACAAAAGTGGGGAATTTTCCACACGGGTGTTCCACCCAGCTGGTCAGAAAAAAAACCTCATTTGAGCAAAATATCAGGACATTGGAACATGGTCCTGCCTTTCAAATGAAGTTGCTGCTCTCTCTCATGAGCCTTCCTGCAAATTTCCTCACCCAGATAACAAACAGACAAATTCTGGGTGTTCTTCCTCTCCCCAAGTAGCTCTTTCCCATTCTAAGGGACCTGAGAGACAGCAGCACGGTGCACACCGTTTGGTTACACGTCAGCTTTACCCATGGTTCTAGGACAAGACACCTGGACCTTGGACCATGCATGCATGAATGAGCCCTGCCTTGCCCGCCTGTTTTCATGACCATCGTGCTGGGTGGTCACCTCTCTCTGTCTAGAAAAAAATAAATGCTTAATATTTCTGTAAATTTTTGCAGTAGTGATTGGGTGAGTGAATACCTGAAAACTATTCTGGCTTAATGAAGGCTGAGGAAAAGCCTAGAGTTGGTGTTAAAGCCACCACTGAGAACAGAAGATGTCACCATCTTCTCTGTGTCTCCATCTTTACATCTGCGACTGTAAAGCCCACCAGAAAAAAGGAGCTGCTCTAAAAAAGAGAAGCTCTTTTTCCCATGAACTTCACTTTAATGAAGGTTAGACATACAGGCTTTTCAAAATAACACATACAATTTAAAATGATAAATTAAAATCTCTAGTAGGAGGCCTTCTTTTCCAGGGCTGTATAGTTGACCCTTTTGAACCTACATTACTCAAGGTATGCAAAATATATGTGTATAATAAATAGCTCTAGAATTTATGGAGTGGAACAGAAAGGATATTAACAGGCAAGTAGAGAGGCTGTATAACCCTCACAAGGCCTTTAAAGATTTATTTTTTTAAAATGAAGGAATGCATGCATGTAAAAGGTAGTGCTTGATCGATACAATTCTCTGTGCCTTCCAGAAACACACGCAGAACGATTCCAAAACTACCCTCAATCTGGCCATTCTCCCGTTAGCGTCAGTGGGAATAAGATTATTCACAATACTATTTTTCTTTGATTTAAAGAAAATAAATTCCTCTCTGTGTGGGCTCATTCCCACTCTCAGTAAAATCAATTACGAGACTCCCATTGACTCCGGAGGGATTTGGATCAGGCCCTGTGGACGTGGGTCTACAGCAAGTGTAGAACAACGCAGTTAATATGATTTATTGTGTCCGTTTCTGTGTGTGCAGTTTTTCATTTTCTAAAGCCTGCAGTTTTGCTTTCATCCTCACGTTCAGTAGATAAGAGCTGCAGATCTGTGTTGATCTACGCACCGGGTACATCGCAAGCTGGGGGCTGTGTGTGCCGAGAATGAGCTCAGCGTCTGCCCAGGGGGAGCAACCCCTTTAGGACCAGCAGACTGCCTTAGAGGTCTTTGTAAAGAAAATCTCCCACACGGGCACTGCAAAAGGTGCAGAATCAGTTAGGAGGCTTCTGCTATGGTGCAGAAAAATACCCTTTAGTAAAACTGAGAAAAAGCAAAATCTTTTTCCTGTTTATTAAAAAAAAAAAAAAAGTACCTTTTGCGGGTCACCAGTAAAGTTCCAAGAATTCACTAAAAGGTTGTTTTACAAGGAAGACTCGGGCTCCAAATCAGAGATATTTCATTTCACTAGGCTCTTACAGATTTTACATTATTTAACACTGATAT
Source organism: Aegotheles bennettii (assembly GCA_013398125.1). NCBI lineage: Eukaryota > Metazoa > Chordata > Aves > Caprimulgiformes > Aegothelidae > Aegotheles > Aegotheles bennettii. The sequence continues at coordinate 137,036 of VZRW01010032.1, read as the reverse complement.
TGCTGCTTTTCGGGGCGGTTTTGAGTAACAGGCTTCCTTAAGACTGCAGGGTAAGAAGAACTGTAGTTTAATAGCTGAGAAAAAATATTATCTAAATACAGAATAATAACATGCTTGATGCCTAATATATTCTAAATTAAAATATGTTTTAATAAACATAGGCAACATATTCCCTAGGAAAAAACCCACAAAACTAAAGCAGAATTGGCAGAACAAAAATCACAGTTTAGTCAGTTCTTCTCTTAACCTTGCAATCCTTTGGCTACAAATTAGAATTTCTGTGAACAGGATTGATAGGGGAAATTAGGCACTGTCTTTCAGAAAGAACAGAAATGTTTTAAGATGGTATGTTTAGAGATAGGCAGTGCAAAATCTACCAAACTAGGAGAACTTTCACATTTCAATAGAAGGAAATACAGGAACCCAAAAGCCAAAATGTTACCAGCCCCATTAGCCCTATGCTCTGTGTCCTCTGATATATGCTTACATTTTAAAGTTTTTTATGTACCTAAACCTCTTCCTCTTCCCTTAATTCTACCTGCCATTTAAACCCTGATCCAAGCGCAGTCCTGATGCAAATTCAGCCCTTCAACCCCACTCCCACTTGCAGCTTGTTCGGTTACTAATAAAGTCCCCAAAACACACTCTGAACATACACACAGCTGTAGGGATGCACTACAAAGATTTAGGGGAAAACCAGTTAGTTGCTCTGTGAAATGGCAATCACACTTGTATTCTTATAGATGCAATATTTCTACACAAGATAGATTTAAAGGTACCCAAAATGGTGACAGGTTGTAGAGGCGCAAACCCTTCACACAAATTATTTTCCGTGTATGCACAGTAGACCCCAGTACAGCAGATCCTCCATCTACATTTAGGTCTTTAAAAATAATATCTGGTTATGGATAAAAAAAGTCAAGAAAAACTATTACTAATAATCACTTTCACTTTGGGAGGTATTATTTCTAAGTCTTAAATATAAGTAGTAAAACAAAACTCAGTTGCAGACGGGCCAACCAAAATTGTTGAGGTCTACCTTACTTAAACACAGAAAGGAAGAGAAGCTGTTCCCATACACACCTACTTATCCTTTCACACAGTCCCTACAGAAATTCCCTATTATTGAAAGATTTTTTTTCAGGCTGCTTTACAATGTGGATTCAGCAGAAGCTCTTGCTTTTACTTTAAAACTGTCCCGGTTCAAAAAATTAATATTAGTGTTCCTAAAAGTCACAGTCCTGCTGCTACTTCCAAATACACTCAAGCCTCTGCCACCTGAAACAATGGAATTGTGAACATACGGAGAAGGAGGAGCAACAAGCTCTAGTTGAGCCTCCCTGTCCTGCTTACCCGTAGTATCTACAACTGATAAAAGAACAGAGACAACGCCGGTAGCACCTGTATCAGTCCCGCAGTGGGTACCTGCCTGGGGTATTTATATCTGGTACTTGTAGGTGTACAGTCCTGCCCTGAAACTGCAAGGTTTGGGAGCACTGCCACAGATTTTTGCAGTAGAGAACAGGTCTGCAGAAACATATTTCAAAGCAACCACTTTGTTCCGCGGGACTATCTGAGATCCTGCCCTCTAAAATGATGGCTGGCCACACACCAAAGTCAGGTACTTCAGTGTGTCGTGCGAGAGCATCAATAAACAAAATGAAGTTAAAAGCACACAGATAAAAATGAAAGCGATGAAGCACACACCCCTAGGGGGTCATGACTCACGGTCCAGGGACTGAAAGCCTTTGCTACGGAGGAGTAAGGATAAGGGTTGCATACAGCAGGCTCTTTAATGGCATCTCCCTAATTAAAATGATTTTTAAAGGAAAAAAAATGTCTCTCTCCAGGACTGATGAAACAAATGCTACCTTAAGATTAGTGAAACGGTAGCATTTTAACTACAAGGAGAGCACACAACCTACTTGTAGCTATCCCATGTCAATTATTCGGAATAATCTTAGGACATAGGAAAAAAAATCTTTATAAATATGGGCTGTTTTAATATCCCAAAGCAGGAGCAGCAGGTAAGAACTTACCATTTTCTGGCTGGTCCTTAATATCAGCTTCACTTGGCTGGCTGGGACTTTCAGATTGACTTGAATCTGAAAAACATAAAATACAGCCAAAAATTACAGGGTCTGCTGTGGAAAATAGATCAGAGGCGCCAGACTTCCTCAAAAGGCTGAGAGTACAAACTAAGGACAGGAGTGTTGCACTAGGACATGATAATGAAAAAGTCCCGTGCCTAGGTAATATTTTTGCTAGAAAAAAAAAAAGGGAATCTTGTTTACAGCACTACACAGAGTGCTCGGTGTGTGTGTGAGCATAAATTAAGCTTTGAGAATCCTTCTTTTTTAGAGAAGGCATATTTAAACTGCTCTCCTACATGGTTTTTATAATGCAGCCTCTATGTTGTATACAAACCAGAGCCTTAATCCAACACATAGTAAAGTCTCAAAACATATTTCCAAGCAGGCATATAAAGGTAACTAAGCAACACTACAAAAGTCGTGGAGATTGTTGTCTACACATTTCTGGAACAAAATCTGCAAAACTGAGAGAGGAGCTGATTCTCATCATGTTTTTGCACTGGTTCCAGTGCTACGAGATCACCGGAACATATGGCGTTGCCCCTGGTTTGCAGTGGTGTAAATGAGACCAGCTACTGGATGAACTCCTTTAGAACTTGTGCAAATAATGGGTCCTGCAAACTCCCAGCTAACACTCTCCAACGAGCACAAATTATTTGCCGAAAATAATAAAATGAGCTATAAAAGGTTATGTGTAAATATGAGTGGTTTGCATTTTGTACACATTATTAACTCTGCTTTATGTGAAGATGATCGCTTTCTGGTACAAAAAATTCTTCTTAGTGGAAGCTTTAGTCAAATAGTATTTTTCTTCTTAATTATTTCTATCACTAGGAATTGGGGAAAAAGGTTGCTTTACCTGTGTGAAAAAAATCCCTCAAAATACTGTTTTTGCAATTAATAAAAACAGAAAAAGATTTCTTCCCCCCCTCTCCCTCCCGCCCCACTTTATCAATCCCATAAAAAAAGTTTTTGCTGTGAAACAAAACTTAGGAGATGAAAGCACTCGCTACGGCATCAAAACCAGCCCAAATCGTGGCAACCCTCTTTTCTGACTCCACCTTGACTTTGCCGAGTTCAGAATTAGCTGTCTGCAATTTGACCACATTTCAGGGAGAAGTCAATGCAAGATCAAAAGGTCATGACACTTAACTGTGATTAAATTGAAAATCTTACTTCTATTGCAACAGAGTGATAACACCACCCCTTCTTTTTCTTTGAGGTATTAATAGCGCTAGAAGAAGCAGTACTACTACTGACCTTGGGTCAAGCAATGCTAATTTATTGCTTCAAAAAGGTTCCTTGCTTTTAAGCAAATGAAGATTTTAATTACCGCAGAGCACTATAAAGAAAATGCCTATTTTAAATATTCAGATTTTTTTTTTTGTACCTGCTGACTGTATGCATTAGGTATCATTCACAAGCTTAGAGGACAACCTTGTATAAATTAAAAACTCTAAGTAAAAAAAAGTGCCCACAAAACAAATTTTGATAAATTTCAGGATATAAACATTCAGAATATTTAGCAAAGAAAGCTTGAGTCCTGATACTTCTATTAAAAATCAATGAAATCCTCCTAAAAAGTGGTCTTTCCCAGTGCGTCCAGTATCCATTTTCTCTTTTTTGTATTTATTATTTTTAATAATTTTCCTAATGAAGCTCAGTGAAAAAAAATAATTCTCACGTCTGCAATTTTGTTTTAAATATCGATCTTGTGAGTTATCTTTGACTGAAGCTGAAATGAGTGCCAGCAGATAAGGTGACCGGGTAACGTGCGCGGTGCTGTTACATTCTGGACACTGGGCTTTGGCAAGGCGTTTCACGTTTCCAGCACCGCAAAGGTAGAAACAAAAGTAAAATATTAGGAATGTAAAATATTTAGTTAACATTCAAAGTCAACATTCAACCCATTTCATTTTGCAGGGCAGGCGTGAGGCTTTTTGCTGATTTTTTAGGTTTTTCTTTTGCTCCAGCAAGCCATGGCTCTATCAGCGTTAAGGCTTAAAGTAGGGTCAGAATGGCACAGAAATTTATCTATTTGAAGAAGTTACTGCAGAAATACAGGACTCGAAGCATGCTTTGCTTTCAAAATTGTCAACGATCGGGTGAAGCGAGAGGGATGGGGGCTCGGTGGCAGCAGCAGGAGCTGGGCGCTGGCACCTCGCTCCCCAGCAGAGCCCCGCAGCCAGTGGGCAGCAGGCAGAGCCAGAGCTGCTCCTCGATTTTGAGACACAAAGTACTTTTGTTTGCGTTGAGTGCTGTTTTTCCAACACCAAAGCTAGTGGCACAAGAGAGACTCCACTGGCCGCAGGACATTTGTTTGCATACGGAATCTTAACTTTCTTCTTTTATTACTCTGGCTCCCGCGATTACATTTTCCCTAATTCTGCTTTCCTGTGACCCACTCCTTCTGCTCAAATCAAATAGTCATTTTTAAAAAAAACAACAAAGGCTTTAAGCACTATTCTACGTGGAGAAGCACGGGGCAATAAAACGCAGGAGAAGGTAGAATTAAAACCCATCTATACTGCAGAGGAGATCACGGGAGGCTACCGAAAACCCGTACTGGGCAAGCGTATGCTCAGCATTGTTATGCAAGGTGGCATCTTGTGGAAACCCCAGATAAGAAGACTGAGTTAAGGCACTTAGCCAAAATGTTTATATGCAGAATTTTGCTTCCCTGATTTTATTCAGATGCTGCAGATGATCCGGTACATATAATTGTGCCGCCACATGGTTAAGGGATTGGCAAAATCAGAGCTGTTGTATTTTACAGTCTTGCCTAAGACGAGAGAGTCTTGCTCAGCCTCCACCGCTCGCTCTCTGCTTTTTCAGCAGTTGGCAGGAACTCCTGTCGGGGCTTTTTTGTTGTTTTGCACATGGAAACTTTAAAATTCCAGTTTTCTGAATGTTTTAGTGTTTTGCGGGCTCGGCTACCCCGGGCGGGGGAAGGTCTGTCCTGCTGAGTCAGTTAGCCAAACAGGTGACCGGAGGAATAAATTAATTTTTGCCCATACATAATTGATATAAATGGAAGATCGTTTTCATAAGCATTTGCATTAAATCAATAAAATCACTTACTATAGAGCAGTTTAACAATTCATTTGATTTTCTTTTTTTCTATATATTTGATAGCCACTCTGCAGAACAGTATACACTTTATGCCTATTTTCTTCAGCAACAACACTGCCAGTTAAATTCTACCACCTGCAATAATTAGAGCCATTGGAAAACATACAAAACAAAATATACAGTAGATGTGAGCCCCTCTTGAATCCACGGCCCCCTGCGGCAACGAGTTTCATTGGTGCCTTAAGCTAAGGCTGGTAGGAAGCCAAAGAATCTGTATATTACAATAAAGTGCATGTTATTAAGGGGAGGATTTAAATGATTTCAGATGGAGTTGGAAATATTATAGTGAGGAACCACTATTAAGATTGCAGATTTAAAAAAAAAATAATAAAAAATCACCAAGGAATCTAGTTTTATAGTTAAGGAAGCTTAACCTTGAATAGCACAATGGGTTTTATTTGGGGGCTTTTTTAGATAGAGCAAAGTTAGTGGTTGGAATTTTTAACCCTGAAGTAGCCGGAGTTAGTGTGAGTATGGACACCGGAGTCAAGACTACTGGGCAAGAGAAGCTCAAGGAGATCTGGTATCAACCATACTAGTGGGGAAATAGGATAAAAAGCATGTAGGAGCTATTTTACTCTCCACTTCCCAGTATCAACTATGATTGAGGGATAAATTAAAAAAACAAACAACAAACCAGGCTGTTTTTCTGAAGTAGCATTTCCTACTACATCTCTGCTCCTCTTTGGATCTGTTTCTTAAGCAGCACAACCGAGGCAGTTATGCCCGAGACCCAGGTCTGCCTGTCCTCAAACCATAAAGCAGGCAGGGACCTTCAGCCCCAGGATGGAAGCTCTGGACTTTGCAATAGGCAATTTTCCTTTTCAGCTGCAGCAGGAGCACAGCCCCAGCCAGGCTGCACGACGGCTGCGTGGAAGCTGGGCTCGCGGCGCTGGAAGGGAGCGCTCCATTGTTTGGAAAGAATAAAACCTTCCCAGGAAAGTCTGGACCGTGGACAGGACCAATGTCAACAGACTGACAATGTTGTTCTTTTTTGTAGACCGTGACAAAGATGGTGAAGAGTTGTTAGGCTCCTCCACCAAAAAAGCCTGCTTCGAGTGCCATGGCACAGCTCAGTGCTAAACCACTCCATGGCTACCTGGCTTTGGAGGAACAGGACGCCTTCTCGGGCACTCACACTTTCTCGACACGCTGTGTTGAACCCAGCCTGGGGTGGCAGTGACCCACAGGGACTGGCCTTATTGTCTGCTGGTCTGCATGAAGGGAATGAACGGGTGTCAAGATGATTTTTTACCTACGTAGAGCCAGCCCTCACCAGAACCTGAGCCCTCGCTAGCAGCCGGTGTGCTAACTCAGGTGCAGATGCATCTATCCTCTAAACAGTAAAGGTGATCCCCGAATAGTGGAGAAAAAAAATCACTGGCAATGCTAGATGAGCAGGGCTGAGCTGTCCCTGCCCATGCTGAGCCTACACAAAGCGGGGTCCCACTCCTCTGCCGCCAGCCCAGCACCTCACAGCGGCACCGCAGAAGTGTACGAGTTAAATTTTCCATTCATATCGTGTTTTGGAGGGGGGGGGGGAGATATTTTATAATAAACTGACATATTTTATTCAAGTTTCAGAGTCCTATTTGTAATAAAAAATTTATATGGCTGAGTTGTGTTCATGCAATAAATTTTTCATCTATAATTTTGGGCATGGAGTCTACCAAAGATTTATATATGTTTGAAAAAAAAAATCTAAATCATGCTCCTTTATATATAGTCTTACGTGGTGAGCTTAAGGGATTTACAAACAGAAACCAGCACCAGGACTAAGGCTTTTTTACACTCACTTTCCCTTCATTATACATTATAACGTAAACACATAGGGATTGCTCCATGTATGCTACAATTATTATTTACGGCTATTTCGGTGGCTACTACTATTTCTTTTAAGGAAGGCCTGGCTCCCCGTTTAACTCCAGCCATTGCTTTCAAGTCAACTTTTATGGGCAGTTCAAAGTGCTTCATTATCATACACCTCACCGTCACACGTACATATCCACACCAGATTCCCAGTTTTATTTCACACCCCCCCATACCGTACGCCCCATCCCCGCTGCTCTCCACCAAGGTTCTGCAGTGGTAAAATCCCCATGGTGCCAGCCTGGTTTTTGTTTTTTTTTATAAGGCGAGGACTCTTAATTCCTGTACACTGGGAAAGAGATTATCTTTGATAATGGAAATGTAAATCAAAGCTTGCTGTTGTTTATTCCAGACAGACATTTGTGTGTTAAGTCTGTTTATCAGGCAACACTTTGTCTAAGCCAGGAAGTAGTCAGCCTTTGTAACAAGATGTATGCAAATGATTTTCCCATGAGCCCTTGCCACAAAACTTTTGTGGGCAAAAACCCTCCTTGTTACTCCACCAGTAAGACGCTCCTAAGCTACCCCGTAAGTAGACTGGCAACAAAACAGCCAGCCTAGACTATGCCGATGGGTTTGAATGAGACCAAAACATGTGCCCGCAGTCTGTTGCGCGGTATTGTGAGCAGACTTTGTGTATTACATCTGTTTATCAGGCAACACTCTGTCTGCTGGCGCGGCTTTGTACCAAGGTAGATGCAAACAAAGATCTCCCCAACTCCCCGGCAAACTTTTTCTGGGCGCTGAAATTCCCGATCGTTTTCCTCCTCGCTGGGAATGAGAACGTGAAACTTCACCGGGAGGCTGCGAGACCCTAAAGCTCTATCGGAACGGTTTCATTTTAAATCAACTTTCTTTGTTCTCACCAGCCCATAAATGATTTACTGCTATCGTGTGATAGCCCAGAACGTGCGGAATCTGTGTATTCCCATATTTGTTCCTTGATATTACAAACGAGTATTTGATTCACTTCTAAATGTTTGTTTTTAAAACAGTTTACAGCCTTTGATTCCTGCTTACTGATTCATTTCTGGAACATTTTCTATTTATTCCTTTGCAGTAGCAAACGTTAATTTTGACTTAATTCAAATTGTCATCAAAGGCTTCCTTAAGAAATCCCACAGCACAGATTTTATTTGTTATAATAAAATATTCTTAAAGTAAACATCGTGCGACTGTGTTTTTTTAATTCCAAGAGATACAAAAATCCGTTACCCAAAGGATTCAAATTGGTTCAGCCCTTTTTCCTAGACAAAATAAACACTTTAGGACTTTACTTGTTTGTATTCTCCTCAGTGGTGCTGTATGCATCACCAGCTAAAAACAAAGAAACTTTTAGCTGCTCAGACAAAATGCAGAAGCTCCCCAAACAACGAAGCGGGGGGGTGGGGAAGCATTCAGAAAGTCTGACAGTCCATTCAATATAGGGATGATGGCCATAATGCATCCAGGGTCCCCTTGCTAATTAAATATGCATTGGCACAGTTTTGATCGATGCAAGCCATGGATCAGATGACACACCTGCAAAATCTTGAGCCCAGAGCTCCCAGGAAAAGGAAAATACAGGCTGTCTCCTTATCTTTGTTTTCAAAGGCTCTCAATTTCTGTGCTTAGATATCTAATTTAATTCTCTCACCCCTCAGCAAACTGGATTAGGAAAGTCAATACTGCCATTGTGCATCGACAGGAACACACAGCTTTCCTTTTATTCAATTTAGCCATGACCTTTAGACAAAGATAATGACAACTGTCTAAAAGTAAGGTAAGGCCTTAAGGAAGACCCCGCAGCGGGGCCCCTCGCGCTTCTTGCGGCTCCTCCGCCCGGGAAGAGCCCACCAGCCATGGAGTCAATGCAAAACCAAATTTTCTCCCCAGACTGCCACAACCAGCACAGCACCCTTGGCTGCGAAGGGCTCTGTCCCACCCTGAGGAGCTGGACACCCCACTGCTAGCCGAACCCTGGCGAGGCGTTTGCCGAGAGGTGGCCATGTCTCCGGAGGAAGCACGCGTGCCAAGAGTGAGCGCCCAGCGCTCGCACGAGGAGGGACTGCACTGTCCTATTTTTTCGGTGGCTCTTAGGGAGACAGTGAAACGGAAGGGTCAGGCGAGTGTCGGCGGTAGCACTAATTCCTAATTTCTGGCTCCGATACCTGGGAGGAATTGTAATCCTAGAGCCGCACGCAACCGCGCTTCGCTGCGGCAGAGGAGGAACTGGCACGCCGATTTTCCCGGAGCTGAGCTGAAGCCAATGGAAACGACATTACTTCCCGATAGGTCTGGCATCAATATTTTACCAGCCTTCTTACATTAGATAGCATCTCTCTAATACATCCGTAAGGAGAGGACAGGGCACATGCTCTAAGCTAAGGAGCGGCTATCCGAGCGTAATCCACTTTGGTACCTCCAGATACAGGTTGTACCTGAATCAGTGATTTTGGCATATAAAAATTCATATTCATTGAGCAGCCCAGCTCCACAAAATGTTAGCTTCCATGCTGCACAATGTTTAGTTCTGCAGTATTTTTTTAGCTGCATTTAAAAATATACTTGGCATTTCTAGCTGTGGACCAATATTCTTCTCATGTCTTTTTATACCGATTTGGAGGGAAAGATATTTGTAATGGAAAAAAATATGTGCAAAGTTGGATTGCTAAGTTTCTGTAATCTTGGGAAATAAAAAAAAAAGCAGCCTATGTAAGAGCTACAAGAAACCATATGGATCAACAAGAGCTGCCCTCATATCCCTGGAAAATATAAATTAACCTACATTTCATCATCATAAACCCCAAAATAAAAAATCTAATTAGAGTCTCTACTCTCAGATTCACTTCTAAAAAATTTGCTTATCCCCCTCACAAAATGATTTACAGCACTTACATCCATTTCTTCAGAGCGATTTAAATTTATTGAATCATTTCAATTTTTAGAGAGCTTCCATTTGGATCTGTATGGGTTTCTAGACATATGCAGTGCTCAGTTATTTAAAATTAATTGCAGTACAATAATTTTAAATTGCTTCACACTATACGAATCTCAAGTGCTTTGAAATATTTGAACCATTCTATTTAGAAGCCATCAAACTTCTGAGCACATGCATCAAAGAGTTGTTTTAAAAGCCGAAGGGCCGCACTGATGATCCCAAAGTGCAGGTGAGCACGGCTCTGGGCATGCTCAGTGCACACGGATCTGACTTTATAGAACAATTCAACAAATCCTGCCCGAATGTCAATCTTTAATTAACAAAAACGGATTCTGTAATAACTTCAAACCACTAAAAAATTTCTAGAACTAGAAAAGCACTGTTATAAAATAATGGCATACATTAAAACTATTATTACTTCTAATGTATATTTATAGAACATCCTTTTATCCTGGAAATTAAAACATCTTATTAACATTAAGCTAAGCTTTACAATACCTCTGTGGGAAAGGTGAGCATAACTATGCCCACTTTACACAGGAATGAAGGAGGCACATAGAGGTTAAGTGATTTACCTTCAGAGGCACAGTTACTAAAAGGAGTAAAAAGCATGGGGCTGAGCTCTCGAGCTGCTGCTCTAGATAATAAAGTATCATTCGCACCCATACAGCCATTACCATGGCTATGGCACTGACCGCTCAGGAAGCCTTGAACTCCATTATATAGAAAATTACTTGTTAGAGACGATCCAAAGTCACCTAGAAGGGATATTTCCAGTCACTCCCAGCTTCTCTTGCTCTTGCTCTTTCTTTCTTATTAGGTATTTTGAAAAACAAGAAATCATTTCTACATTTCTCTCTGGAGCATTTTCCAACTCAATTTAACAACAACAACAGCAGTATCTAGGGTGACTAAATAGCTGGTTTTGCAATGCCTGACTTCATGTATAAAGGCGAGATGAAACTGTGTGGTGAGCAGATCTGGTAGCTTTCATCAAAGTCTCCAGGTTTGCTTCAATGCCATTTTACTCTGGTGAGTAAACCAACATCAGCAAAGCAGGATTATGTCCACCATATGGTGAGACTCCATTGGCAGCAGTACAGTCACCCAATTAATCTCTATCCCCCACCATCCCCTTGTTATTTATTTATTGTGACAAACCCATCCTTATGGGACCCAAGGCAGGGAGCTGCGTATTCCCAGGCTATTCCTGTCAGTGCCCATCCTCATTCTTTATCCGTGCTGCCCAATCAGTAGCTGGCGGTCTGGTACCTCTCCTCTGGCCAAGACGCACGGTGCTGCAAGGTCACCACCAAGGAGGCTCTCTAGATTTTCCCTAGCAGACAGGAGTAAAGAATTTTTCCAACCTGGCCTCCATCAAAAAGCCAAATAAAACCCACACACTGACACCGAGCACAGACGCCTCAAACTGCTTTCCAGAGCTCGCCTTTTTAACCTCACACGAACAACCAGGCTGTTTCTGGAGGCCATCAGTGTTCATATATTTCAGGCTTGCTAAGTTCTCTCTGCAGCCAGAGCCGTTCAAGACTTCCTCAGCCAGCAAAAACAAAGACAAATCCTCACCACATCAACAAACTGGGTGAAACCCCTGACCTCCTCCTCCTTTTTCAACCTCTCTTGCTCCTCACCCTCCTCAAGGACAGGTGTAAAATTTTCCTACGTTTAACCAGAAATTCAAGTAGGAATCCACACATCAAACAGAACACAGAATACTTCAAAAGAACTAAGATCTTGAAGAATAGGCCCATTTTCCCTATTAAGGATTATTCTATTTCACACAGGGAAAAAGGATGTTGATAATTAAAATGGGTGATTACTTAAGGAATAAACAGAAGGTGGACTAATATTCCATGGAGCTTTTGCCAATAATAGATTAATACTAAGTTACAGATGGGGCAATCTGAACCAAGTTCAGGTATTACATTTTATTATGGGTCTATATTTTCACAACTCTCTTTTGTTCTGATGTACCTGACACCTTTCCATTTCAGCCCCTGTTAAGCCCATATTTGGTTGTAGTGGCCAATTTTATTTTATTTTTTAATTTATTTATTTTTTCTGGCAGACGTCTTTTCCTTGTTCTGCACAATCAAGGAGTTCAACGTGGCTTGTGAAAAATTTCCATTCCAGGTTTTCTTAAGCTTTATGCAAAATTAAGCTGCTGGCAAAAATACATAGATATATACAGTTATAGAGCAGAAAAAACTGCTCGATAGTTCCCTTTCCTTCACCCCTACCTTCCTTTCTCTTGCCTTCCTTTCTGAAAGCAATTGCAGAAACATTGCCATCAACCCAAAGCCTTTCTCGAACCGAAAAGTCGAGAGCATTTGCCTACAAAGAATTGCCACTGATTGCTGCTCCGTGGATGTGTTTCTACTCTCACAATATTGTAGACTGCGAAGAAGAGCAGAGAATTACCATAAAAATCAGGACGTGTTTTGTTGCATCAGTATCATGTTGGCATCAACAACACAGACTCGGGCAGAAAAAAAGCAGCCTTTTGGTAGGCAGCCTACTTGTTCTGTGTTTCTGCTGTGTTTGTAAGCCACGCAAGTGGAAGATAAAGTTAAAACTCAGAGAGAAGGAACATCCTGCAGGCTCGGTACAGAGCCACCACACCGAGTGACAGCAAAATCTAAGGTACGATGGCCATAAATAATGGAGAAATGGAACTGTATCTACACCTCAAAGGACACAGGATCATTACAAATATATGAAAGAGTGAGGCACATATGTATAAAAGGTAGGATTCCCTCACTCACACACATTGAAAAATATTAAGCTTAATGTGTTGACTCTGAAACTGCAACCTAAAATACATTTTCACTTGGTCCCGTGCTGCAGAATGGAATTTTGAGGGAGAAAATCAAACCCAGAGAAGTCCAGAGCTCTCAAAACCCATAACTACACTGTGTAGACAAAATTTTAATCCAACTTTTAAAGCCGTGGTGATGATCTGATGAACAGACAGCTTGACTTGATTACATTTTTAAGTTTCAGTTTCTATTTCTGTTTTAAGATGAAAAAGATCATAGAGTGTCAGAAATTTGAATACTGAATAGCAAAAGCTCTTGCAGGTTTAGAAAGCATATAGAAAAGCTGGCAAAAGAAAACGCTATTCCATTGCCACCATCTGCTTTCTGGCATATTGAAGAAACTTTACTAACAGCAACATTTTCTTGCATTAGAATATCTGCTAATTAGTTTTGTTGTAATTTCTTTTTTTAAATTACCTTTTACACAGAAGGCAAATAGCCAGTTTTTTTGGTTGGCTACACCTTACACCACGTCTGATAACATCTTCACATTAAGTTCAGTTTACCTCACATTTTTTCTATCAAAATCCTATCTTTAGCACAGCCAAAGCCTGCAAAAACTTTGCCTTGCTGAGACTAAAGAAAAAAACATCAAACATACGAAGTGTTAAAAATCGCTGAATAACTCAAAGGGAAAAAGATAATTTTGAAGGCGTTTTGGCTGAAATCTATTTTCCTTTGAATTGCATGAGTGTTTTAAAATGTTAAAAACACTACAGAGTGACTAATGAATGTAAAAGAATGATAAAGAGTATGGGTCCAGTTATCAGTGATGTGCCTAAAACAAAATAATTTTGGACAGTCTGCCATGCAAATATTGACTAAAATGTCATAAATAATGTCTGCAACAAAGGGAATCCTGCAAAGGAATATTCTGTTGTACTTAATGCATTGTGCAGTGTGGCTTTTAGGAAGCAGTGCGTTACAGAGCCGAAAACTTCAGCTGGACAAAAAAAGCTGAAATTTCCTGGATAAAAATATTACTAATGGATTTTATGTATTTATTTATTTCTTTTTCAGAAACAAACCTTCCAAAAAGTTAAAGGGACAGCAATACGTTTGAAAGATGATTCACTTAGAAGCTGACTTCTGAAAAGAAATAAAACAGTTGTCCAAAAAATAAAAGCAGACCAAACCAAACCTCACTGACTTACGACTATTTCCTCTGCCATTTTCAGCAGTATTTTCACCCACTTATTTGCTGGCAGAGCAAAGGCTCTTTGCAAGTCTTTATCATATTGTACTGAAATAAAATGCAAAGACATTAAGTCTACCACTGCCCTGGGCCAGAGCAGAAAGATGGGAAAGATTCTGTTCAAGCACTTCTTAGGACCTATTTCTGTCTTGGTTGCAGAGTCCCACTGCACCCTGCATGTGGGGTTAGAAATAAAGATGCAACCCTGTGAAAATGATCGCAACATGCGTTTTTCTATCAGGCAAAGTAGGCAGGAAGGGCTCAGAAATTACTTTCAAAATCTCAGCATTTTTGATAATTTTACTACTTTTTTAATAGCATTAAAATATGAAATCAAAATGAGGAACGACATGGGAAGTTGCACTCACAACTCCAGATTACTTGCATCTACGCTGACATATTGTGCTGTGTGTAATCACAAACAACCCAGTCACTTTTTCTGAAAGTCTACTAAAAAAATTAAACAATCGGGGCTACACTGAAACCTTCTGCATGTGTTTCCAAAAATTTAATTTCACAGAATTTCACAGCCACCGAGATGACAAATAACAAAGATATTTTACATTTCTAAAGCATCTTTCATCCAAGATCAAAGAACTTCATCAACATTAATTCTCAAAATACTCCTTTGAAATAGAAGTACTATTAAACCTATTTTATCTTTATCTAACTTGATCTATTTTCTTTGGAAAATGCTAGCTACTGTAGTATCTCTCTAGGTGGAGCATGACTCTATAGGTTAAGTAACTTGACTAGAAATACTAGATCAGTGGCAGAACTGACAATGATCACGTTCAAGAGTGAAGAATCCTAAACCCTTCCTCCTCCCTGGGCTGATTAAAAACATATATGCAAACCAACTTAAGGAGGACAAAAAAACCTCTCTACCACCACGGGATTGAGGTGTCACCAAAGTAAGGAAAGTATCTGGAACCAGCAGGCACATAAAACAGCTGGAAGGAAAAGCTGGCGTGGTGTAGGATAGAAGGACAGAGCTATAGGTGTGTGAAAATTATTTATATATGAAGAGAATGAGGTTTTTTAAAAACCTTTTGGAAAAAAACTAAGTCAAACTTTCTTAACAAAGACAAAAAGTCTCCCCACCGAAACACACGCAGCCCAGGGAGAAAGGGAAATGCTGGCAGAGAAGTGCTGCCTGCTCTTCCGCGGAGGCTGTCGCTGTGGAGGGCTGGCTCCCCGAGCTCCTAAAGAGCAAGGGTTCACCGGCTGCACCACGGGTCACCCACAGAAAGATTGGTGGGGTACGGGGCAGAGTCTGAGGCCAAAGAATTTGTTTAACACTAAACTTCATGATTATTTAAAAATAAGTTACAGGCTGTGTTACAAACCATATAATTCAGTCTTCGGGCCAAGCTTATTCTTGACATAATCCAACTGGAATTACACTGGGGATAAATTTAGCGCGGTATTTTCATAAGGCTCCTTTTCTTATCATTCCTGCAATCAGGTCGTATGTGCCTATAAATTATATTCTCATGTCTGCTTTGTAACACGGATGAAATGTTATCGTCTGCCTTGTGCCGCCTCAGAAAACGCTGTACGCCCTGTGAACCTGTACCTACTCCTGATAAAAGCAGCCCCCGTTTGGAGAGGTGTGTTTTTATAAATCCTCCGTGGTTTTGCAGCAGAGGAACTGTTGGACAATGAAGAAAAACATTTCAGCTCCCCCGAAAGTTTGGCTGTTCCTTTTCAAACAATACAACACAAGATTTGGGACATACTGCTGACACAGCAACATCAGTGCCTCAAAGAAACTGTGGGAAATGTCAAATTTATGGTCCTATGGGTGATTGGTGGAAGGTTTTCTCCCCCCCCTCAGCCAGCCTCTGTCAAAAACAGAGCCTCTAGAAAGTTTTTGGCTACGTCCCAGCAAAGCAGAAGGAAGCTGTATCCCACACTTCCCTTGGGACTTAATGAAATATACAGCCTCTGGGCTTCTTTCAATTTGGTCTTTCAGATTGCTAAACCAGTGAAAGAAGGATCCTAGCTGTCACAAACGTCACATGTTTGGGGTCACCTGCTGCTTGGGGGTTCTCATGCCAGTTGTTGACATAATAAGCACCCCTTACACTTTAATTACAATTCACAGTGTGCAAACTCTGCAATCTGCTTTAAGGCAGACAGTCTTTTAAATCAACACTAAATTCTACTACTGTTCGAGCCGAAATGGGAGGAAAAAGATGTCCAGCTGACTGAATAATTGTATTCAAATATTTGTGATCCCGAAGAAAAGTAAGCACTACCCAGTGAAAAGAGCAACTGTATTGCCAGTAACACTTGAGAAAGCAGAGTTAAAACTCGGCTCGCCTCTCCCAGGCACGCAGGCGACGCACGTGAGACGTTGCCATCCCATGAGCTCCTCTCCTACCGCTGGCAGCTCTTCCTGCGGCTCCCGCGAGCGCAGACCTGAGCACCCAGCTGTGTTTGTCCTGAGCTGCACACAATGCCGGACGCTGGGATCGTCCATGGGAGGGGAATTCTCAAGCCCTCTTAGTACAAATTTCAACAGGACTTGTGCAATGAAAGCCTAAATGGGAAGACGTGTTTGTTTTATTCTGGAATGCTTTATTTAGTCCGGTACAAGAAACATTGGGTCTACTTAAAAATATTTATTGTTTTGAGAAAGAGATGAGAGTCCTTCAGCTTCCTTGACTGCTACCACTATTTTAACTGTTACTCCTAAATAAAGATATATTAAGACCACCAAACTTAAATAAATTATACCATCCAGAGGGGAAAAAAAGACTCCTCTCCTTATATGTCAGAGAAAATCCACTTTAGCATTTATGCATCTAAAAATGCCTCCAGATAACTGTGTTATTTACGATGCCTTGGTTGGATCCATCTTTTCCCAAGAAAAAGAGTACGGGGATGAGACTTCTAGAATTTCTACATTCTCTCTGTTTGAAACACCGTCAACTTGAGGGTTGAGAGTTATGGATCGCTCTGTCCACACAGGACAGCGTTCCAGCTTCCTGGTGGCAGCACAACCTCCGGCAGCTGCGCTCCACACGCGTTCGCCCTACGCGCGCTCCCAGAAACAAAGGAGAAGCCAACAGCGCGATCCGAGGGCCTGTTCCTATTTAAATCAACAGGAGTGACTTTGGCCATAGGAGAAGGCTGCTGCTGCCCAACTGACTTCTGAGAGAAAAATCCCGATGGGTTTTCACCACATTCAATAGGCGGGTGCTGGCAGGCAGCTCTGTCCCCCCCGGCCGAAAGCGACACAACCTCCTCCTTTTCGCCTCCCTCCCTCCTCGCTCACTGGATCAGCGACCTCAGATAAACTCCAAACGTTTCGAAATTATCATCAGCCTGTGAAGCCCTTCAATGAAAAATCTATAAACCGAATTTATAGTGTGCATCCATATGTATTCTATATACACTCAGAACAGCATTTATCATTTAGCTGACCTTTGAAGCACTGGTATTTTTAGGTCCAAAAAACTGTGTGTTGATTGTACTTCAACCCGGGGCCCTTACGATGTACCAGCTCCTTGATATCTTACTACAGCAAAGATAATTGCAATGAATTTTTATATTTCAGCACACGGGAAGATAAGATTAGACAGTAGGGACATAAAAGCAAACTGCACCACATAAAAGATAAGTTTCTGAAAGTTACAATTTACACCAAACGTTACAGATGAAAATGCTCAAAGCTATTTATAGGGCCTCCTGCTGGTCCCATTATAGACCATGGGAAGACTGCAAAGAAACAGCACTACCTTTCACTTAATCACTTCTTCCCATACCTATAAACCCTTTGGAATACAGAAATTATTAATGATATTAAGACTATTACTAATTCCCATTACCACCCAGATGCCTCAATAACCTGGTCCCGAGGCGGTACGTGCTGCACAGATCTCACCACCCACGAGGATTGTTCCTACTCTAATGGGATTATCTGCAATCTGAGCAACTCATCTCAAAAGGTAAATAAGCATTCGATTTCCCCCTTCCTCCTCTTTATGCTCCTATCTGCCTCTGTCCACTGAGTGCCTTAACATGTTTTTTAACAAGGTATTTTTCTTCTTTCTTCCCTACCACGAAGTTGCCACCAAGAGTAGTTTGTCCAACGCAATAAATGAGGAGTAACAGCAAGAGAGATAAGTTTACTTGCATGCAACGTTCAAAAAATTAAGGCTAAAAAGCAAATTAAAAGTAGGGAAGCATACTTGGAGAGGCACACAAGTGCCATATGATTCATCTACATGCAACAGACAACAGACACAGCCACGGCCCACTAAAGGGCACAGGTGCAACAGCAGAGAAATAACCCAGTGCAGAGCAAAGTTTCTACCACGATGGCCAATAAACCTCCCCCTGGAAAGCTGTCCTGGCAGCAGCCAGCACATGGCATCCCCCTTGGCCAGCCAAGCCCTCGGACTGCTCCTCTGTGCCACAAAACCAAGGAGTGTTACCAGTATAAGGCAAGGCTCCTAAGAACATGCTCAGAAGTGATTTTTCAATCACAGCTTAACCGTATCTTCTATTTTCTTTCTCCAACTTAACCTTCTCTAAGGACTATTTTCATGAATAGTCTCAAATTTCAGCCACTTCTGATGAAGCCCTTCACAAAAAAAGTGTTGCTAGAAACGTCTGACAAGGGAAAAGTGATTTTTTCCCCTATTATACAATTACTAAAAACATATGGTGGAAGAGATTCTGTGCAAACCTGGAGTGTGGTCTGTTTTCCACAAAGACGAGGGAGGAAAAGTTGCAGCCCCCACCATGGGATTGGTAAAAGAAGGAGCTACGATGGAAACTATTTTGAAAACTTAACACTGTCAGCCAATACAGTCAGGAGTAAGCTCCACACACAAAATTACATGTACACTGAGAATCAACTCCGCTCTCAGTATTTGTGGGTGTGAGCTGTATACAGAGCGTTTGGTGAAGCCCAATTCATGTTCAAAAGAAAATTAAACCAAAGAATAAGTTATTAAAAGGAGCCTTTGAAGCGAAAAGCAATGATGTGTGAAAGACAGAACCAGAAGAGTTTATTTAAACACACAGCACAGAAAACAGGGAAAACAGAAATTAGGAAATTAGAAGAACAGTCATGAAGGCACCCAGCAGCCTTTTCCTGGTACTAGAAGTTCTTATATCTATGAATATTTTATCCAGATTCAACTATCTTTTTCAAGTCCTTCCTATCAAAATTCCAGACATTTTCTTCAATAAAATCAGAAAAGTGATTCAAAATGTATTGGTAGAAGATATAAAATGAGCTGTGTGTGGATATTACAAAGGATTTGGGAACCTTACACCCTTTAGATCTGCTTATTTAACTATTTAGCAGCACAATTTAAAATTTGCATATGACTGGTTTGATGCCAAACCATAAGAATAAAGCGGGAATGTCTCTCTCCTCCTATGAATTTCAAACTCAGGTTTTTTTAACTTACTCCTCAAATGTGAACTGCATTCCCTTCCTAAAATTACTATGTGGTCTAGTTAGAAGAGTATACACATAAGGCTCTAAAATAGCCTGCTTCTTTGTTCCCTTAAACTTCCTATCAGAAGTAAATCATTTTGTGAACACGCTCAGAAAGCAGATATTTCGCGCTGGTTCCAAAAGAGGAATTTCTTCATTTAGCAAACCCAAGTCTAAAAATGTGTCTAAAACTGAAAAAAGTGAAGTTCTAAAGCCCAATTCCTTACTGCACTGCAGTGCCCAACAATGCTCAATGACTAGAAGAATCTGGCCCATCCTCTTACAACAATTTTCTCACCCTGAAGAAGCTGCGAAAATAATCTCTGGGATGAAATCCATCTGTACAAGTACAGATCCATCTTCCAAATGTCTCCTCACTTCTTTCCATGTCACTCCATTCTGGTATTGCTAAGGCATTATGGATGCACCATGTCCATGCCAGTGAGTAAGGTGGGTGTGCTCGCCCTCCTGACCAACCAAGGTGCCTGCAGGTCCAAGTCAGCACACGATGGCAGAGTTCTGGGTTGCCCGGTCTCTGCTAGGTACTAATTTTATTGCAGCAGGCTAAATAAAAGAGGAATAGCAGGGGAGAGTGGGGAAGGGCAGCAGAGGGAAGGCAGCCAGAGATATTACTGAAGTTACGTTATTATATACGTGCCCTGGCACTCAAACTTCTGGGCAGCAGTGATGGTGCTGTGTAACCCCAACCACGGCACACGCATGTGGCCTTTCTCCCCAGAGTTTCCCTTTGTTTCACACACCAAAAATCTACCCTGGAGAAAAGAAAAATGTCTTTCTTGCTAGGTATGCAGTTTGGTCCAAATTGAGGGAAGAAGCTGAAGAAAAATAGTCAGTCTAAGTGTCACAGCTCAGTTAATAGGGGCTGAATCCATTAGTCATGACAGGCGAGCCTGCAATAAATTATGACTGTCTTATCCTCCCCCACTAGGCAAAAGCCTTTTCTGATTTTTCTCCACTCCTTATTCCACAGCAATACCCAGTATGTGTTCCAGGACAATTCGCTGTGTGCTGTTGAGATCACAAAGCAAGGACACTGGAGGGGTGAATGCACCAAATATCTGACTTTGCAGGTTTATCAACCTTACACAGGTACCATAATCCAAGCAGAAACTCTCCCTGTATCCCAGGCTGTCGAAACACCTGCGGACTGTCCCTGCTTCACATGATCTAGGAGAGGGCTCTTATCCTTTAACTCTGTACGGGGACCTCGCTGCCAAGTCCAAGTATCACTAATTATTATCAGGACTGCACCTAGGATTGCTATCCTGGAGATCCTCATTTTGCAAAGCGCTGCGTAAGCAAAGAACAAAGAGAGAGCCCTTGCCTCCAAGAGCTTACGGTTTACTAGGCCTACCAGGAGAGCAGGACAAGCACAGCATCTTACTCCACTGCCAAGTGTAAATCTTCAGAGCTCTGGCTCCAGCCGGTCATAAATAAAAATGTGAAAAAGTATAAAGTAATTCAGTTCACTTTGTTTCATTTCGAACCCAGGAAGGAAAGAATATATTATATGCATCTAAGTCCTTTAATAAATAGAGAAGCCACAGAAATATATGATTTAGACTTAAAATGCCACCTCAGCTCTAGCTACGGTGTCAATAAAGCAATATGGTAAGAAATGTAGTTTATTGGCTCCCTGTTTTAGGCACAGATAATGGAGCACATCTAAGAAGTGCCTAAAACTAACGCTGAGTGTGAAGAACAGCAAGAATAATCACTGGCCAGGTATTTATGTACTCAGGACTGACTGGGTCGAAACTCACGGCTTGATGAAGCCTTTCCTTTTTTATGGTGCCCCTAACTGACACTCACACATGTCGGCTCAGGCCCAAGGATCTCACTTTGATGCTCCTGGCCAAAGCTGTCTGGCAGCCCCCGGGGCAGGTCGTCTGCTCTCCCTACCACACACGGGTGTCCCGACAGGTTAAAGAGCTCCAAAGGACAACCTCAGAGCTGCATGGGCCATGTGGACCGAGGGTGAGCCAGTCCTTGGGGCTCAGCTTCCCTTAATAGTGCAGAAAACAGCCTGTCCTGTGGGCATTGGTAGGTTTTAGTGCACACACAGACTTGCAGACAAAGGATCAGCCTTTGCAAATATTTTCTAATTGATCCAACCACGATCTTGAAGATGGAATTTTATTTCCCTTTTCTGCGGTTAATTTCTTTATCTATTATGCACTTGAGGAGACTTCATTGTCCAACTATTTTATTATTTGCCACAAAAAAAAAAATATATTTGTGAATGGCTCCATTATTTCAGCAGTTAGCCTTCTGGTGCACAGAAAGTTTCCCTTCCGAACAGGCACTCATTCATTCTGCTGTGCCATTGTACATTTTATGGCTTGCCATGCCCCCAAAAAATCTTTTCTTTTTTATTTCTTTCAGTGCTCCTATTATTATAATAGTTTAAAAAGTGGCTTCCATTTTATTTATACCACATCGCTTGGGTAAAGGATCGCTACCCACAATAAATCTAGTTATTTTCCAAAGTAGATTGCTCATTAAATACTGTATATAAAAGAGCCCTCTGAGATTCAGAATAATCCACAAAATGTTTTTTAGATATCTCTTTCTACTTAAATAAATAATTGCAATCATGAATGTGAACCAAGTGCTGTACTTATAAGGTTGGATTAATAAAAACTGAACTTTATATAAGCCTCGGCTACAGAACATTACACTGGCGAAGAATTTCAGGTGCAAATAATCAGAGATTACTACACACGAGGGAATTCACCAGTGGTCATGAATATCCTCTATCTACTCCACGAGGTAAGCAATATATTCTCTAATATGATATAGTGCAGGCTCTGTTATTGTGTTTTAGAAGTTTTTCCTGAACTGAAAGTTTTCTTCGTGTTCTACTCGCATTGCTGCTTATCTGTAGGTAAAGCAATCATTTCTTTAACTAGTACATTTACAGCATGGAGAATATACCACGGGCTCTTAAAATTTTTCTGTCTCCTAACTTCTATAGTTCTGAATTAGAACTACAGTACTCAGCAAAAAAGTATGAGGGGGAAAGGCAATAAATAGGTAAGAGTGTACCTGTGTCCTCCCCAGTCTGGCTGCTGCTAATAAATACAGATCAGTGAGTGAAAAATCCTAACGTAACTCTACAGCAAAGTGGGGTTTTGCCTCTTAGTTACAATAGGTTCTCCAGTGATAACTATGCACTAGGTCCCAGAATGTACTTAAAAACTGTCCTACACTGCAGTGGTAATTTAAAATGTGGAGTGCTGTGTTACAGATCAGATCTGCAGCTAGATCTGGAATAATTCCACTAAAACCAGTGCAACTAGAGAGATTTCTATCAGTTGTGGTGTCACTATAAACCTCTTGTAAATAAAGTCTGCATTGTTAATGCTGTCACTGGTGAAGCAAATTCCATAACCCACGGCACACAGACAACCTAGGCAAGCTGCTGCTGAACTATACAAATAATTTCTTAACTTTTGATTAAAACTGAGTTCAGTCACAGACTCCATATAAAGTTGAATTGTTACTTGAGTAAAGAACATCACATATTTTCTGAAGGAAAAAGGACATAACTCTTACAGAAAATTGGGATTACTAGATTCATTAAAAGCAAGAAGGTGTCTGATACAGAGAACAGCAGAAAACTTGTTCCTGATATTGTGCCCAAGGACAGGGATACAATCTGGCCCTGGAAACCTCCCTAAATCACAGATCTTTTCTTCTTTTTTTCCCTTGCCCTTTCCTGTTCTGTTTCCTTTCCTTTTCTCCCCTTCCCCTTTCCCTGCCCTTCCCTTCTGGAGATCATCTCATCCAACCACATTACCCAGGATACAAGAACTGTAGCTATCCTCCAACATTGAGTAACATGGAAAAGAGAATGGCCTAATTGGTTTACCATTAGTTTAATTCAGACTGTAAAACAGGGAGCAGTCTCTTCTTTCCAATTCCAACTTCAATTTGAACCCCACGCAAATCCCCTAAGAAACACTGGTCAGGTGCAGCCAGGTTATCCCAGGAGAGACCTGGGCTCACCGCCTCCAAAGGATGTACAATCTTATCACTTGCAATCTAACTGCAGATAGCAAGTGACCCAACCCAAACATCCCCTACTAATTGGCAATGACAAACAGCTTGGGTGAATAAAGTGCTTCCAGGCAGAGGAATTTTATCTATGTGGGCTCCTGATAAGTGAACTTCATCAGGACTCATCATTTTTGACAGTTTCACTCCTTGAAGACACTTCAGGTAGAGCAAGACACAGAGATTTGCTGTTCTTTGTCTGGAGAACAAACTTAGCAAAAATAAAAGGGGAGAAAGAAGGCTTTGAAATGTACAGCACATATATGGACAGTGACAACAAAATAAAACCAGGCAGCTGGCACGTGGATATATGAAGCAAATAAAGGAGCGATACAGAATGAGACAAAGGGAGAGGAGAAGAAACGCTAAGACAAAAAAAAGCCAAGTTGGAGAGATGCAAAGATGAAGGCTAAAATGTTTCCTTGTATGGAGGGGCTGTGAGATCTATGCATTGTTAAGGGTACAGAAAATTCTGGGATTAAATTGTTTTCTAGGTACAGTTCATCGTGCTGCCAGGCAAAGACTTCCATCACTTATGGGCTAGAACAGGACTGAGGGCTGCACAGCCTCTGTGCTGATCTCCAGATCTGGGGAGAAGCAAGAAAGAGTGAAACAAACAGCAAAAGAGACTGAAAAGGACGCATGAAAACATTTCTCCTCATCTGGCTCCTCTCCATAACTACAC
Source organism: Aegotheles bennettii (assembly GCA_013398125.1). Classification (NCBI taxonomy): domain Eukaryota; kingdom Metazoa; phylum Chordata; class Aves; order Caprimulgiformes; family Aegothelidae; genus Aegotheles; species Aegotheles bennettii. The sequence continues at coordinate 112,761 of VZRW01010032.1, read as the reverse complement.
AAAGGACTCCACTGCCTGGTAACATTTGTGTTTTATACGCATTTAGAGTTATTTTGCTTGATAGCAAGGAAGGAGCAATACCAAGGAGCAACTGTAAGCTCCCATGTAGATCCACACTGGAGAAACAGCTGTGACACTCAAAATCCATCAGGAACACCTCTACATGCACCTCTGTGTATATAAAGTCACTTAAGGACATAATTTTGGGGAACACAGTGATTAATTCCTGTAGGCCCTTTAAAACCGAGGCTTGTACGTCAGTTCATCTACCCAGCTGCCTACCTCAGAGTGTAGCATTTTATTGATGAGGAACAGAAAATCTGTTTGAAAAGCCAATACTGCCGTTACTCTTTGGAGTACCATGTGTTTTTTCCACTCTAATTTTGCCTAACAGTTAACTGAAATCCCCATATTGCTCTCCTCATTCATACCAAAACCTCACAGCACTAAGAAAACCACAGATACTGTAATAAGTCATGACTCATATCATCCAACATCACCCGAGTTGGAATTACACATTTTACTGTAAGGATATCTAGGCCATCTCTACATCTAACATTTTATCTAGAATAAGGCCAAAACATATCACTTTCAGTATAGCGGGAAAAAGGAAGTTTTTGTGGTTAAAGCAAAGGCCAATGAGTCAGATGATGTGGGTTCTGTTTCCAGGCCTCACGCAGGCTTCCTTTGACTGAATCACTTCACTTCTCTGTGCCTCAGTTTTCACATCTGTATGAAGGATGTCAGAATGTCAGATCCATTCATCTTGGTTTCTCAAATTTTTTGAGACATCTGGGTGGGACATGCAAAGTGTTATGATAACTACCATGCATCTGTTATTCTGCTGTGAACAGAACAATTATCTGGCTTCTGGATGGAGAAGAAAGTCAGTAGAAAGGCCAGCCTCAGACAAAAGGAGGAGCAAATCTCTGATCTGACCAGCACATTCACAAGTAGAATAATTCAAAGGATGCAGTAGTACAGAGCCTTGGAGAAATAAACACTGACAGACCTCTGAAATCCCTTGACCTTACTCTAGGTTATTGCACTGTACTCTATGAGATGCAGGAGCCTTTTTTTATTTATAATTCATAGGCATATAATTAAATCTTGCACATTCATTTTGAGAAAGCACAATAGCTAAACCACTAACCCTTAAGCATAGTCTAGCAGTGGCATTTGGAGAGTCAGCCACACTCTCTCACCTATGCTGGCAAACACATTACTCTGGCTGTGAAGGAAACCACAATGTGGGAAGGAAAGCCTACAAAAGAATGAAAACAGAAAGTGTCTAAGGCCTTGGCAGAAGGACACTAAATAAAATAGAGAGTGGTGACTCATTTTGGCAGTGAATCCACCTCAACCCCTTCAAAGGCTTTGGCAAGAGTCCTCGGAGGAGACCCCAGGCTTTTGCCAAGCCACAAAACACCACAATTATTATCGCAGCAGTCATCAACAAAACAGATTTTGTAAACTGACTTGTTGGCACATAGATTAAAGAAGCTATAAAAAGGAATAACAGCTGTTTGGGTTGCCCTATGCAGAAAGTTACTATATAAAAAGTACTTTTACACATATCATATATACGTACACACAGACACACACAGATGCACATGATGTGTACATGAAGAATATACAAACAAGCAAAAGTGCCAAAAGCTTCCGAAGGATTTCATTTCTGTTCATGGGAGATAAATTCACAGGTCTGAAAAGTTGTAAACTAAGGACCTGCTCCTCTTTCTCAGTCCTACCAGTTTCACAGTATTCACTCTGCATTTTTGCTGGTTTCAACAGAGTCGTTTCCATTATACAAGAGCATAAGGACAGCAGAATGTAGAACTGATAATGGCTACTTAAAGCAAAGTACCATAGACCTAATTCTCCTGCTGCTTACTGATGTGTAAATCAAAAGAAAATTTTTACATGCAGGCGTCGCGCTAATATGAGGGGATAAACTGGCCCAGAGATCATTCAGTACAAGCTACAACACATAAGTGTCCTAATGGATCCCAAATTTTTCACATTCAAAGGTTATGCTCAGTTTTCATAAACTAGGTGTGTTTTAATATTTATTTAATAAACAAATAGTCCACTCTAGTAATTTGAAATTAGGTTTGCAGCAAGTGATGAGGGTTTGTCTACCTAGACCTCAAGCACAAAAGCAAGAATCATACAGCAGAATAAACTCCTGAATCAATGAAAGAAGTGGTGATGAACAATTTTTATGCTGGTGTGTACGCTGCAGCTAGGTTTAGAATTTCCTAAATGCTTTTTTTATTTAGAGCAGATGAAACGCTGTCCTTTAAATTAATAGTTTTTGATTAAAGTGGCAGAAAGAGAGATGAAACTGAGAACATGACACCAGTATCCTGCTATAATCTTTCTTTAAAAGTCTTCGCTATGGATAGCAGTGTTCACTTCTAGTTTCATCAATGATTTTTTTTTATCACATTGATAAGCAAGACTTTTCTTGATTTTTTTTCTTGACTACAAACTGCTTTAAATTTGGGTAATGCATAATATTAAGATATCCTGAAAACAAGTTTTGGAGAATCTGGTATATAACTCAATAAATGCATCTGGCTCAATTAAATGCCATGTGCCCTGACTGGTATCCATCTTTTCTTCTAGAGGTTGTGTCTTAATCTCTGTGTGTCTTAATCTCATCTTTGCACCCCAGAATCAAGAGTTCAAATTACATCATTAAAAATAATGCCCTGTTCTACAGAATTACTATGGATATACAGGTTGCCAGTGAAAGAGGCTGAATCCGAACTAAAGGGATGTTTATAACCTCTACAAAGACATAAAGGCATAGGTTATGGGAGAGATGTGGATATAAACAGCAAATATTTTTAAATTTCCTCAAGCAAATGGATAAGGGTAAAGTATATTTCAGGGTTCTTGCCATTTCTGCAGAAGAAATGATGTGGCCTGTTGACCCAGCACTAGCAGGGGATACACAAGAGCAGAGATGAAGCATTTGGACTTGGGTGTCGATCGTGTTGCTGGTTTAATACCTTCCAAATGACCCACTGAGGGAAGCTGTCACATCACCCCTGGATGATAATGCTTGCTTTTCTGTTGTTTCCTTAAAGGGTGAAAATAGATAGAGGTAACTTGAGTCACTGAAAACTCCTAACAGATGAAAACTGACAAATTGTGGGCTGAGAGTGAGACTGTGAGAAATGGAGCTTTTACTAATACAATCCACCTGAATATAGGTATTTGCATTGAAAGAAATACTCTACCATTCTGCTATTGTAACTACAAATATTTTCCAGCTGCATAAAGGCCCATTTCATATTTTCAAAATTACTTCTTCTCAGGCAATCTGTTTATTTTCAAGTGCAATACGAAAATTAGCTAGGACTATATTTACTGCTTGTATGCACAGACAAGCATTTAGCATGGGATGGTTAGAATATAAATAAAAATCCATACATTTAAAGTTCTTAGATCAAATTATTTGCCTTTTAGTCTTATCCTTTGATTTTTTACTTTTTTTTTTTTTAATTTTACGACCACCTTGGACTACATAATGCATTATACAGACACCAAATTAGCTAGCACGCCAGCAGAAGCAGTAAGTTTCACCTATCCAAGTATTTAAAAAGCTTGCAAGCACACACTGTCTCCTGTGCAGCCCGGAGATCCCTGTTGAGTCTATGCCAAGTCCCTGAAAAGTTGGACACTGCATCCGGTATTTACACTAAGCTAAAATTCTAATCAGCACTAACAGCAGTGTGTTTTAATTCACCCTTATGATTTTATTTCAATCTGCTAAGTAGCACAACTGCCAGAAAGAAACTGCTATAAACGCCAGTAAACAAATGCAGGAAAAAAAATTAAAAAAAAATAAAAATATAAAAATTATCTTAAACCTGTTGGAGATAAAGTTTGCAGCACTTTAGACACGCAGCCCAAAAGTAAAGTCTGAAGCTCTGGTCGAAGCTGCTCTCTGCTGATTTCTTCTCAAATATCCTACTTTCCACTTTTTCTTTTTTTTTTAAAAACTTTTTTTTTTCCCCTGCAATGTGTTTGGTACTTTTTAGCCAAGCAAGGAAAACGCTAATGTTATTTTACACCGGCTATTTCACCTCACGTTCCTCCCCTCCACAGCTTTCTGCCAAGTGCTGTGAAACAAGAACACAGTAACTACTTGAATCTCTGGATGACACTATAAATCGGAGTGCCAAGAGGCTGGTGCCAAGTCCGGCATCTTCCTTATTTTGGGAAGAGAGGGAAAAAAAAAATCGGCAGGAAAATTCTGAGAAGTTGGTCACCATTTTGGACCTGTTCAGTGCAGTCAGACCTTGGCAGCCATCTTACAGCTTGGCAACCATTTTGAGAATGTGCCTGGCAAGCTCGCAGAGCTCGCCGACACTGTTTCAACACAGCGCTGGTTAAATATAGTCCAAATTAAACAATACCATGTAATATCAGGTAAACTCACCCTTCATAAATCCACCCAGCACGACGATTTACAAGTACATCTTTAAAGAGCGAGGGACATTGTGCTTTCCTTCGAGGCCGCCCGGGTGCCTTAACCCTTTCCCGGGCATGGTGCTGGTGGAGCCCGGACAGAGCGCCCGGCACCAAGGCCCCCACAAAGCCCTGATGGAGGAAACGCTCCCCTCAGGGCTGGCAGTGAAACGGGGAGACCGTGGACAGCAGGGTACAGAAGACATGTCACCTTTTGTCACTGGTTAACGAGGCCTCGGAAGCCCCACTGGGGCGCGAAGGCCCATCCGGAGAAGGAAATGCCGTGTCCGGGGATGACAGGGAGACTGTACACAACAACACGTAAACCCGCAGCTGTTGTGTGAGGAAAACTACTTTCACAGCTTTAATTTCCTGATGAACTTTTCCATGTGCTCCTCTCCCAGAGACGAAAAAGAAAGGAGAAGAGTTTGAGGAGAAAAAGCCATCCCGGCAGCCAGACATCCTAACGAAGCCTGGTTTATTAAGAGAGCCCAATGCCGGCACGAGTTGTAAACAAACTCTTCCCTTCTTCTTCCCACCCCACGAGATCGGCGTGTTTTTGGACCAGGCACTTTCCACTCTGCCAGTGCCAAAATCCCAAGGAGGACTTTGTGCCAACTGAAGAAAGGCACGGTTGTTAGAAACCACTTTGGCCCAGGAGTAGGAAAGGCGCTTCGCGGATAGACGCTCCAGTCGGGAGGAGGAGCTGGGGGAAGCACCTCGGCCTCGCTCCTCAGGGTACGGCAAGGTACCCCGGCCATATTTCTCCCAGAATTTTAAACAATCCCTTCCCCAAAGAAGTTATTTTTTTTATATTTAATGCAGTGTAAACACAATTAATAACTTCAGGAGGAATGCGGGGTGAGTGTTTTTACAGAACAAACAGTGCTATCTCCAGGACTGCTTCACTAAAGTTTAGTCTACAAGAGTTCTAACTCCGTCAGACTATTTGAATAAAACTTAAAAAGATAATATATGGGTAAAATTCAACACTTGGAAAAAGGAGTGTGTAAAAAGGCAAATATTTGAAGGTACTAAACAGTATCCAAGTATTAAAATGACATTTTGGGGAAGTATTTAATATCTGAAGACAAATGTCTATTGGAAATGCTTACTACACACATTATATTCTGCTTCTTATCTTGAAATAATTTAGAGTGGAACAGAAAAGATCAAGTTTATGCTCTATTAGCATAAAGTTTAAACTATAAGGGTTTTTTGACCTTGAAGTCTGAATTAAATAATGTCTGGGATTTTTATTCTCCCTCTTTTTTTTTTTTTGCCCTTTTGAAATTTTAATTTGGGGGGAAAAAAAATTAAAAGCCAACTAATTAAGTGTAATTTCATAGTGAATGAAATAAATTAATTAAACCATAATTGAAATGACAATATTAAATATGAAAATATTATGCTGGAGTAGATCAGAATAAAGTCTTGACACTGCTGGATATCTTTTATACTGAAGGACAGTATCTGCAGCCGCATGACGTCAGCCGTGCTGGAATAGTTGGGAATGCATTGATAAATTGCTCCATCGATTCTGTTCTGCTTCACTTACCATAATTATAGCACAGTAATGGATGACATGAGTGATATATTTTTACTTTAGAGAAAAGCCAAGAGTTTGCCTGTTTCTTTATGAGATTAGACCAAATCCTTTCAATTAATACAGCATGATTGATATCTAAAAGTGTACTGGGGTAAGATACTTGCTTCATGTGCACATCTTTAAATGTTATTGGTTAAATATTGAAATAGAATTCAAAGAGCAGTTTCAGTGCTTTAAATAACAGTGTCATTTTGGTAGTATGAAAGATGTATCGTCACAATTTTCAAAGACTTTTCTAGGCCTGCTTTAAGCATTTTGATTTTCTTAGATCTAAAAATCACATTTCCAACTAATATTCGTGTAAGGCAGGACAACTTAAACATTTTCCTTGAAATCCATAGACCTAACTTCAATAGCACGTTACAGGATCAGGCACCCTATTGAAGTCCTTGCCAAAGCTACCAACAGTTACACTGGGAGAAAGGCCGGGAGGACTGGATTATGTTTTTCAAACATATACAGTCCAGGCTCAGCTTTCAGCTGCTCTCCATTGAAGTCAACTCCCACTGAAGTCAACTGACAAGGTCTACACGTAGACCCAACGACAGAACGACCTTCTGACTACTTAGGTCCAATTCTGCACACAGCTACTCTTAAGGTCAAAGGTGTGAATAAAGAGTGAGTAGAAGATGAAGAAGAGCTTGCAATGTCTTATTGTTGCAGAGAAACTGCTACATGGTGCACAACTATCTATCCCTTCTCCACATCTGCCAGCATTAGAAGAAAGACAGCAGCAACCTGCATGGATTCCCTAACAATGAAATGTAGAAGCATCAGCATTCCCTTGCTTTACCTCCCTTCCAATATTCTGTTAGCATAATTTATTGTACTTCTGGGTAGTCCTCCATACAAGTAACAATCCTCTTTTTAAACTCTTTAGAATATGTCGCAGAAGAAAATGCACCCTAACTGTGGTGCTTTAGGAATAAATAACCGAGTCACCTCAAGAAGCAAGAGAGGAAATGTATTCTTGAAGAGGAGATGTGACAAAAGATGAGAGCAGATGAGGCAGAGAGACATCAAACCACTGACACAAAAGAAAAATCTGTATTTCAGAGATGCACAGGAAATGACTGTTGTACCAACGCTGGTAAGACTGTCCCATTGAATGCAGAAAAGACCTGCACATTTCTCACAACTCCAGCTTCTCTCATGGATACAGGTCCTTCACGTGAACAGAGAAAACATATGTTGTAAAATACCACATATGCAATATTCTTACTATTTTAGCTGTCCTGGTTATGGAAGTGCTAATGAAGGAACCTTGAATGGGTGCTTTTTAATCAATAAAACCTTTTTTCAGTCAGCCCATTGTACTTTCATGCTGAACAATTTCTACCTAGAGGTGAGTAAAAAAACCCAATACTCTTGGAGTTTTGAGCTCAGCCAGAAGTATCTGTGGAGAAAAAATGATGTTACCAGAATGCAGCCCTATCTCACACAGCATTTTTTTCAGCATACAGTTCAGAAAAGGCCATAATCAGTTCCTCTCAAAATTTTAACCTGTCCCCTCCCCCAGCCAGTAAGCGTATGAGATTGATCCATACTTATAACTGTTGAATTCATTCCCTTCTCATGTTACAGAGGCTGTCACTGGAAATAAAGTGTAACCCGGGATGGCTGTGGCAGCTATCAAACCTCCACTGACACATTAGAGCGTCTGAAACCCAGACACCCAAGGTTTACATCAGAAAACTCCAGCATGTAGTGAACAACTCAAAACCAACTATCGATCATCCTATTGATTTCTGGTGGGGAAACCAAGACGGGAAAAGCACCAGAAGAGATAGGGTTTCTTTTCCTCTCCTCATTGCTAACTTAGTGGCTGCCAAACTCAGGTCTTCTCAGGCTTAAGCCATCAGAGGTTTGTGTTGCAGCTAGCCAGGATGTCTGCCTAAGATAATTCAAGCTGAAAGCAGACAATGTGCAGTGGGAGCTGATTAGCCACTGACTTCCAACGTGACCTGTCTCGGTCCCAGAAGCAGCTTCTTGACAGTAAGATATGGAGGCTACAGCACAGATGAAAAAAAACGTGGTTATCTTTTCAGAAGGTATATGAGGACATCTGACTTTCATGCTCAGGCAATTAAGAGAGGCTCTTTTTGCAACTGGCAAGTCCCAACCCTGGCCTTTAAAATATTCGATCATCTACTGCAACAACAGGTTTAAAAGAGATTATTTTCAAAACCTCTCTCCAGCCAACGTGAAATATAGAAAGGGTTAAATAAACTTCAAAATAATTGACAGTATGGAAAGAAGGTGTTAAAAAGGCCATATATTTTTCATCTCTTTTTCTTCATCAACAAAATCAGTCTGCTGTGTGATTCAGTAACTTTGCAGAAAGTATTCCAGATTTGCATCCGTGTAGCTGAAGGCACTTCTGACCTTACACGGAGACTGGGAAAATAATAACCATAGGTGTGATTTTGATCATTCATAATTTAAAAGGAAATATCTCATGTTTGGTGCAGATCATCTGTTTCACTCATTACATTCACATCTTAGCTAGTACTTTTGTGTTTAATTTGGAGATTGCGTGGCCCCGGTTCAAAATGAAAGCTTGGTTCTGAATCCCATGGATTTTGCAGCTGAATCTCAGCCGCAGGAACACCCTTTTCCAATTATAACGTGTATGGCTAGGGTGTAAATCCTGGAGCATATTTTACACTGAAAGTCACAATGTTCGCAAAGCACTCAAGAAACCTCTGAAGATCTTCTGTAAAAACCCGATGAGTTTGTTGTAAAAAATCAGAAACGTTTTCTGCCTTTAAAAATGCAACTGTGCTACAGTATCAGAGTAAGACCATCATCTGCTATTTTTAATTTGTTACATTAATGGGCTGCAAGGTCCAAAGTATTTGACATATATGAACCCTTCTGCTGCTCCCCTTTGTAAATCTCCAGCATTTTTTACACAGCTCTGCAGGAACACAGACCATAACGTCTGGAATGTTTTGATCTTATCTTAAGTTTTTAATAACTTTCTTTTTTATATACTACATATTTTACATTTTTTATTGCAAAACTCACTTTGCAGCTGTTTATTCCCTCCTAACTTTAGAGGGTTCTGCTCATCTCCAGGTCCCCAAAGGACAGAAATTGAGGTGCTGGTCCCACCTCAAGGGAATGCTCCCGAAGTGCGAGGCACCCCCAGCTTCCTCCTCCTCGGAGGAGGAGGCAGAGCTGCGGGGCTGCGGCGAGGCCATGGCCAGGACACCCGGGAGGCAGCTGCTCGCCGGGCAGCCCTGCAGACACTTTACAGCTGCTTTCTTCATGGCATTCCCAAGAAAGTGATGTGACTCTCCCCAGGCGATGAATCCACCTTCTGAGATGCAGGGATCAAATTGCACTGCGCTGGAACAGCCAGGCTGAATCAAGTCCTCAGGACTTGACTTCTTTTTTTTTTTCACAGCAAGGAGACAATACGAGTGCACGCACTTAAAAAGCTACGCCAAACTATTATGCAAATACTGGGTGTTGGAGTGGGTATTTTAGCTTTATGGTGGGACAGCAGGAATAAGCTTATAAATCTAAGGCCTGCGATCAATGCTTAAGAAGAGATTACCTCTAAGCTTTGCTTATACATTCTATTTTGGCCTAACAATTTACAATGTATTTCTGGAAAAGAGAATAGTCCCGGCTCAGTCCTGCTGGCACAGGGCACGTGGTAAGATGCATCTTCCTGAGATGTCAGGGGCTAACACGTAAGAAGGGATGGCACATTCCCGTCAAAGCTGTAGAGAAGGCAATCTGACTTGAGCTGCACTGGGGATAAAATAAATCTGCTCGGCTTCAGCCTGGCACTTTTTCTGGCTCATGACACTGCTTTCATGCAGTCTCACCGCCTATCTCACAGCTTGTCATGACCCTCACCCTAACAGCTTCGCCCGGAGCCGAGATCAGTGAGGGTTCCTTCCAGAACAAACCAAGACAAAGTCTCTCTGAAGCAATGTTTTTCTGAACTGAGCAAGATGTGACTCCGCTTCCACCTACGCAGCAACCTATGCACATGCCCAGAGGCCTGGGACCAAAGCGCATGAAAAAGCATGCACCAAGTTCTCCAGTTGCCAAAAGAGAGTCCAAAAGCTCAGATTGAGAAAGAAGAATTGTGCAGAAATTTCGAAGAGGTCTCAGTACAACCAGAAAACTCCATCTGCACCCCCATATTTGTTTTGAGGACCTAAGTTATAGGTGCCACCATAGCGGCCGCTGTCTGCGACGGGGTCTGCACACTTCCAGCTCTATCACCAAGCTCACAAAATGAGGTTGTAAAATAAGAATAACCTTATAACAACACAGGGTTACGTGAGGAATGAGATGCTTAGTACACAGAAAGCATCAGGAGGGATCATCAAAATATTACGATAGATACTAAAATGGAATTCCTGTTAGGGTGCTAGCTTACATTTATACATAAAAGCAGCACATTTATAGTGTGCTTGTTAACATTTGCCATTATTTCGCTGATGAGAGGTGTTCAGAGAGCATCGTAAAGAAGTTACATTGGTAACAAAGCAACTGTTTTAAATAATGCTATATGCATTATTGAATAGAAGTTAACAGTGGAGATTAAGAAACAGCACATGTGGATTTTGTTTGATTTTGTACTCTAGTGGCAAAGGAGGATATAACAGCGTGTTTGGACAGAGGAATCTTATGTCTAAGTCTCCAGCTGCAGAGTTTCAGGGCTGAGCTACTGAGCACAGGCCAGAGATTACCCTAACTCGGTTAACCAAAAAAACCCTGCCAGAGGAAGGTTTCCACCCTGACTTGCAGGGTTTGCTGGGACACAATCTCTGAGTAACTCCCTGTGATCCAGCTGATAACCATTATGCTGAACCCCTTTTTTAGCACCTGAGAAGCGTGCTTTCTAACTCTGCAAACTACAGACCATTCCCAAGAAGGGAAGGAAAGTAAAAAGCTTACACCAGGAAACCATTTCTCAGCATACCTACAGAAAAGGAGGGTGAACATGCTGTAAAAAGGAGGGTGGATATACTTGTTTGCTCTTTTTTCTCCTTGGACTGAGAGGCACATGACAGAAAACGGAGCGGGATCAAGTCCAAAGAACTATCCTCTTTAAGGATACACTCCGTGGTATCATCAGCGAGTCTCAGCCAATATTGGCTAACAGTCGCTGTCTGTTTGCCAAGCAGAAGTTTGCCATGTTAAACTGTCACTATAATGCCACCTTGAAGAGGCGTTATCATCACTCTTGCGATGATACACGGCAACCGTGAACGGAAACCGAGGCCGGAGCTCACACATCTGAGCAACAGACAATCCTGGTGCCATGGATAAGTAACCCAACAGACAGCGCTGCCTGCTTATCACTGCTGAGATCCAGCAGCCCTCTTCAAATGGACATTCCCTGCAGTAAAAATTGTACCATTTTATGACTTTATAATACACCAATTACTGAGTTTTATTAAAAACTCTGAGGACACAGAAACCTGTTTTATTATTTCTCTAAATTTACTGCTTCCCTGCTCTGAATAGTCTAAAAGCACATCAGAAAGCCACAAAACCACTTCAGCATCTCGTGGAATTGATACTGACCTAAAACATCCACCAAAACTCATTCCCAAGGCATCTTAAGACACTCACAGGCAAAGGACAGACAGACAGACAGCACAGCAGCCACAAGGCATGGGCTAGACTTCCCCTTTCAATAGACTTCTCTCGATATTGAATCAGGCACATAAAACCTGGGGAGAGGAGAGTGCTACACCAGACAAAAGTGCTATATGCTGCTGCAGAGAAGGCTCACCATATGGGGAAACACTTATATAAAGTATCTGCATGGCTTAGCTGGGGCTGCTGCACAAACTCCTCATTAATATGGCGAAGTTATAACATGAACTTACAGAACGCAGGACCTGAAATTTGATTAGATACAGGGTGGGAACTTTTTTTTTTTATTTAATAATGACTGTATAATATTGACCTTAGTAATTACAGCCTGGAAAAGCAAACTTTGCATTAACGGCACCATATTGATTTTGCAAATGCAAAAGTACAAAAGTACTTTTATACCTAAGAAAGGTTCTAGTTACCACCTTCGAAAGACCTCGGGAGAACAGTGTCTTGGAGAACTGTATTCTTCATTCAGTAACTCTTCTGAGCACACACCTAACTGCCGAACTCACAAGCCCTAATATTTAACAACCTGATAAAGCCTCCTCTGTAGTGCCCTCAGCTCCGTGCGACTCAAGGTGCTACTCAATACTTTGCGGAGCTGGAGTCAACTCTATTGGGTCAAATGCAATTTAACTTATTAAAATAGTTTATTCAATATGTAATACATCAGTGAATTAATATATTACTCACCAATACATTCTGAACTATTTAGCCAGCTGCATGAAATGTTTCTAATACACTAGCTGACATTTTTTTAATGACACAAATACTTTGGGTCGCAAATAACTGTTCGCTATTTGGCAAGCCCTACAAATTATATACAGTTAATTATATTCAGGTTGGTATATGGGTTATAAATAACTGTGATAAAAACTGTGATATCGATGCTGACAGAATCTTAGTGGAAATCGACATTTTCCTATACTGAAGTAACTGAGAGCTAGAACAGAAACACTGCCTCCAGAAATGTAACTGAAAATTAATAAACTCTGTGTGTGCACAAAATGACTTATTATTTTAACACACTGCATATTTTTTACTTCAATTCTTATTAATTTCGTGCTTTGCCTTAATTTATATTTAAGAGGGTTTTTTCATTCCTCTTTTTTGAAGTATTTTTAAGTTACGGACCTAAAAGTTTTTCACAGCCAGATCCTCCATATTTGCATGTGAATCCCAAACTCTTTAAGTATCAACTGTCCAACCTACAATACCGATCTGTGTGAGCAGTCACATGCTGCTAACCTGGAGACCAGGCAGTGAGCCAAGGCCAGGGACTGTGGTAGGTGGAGAACCTCAGCACCCAAAAGAGTATGAGCCACGACAGGGCTGCTTAACACACTGCACTCATTTGTGTTCACTCGAAGGTGATCAGCTTTATAATGACATAAAATTTAAACACAAATTTCTAACAAATTACGGAGCTCATGCTCTTCTCTCTGAAGCCAACCTTGGTTTGCCTCAGTCTAACCAAGTCAAAATTCGTGTCAAGTTGTGCTTTATGCAACGACAAACCCTACCATCTGCTTGGGCTTCAGCTAACCAGTCGCCTTTCCCGAGATTCCCTGAAGTAGCAACCTGAATATCACACCTGTTTATCACGACAACTCCCTTTAACAGATCCTTCTGTTTCCCTGTCCTGACTATTATATCTGTTAGCATCCTGTAGCAGGCAAGGGGAACATGACCTCCTCCCGTACACGAGGGAAGAGGCTCAAGTTTTGAGCCACGGTGATGTAGCCTGTCACCAGGTGTGGATTAGCTGTTCCAAGTTGGTGCATGTCACAGTGCTTTAAGGATGTGCGGAGGCGTGATGAAATTCAACACAACAACATATATCCTCAACTTAACCACTTCCTCATCTGAAACAGTCATGCCTGGAGGGACCATTTCCCATGTTATGGTATGTAGTAAAATACAAAACCAACAACAACAAAAGCCCAACAGAACAAAACAAGGAGAAAAAACCTAAAGGAAAATGCATACCTCTTGTGAAAGAACTATTACTGAATGTAAAGCCAGTGAATAGAAAAGAGGGGAAAAAAAGAAGAAAAAAAAAGGAGAGCATATTCTTCAGCAGGGCAAGTTTCTCCTGTAAATTGGCAGCGAATCAGTTACTAAATGACATGCTTAAAATCAGGTGGTGGATTATTGGAAATGAAATCTTTGTCCCAGGAAAGCCAATGGCAAAAATCCTATTGATTTCAATGGGACGGGGTTGTCTCTCTGGACTTAACAGTCAATCATGCAGAATTGGCAACAGCGTCCGAACGTCCCTGTTTGTTATTAGACCACGGAAATCCGCATTAGTTTGCTTCATCTGCACTTGTGACCAGCGCACCAGCGTTGGGGTTTTTTTTTTGGCATAGAGGTGCAAATAAGCAGAGTGGGTTAAATTTTTCAGCCCAAGCCACATGAATGACAGCTTTGCTATTTCTCCCAAGCATTTCGGAGTCCATTTTCCCCCGAAAGGCATGGGCAGCCTTGCCGCTAATGGGAGTGCTGTGTTTACAAGCAGAGGGGAACTAAGCCTTTAGTGTTTTTGCATATTTGCAATACAGTAGGTGGTTGGGATGGAAGGAAGGTTTGTTGGAAGAAGAAGATGGAGAGAAATGGTGGAAGAAAAAAATCTGGTCCTCAGAGGCTGGTATTGCTCTGAAGTTTACACAGTCCTCATTTTTCTCAGTCCCTTTCAGAGAGAAGCTTTGGCAAGGCACAACCAAACTAAACTGCAGATACTTAATATTATAAATATTACACGGTGGTATAATGCCCCCATTTAAACAACTTTTCATGAACAACCTTTCAAAATTTTAAGTGCTTGGAAATTCTTGGATGACAAAGCTGCTATTTATGACTAATCTTTTTATCTGAAAGCAAAAATGAGTCCAAATAAATAGAAGGACAATAACGGAGTAACAATGTAGAAAGAATGCGTGTGTGCGCGGCACGCACCCACGCAGAAAAACAATAAACAGATTTACAATAGTGAGGCGTGTGATAGGCAAGATACTGTTAGTACGGTGCCCAGAGCCCATCGCTTAGATTAAATATTATATGGAAATCGCCACAGATTGATACAAGGCTGAGTAAACAAACGATACAAACTGTACTGGGTGTATTTGTCCAGCCATGTATTAGTGCAATACACAAAATGGGACCCAGTGAACGTTTAAAGTGAAAATTTGTGACCTGTTAGTATTCCCAAAATGCCCGTAGAACATTATTCTCCCTTTTAACCTTAATTTTTATTCTCTGTCTCAATTTCTGCTCTGCTTCTCCCATCACAGCCCGAGTTACCTACGCTGACAGCCATAGCAGGCCAAGGTAGCACAGATGGGGTGGCTGCAGCTGCATCTCACCTGCCAGACTGCAAAACCCACCGGGACACTTCCCCGCTCCCTTTATGTCTGTCTCTGTGCATTTGCAACAGCGCCTTTCTCTGGGCCTTTATTGAACGTGTCACCGATGCCGCACGGCTATGCCGCACCGCTAATAAGTCACAGATCCACAACGTGCTTCTGAATGGAGGAAACCCAAGACGGGCCTCACCAAAAAAGTATACCTTGAACATGTCAGTATGGGTTCTGATTTAAAGCAATTCAATATGCCTGGCTCCCCAAAGGCAGCACGCCCGTAGGGACAAAGAATACCTCAATGCAACTCAACAGCAAACCCTGCTGGATTAAACGGCAGTGCCGGTGGGCTCCACGTTTGATCTCGGGCGGCCTTTGTCGGGGAGCGGAGTGGGCGCAGGTGGTGGTGCGGGAGCAGCCGGGCTCTCAGGGCCATGGGAACAATGTGCGGCGAGCCGAGCGCGGCAAAACTTTCCTTGTAAAGTTGCTCGTTTTGGGCTTCATGAGAAACTTGGCAAAGTTTCCCTCGGGGCCCAATTTTTTCAAAAGCCTTAACCTCCCTTCCTTTGTTTAATCTTCAACTTTACGCCTAAAAAATAAGGCGGGGGGGGGGGAGGGGTGTCAGTTTTTCCATACCCGGTTCTGCAGGCTGCACAAAAAAGTCCTGCTGCCACCTGAGCGGGGCAGCGAGATGCCTGCACGCTCTCGCTTACTTCCACAAATAATCCCACCTGCAAACGGAGAAGTTGAGTCTCAAATATCAGGCCCTCAGGTTCACGGGTCTTTGGAAACGAAGCTGTGTCAGATTTATGGCTTCGGTGTGCGAGCGGAGGAGGAAACCGTGGCCATTTTGAGGGAGTTCTGCCCAGAGCTTTCCGATCTGAACCGCAGGCTCCACTTGGAGATCAGAGCACAGAAAGTCTGCGTGTGCTTGCCGAGAACCACGCGCACCTCCGTATCGCGGAGCAGACACCGAGCACATGGCTCCGAGAAGCTCGCCTGCCTTCCCAGCCTGCACAGGCAGCTCTCCCTGCCGTATTTATTAACAGCTATAAGGCGAGGGAAAGTCCCCACGTCGCAGCGTCCCCGAGCTGCTTTCTGCTAAAACAGAAGACAATTACAGCAGACTGCACGCCCTGTACTTTGGATGCCGTTAAAGATTTTGCTGGCTGCTACACCAAAACTTCCCATGCTGTGTTTACTGAATTGAATATAATCTTTTTTTTTTCCCTTCCTACCTTAATTTCAATATTTAGAATAGCTTAATTATATCTGATATCTACTAAATGTTAAATTGCTGCCATGGATACTGTACTTGTTTTAGGCTTTGCCCACAACCCAAATTGTAACTAAAAGATTAATAGAATGCTGAGATATTTTTGGCTGCGAGTGAAATTTAATGAATAAACATTTAAATAAATTACCCCGATAATGAAACAATATGCCATTAATGCCTGGGTTATGCTAAATGCTTCGCTTCTCTTACAATTCATGCAAATACCCGGGAAAAGAAATTATAGTGGTGAACTACATTAGACACAATCCTTCCTCAACCACACCCATAAAACAGTGTCTCTACAGTCTCGGGAACAAAAACTGTGGCTTGTCAGTCAAAGTGTCTAACTATGGCATATGGGTAAAGGTTTCAGTCTGCTATCTCCAGACTCATCTTATGGCCCGGGTTCAACGCGCCTGAACTGCTCTCTAGACAAAAGACGAACTCATGGAACATGGGTGCTGCGAGCTGTCTGGTCAGCGCACACAAACTACTGGCACGGGGGAAACGCAACGCGCTTCGGAGGGCTCTGGAGTTTCCGAAGAGCTGAAAAAGAAGCAGCCTGAAGGTTAAAGCTGGCTAGTCAGAATGGCATACTTGGCTGCATATATAGCCAGGTGGCCTGGGCATATTGGCAAACAACTGGCAAACTGCCCAATACATATGGCTTAGATTGCTTTGCTCTTCCCATGAAGCCTTCTTAGACTCTTGAGCAAGCATTCATTTTAGAGCAAAACGCGTCCAAGTGTTAAATAAAATCTTCCCCCAAATACACCGCATCTAACCTTTTCCTTTAAATAATAAAGAGATAACTTATGAAAATAAACTAATTATATTTTTTAATGAATCCTTAGATAAAAGTGACACTCCTCCCCCCCGGCCTTTCTCTAAGTGGATCTGCCCTTACTTTTGTTAACTCCTGAAGTACCAAATATGCCATTTTTTCCACACGTACTCCTTTTGAGGGGTAAGCACTCATTACAGTATTTAAGCTCTTAGAGCACCAGAACTTGCATTTGCAGGGAGAAGCCGGGTGCGTGAGGGGCGCATTAGCAGTGTCCTGCGCTGCTGCCACCGCGCAGAAGCCACGGCAGATGTTCAGGGCTTCTCCCACTTTCACAGTTACCCTGTGGTTTAGGCAGAGAGTTGCCCTTATTAAATGTTAAATGACATTTTACTCTTGCAAAGTGCTTTCTCTTAAATTCTTAAAGTCAAGTCCCAACAGAAATTTAAAAATTCAGATAATTCAAGCAAAGCACTTGACACATACTCCAGAGCAAGTATATGTTTAAGCATTGATCCTACAGCACAAGTCCTGCTGCTAAGGCTAGTGTAAATACTGTATTAAACATTCACAGCAGCTTTGGGGAAAGGGCTAAACATACTTAAACAATTAACACATGCCGAACCCTAAGCCAGTGCTAACATCCCACTGACTCCAAGCAGAGGTTGTGACAAAGGTACAAACTTCTAAATTAAAAGCAATGGGACTTGTGTTGTAAGCTCAGTAAATGTTTAAGTGTTTTGCTGAACTGAAGCCTCAGTGAATGAGACCTAAGAAATAATTCCCCTTAGTTTCAGAAGAAATGTGCTCGCTCACCCCCATCGCACTGAATCCCCTTTCTGCTTCACAAACAGGACATTGAAGTTTCAAGTTAAATTCAGACAATAACCCAAGTTTCATTTTACTGGACTCTTAACAACAGTTCTTCAGCAGTTAAAAACATCCAAAAAGAGAAAGCCAAAGACTTTTCCAAAAGCAGTTTAAGAGCTGAGAGCGAGTTGCCATGCCTGTGTCACCTACAGGTAATTCTGCATCCCTAATGAATATAAACCTTGATTCTAGTATGTTTTAATTAAAAAACAGAGATCTTGTTAACATTTTAAAGGCAAGTATGTCACCTGCTAGTAAAAGCAAGTTCTAATAACTTCAGGCTTTACAATCTCCATCTCTGAAAGGACAAATACACGCAGCAGATAGGGATTCAGGGCTGACTTCAGCCCAAGTCTCCAGGCTCTACCTCCGTTCAATCACTTAATCCGTGTCATTTTGGATTTTTGATAGGGTTCCCTTTCCTATATGCTTTGCTTGTTTTGTATATTTGAAGTATGAAATCATCAGGTCAAGGAGTAATTTACTTATATAGATTCTTGTTTATATAATGTCTATGTACAAGGAGGACCTGACCTTCACCAGAACCCCTATAAGCCATCATAATATAAATAGCGTATATTATTTACTTAACTTCCTTGCTTCAGTTTCTTTAAGGGGGGAATAATATTTACAGGGATGTTGTGAGGATTAGCTCATTACTTCAAGAGCCTTGAAGATGAGACATGCAATGTAAATGAGAAATATCAAGTATCAGCGACACTGATGAAATTATCATCACCATTGTTAAGAGCAGCGTTCGAGACTAAAATCGGGGGAGAAACGTGTCTTTCTGCACAAGCACGTTGTTACGGGCCAAAACACGATGACCTTGGCGCCATCTTTTCCTTCACCTTCCTCATCCCCCTCCTCACTGGCAACGAGCATCATTTTGAGCTTTATTAGAACGTCTCCACGCCAAGTTGGACATGCTCCAGGCAGAGCCGTCCTCGGCCAAGGGCAACATGTGAAGTGCTCTCAGACAACTCAGATGGCCTGGATGGAGGAAGAGAGAGGGCGGAACAAACAAATCAGGGATTGTTGTTTGTTCTGCGCAGACTTCATCGCCCGAGCACTTGACAATTATGAATTTCTCTTGACGGCGTGAACTGGAGGCTCTGATGACAGCAGCAAAGGGGAAATTTGTGCCTTGAATCCCCTGCTGCAGCACTCTATTAGTATGGATTATACGTGCTGCTGCAATTTGTACTGGAGCTGCACCACGGCTCCTAACGGTTAAGATGGACCAACGCTAATCTGTTCTTCTTGTCTCTTTATCACTTGGGTAAGAAAGATCAAAAGCGACCCAAACGCTGGGGATATTGAAATTCTGCATCCAGATCTGACTGCGTTTGGCAAAGGATCTGTGGGCCAGATCTTCATAGGATTTAGCAGCGCTACTTCATTTAGACCTCATTACTGGGGTGATTCCGACCTCGTTACTGGGGCAAATCAGACCTCCCAATCCCACTACCACCACATCTGAGCTGGCTGAGGTCTGATGATGATGCACTTGAACATTGTGCCTTGAATGTGCTTCCAGGATGTAGTGTGAGAGCAGGGAGTGTTGCACAGCAAGTGAAAGAAAGCCTTTAAGGATAGAGTAGAGTTATCAGTCCTCAGCCGTAACCCAGAGTACCCAGAATCAAATCAGTGCTCCACACTAAAATTTGCTTTTTCCCTGGGGAATTGTAACAAACTGCCAAGCTGAAGTGAAACGGCCAGGGGGCAACTCCAGACAGATCTGAATGAAAGAGTTGCCCAAGCGCAGGCACTGCCTGCACCTCGTCCCCCCACTCCAGGGACACCGAGACGCTGACACTGCCCCGTGCCAAGCCCGCAGGCACAGCGCTGTGGAACCAGGCCACCAGGCAGAGGGTTTGTCTACCTGGCAAAGGGCATGGGAGACTCAGGCAGGGTCTGCTGGAGTTTGCTTTGGTAGCGGGAGAGATCCCACCGTGCAGCCTCCCTTCCCGGCACGGCAGAGGCACACACGAGAGCTGCGGGTGATCTCATTTCCAGTAGTTAAGTGAAGTAAGTGCGTAAGTATGCAGGATTGGGGCCCTGGAAACCATGGAGAAACTGGGTTTCTCTTTTTTACTGCAGACAACTGTAGCGCCTGTGGACTATTGCAGCAATGCTTCTTTTCCCCAGAGGAGGATCTGGTCTTGGGATTTCAAATTTTCTTAGTATCTAAGTGACTTCGTAAGAAACTTTTCATTAAAAATAAATACTTGCAAAAAAACCCCAAAAAGGTTAAAAATATTGCCTAGCTAAGTAAATATGCAGATTTAAAGCATATGGATAAAAATGAGTGTTACTATAAACACAAAGCATGTTTTTTAAAAGAATTTTGCAAAAAGATAAACTTTTTCTAACTGTATTTTGATTAAAGTTTTGAAGCTGTTTATTGTAAGTAATTGCTTTCCCTCAAGGAAAAACAGATGTACAGATGCAGGAGTTTGTTTCTTCTTCTCCTTTGTGTGAAAGTACGCACGAAATGTGTTTCTGCAAAAGAAACACAAGAGCTGGAATAGTTTATCTCATTGTAAAGATAATAATAAATTAGTGCTTACTGTGCCTGTAAAAGTGCAGGAGACAGTTTCTCCTGCCTGTCCTCACGCAGGCAAACTTTCTGAATTCTCCAGGATTTAACATGTAGAAAATTACAGAGAGTAAATCTTGCCCCGAGAGCTTCAGAAGTTTGGGTTTTGGTTTTTATTTTGCACTTTTTCTTGAAAAAAAATTTAAAATCCTTTTAAATATACACACTGAGGTCCAGGGCTGAAATACTCTTTGTCCCTATGAGTGCTGGTCTTCACATTTTGAGAAAACTTATCTGGCTCGTCCTGAAAGCAACAGTGCTTCTGGCCCTGGACTCCAGCAGGATCCGGCCCCCGAGCTCATCCACCTTTTTCGCCGAGACAAAAGGTTGTAAAGGAGGCCAAAAGCTCTACGCTTTGATACCATTCCCAAACATATGGGAACGTACAGCTTCATGGAACTGCATTTAACAGATGTTTAAAGAAAGACAACTAACAGATCCAGAATGTAGTAATGAGGAAAAAAGACAATGTACATAAATTCAGCTGCGTGTCTCTTTATAGCGCTACCAATGCCCCGGAGACAAAATGCAAATGAGTCTACTTATTTGCAATGTGACACTCTCCATTTTATATTTAATATTTTAGGTCATTACTAAAACTGATTTTCTTCCGAAGTGATTTCTTCTGGCACCTAAATGGAGGGAGATTTACACAGTCTGCAGCGTATTGTACTTTGTCAGTTCAGAGTCGTGAAAAAAACCCCTGACTATCAATTTCAGATTGCAAAAGTAAGTGGGGAGGCCCCGTGCAGGCTCCATGCACAGCCCCTGTGCCAGCCCAGCGTCCTGGAAACATCTTTCTTTTTTAATTTTGCAACTTTTGAGCCCAAAATTTGAGTTGTAGATAGTTTTGGAGCGCAAAGACCAACCGTTCAGTTTAGCAAACCAACAATGTCTGCTCATTTTGTCCCAATCTTTTCAGCTTAAATATTCACAATGTGCCATTATTACTGAATCATTATCTGCCTTTAGCTCTGACAACAGCATCATAAGGGCTATGAAAGGCTCCTTTCTTCTCATGATTAGTCTCTAAAACATTTCCTCATCTTACAGTGCTTTGCAGCTTCCCAGAATGCACCGCTCAATTACAGTGCTGAAATTAACTGTATGCCACTCTTATTTATTGATAAAAGAATAATCAAGTGCTCCAGCCCATAGCCTGCTTTGGCCACAGGTTTTACATCAAGTTTCAAGTAATGCATTTTTTTAACTCTTTGAATCCTCTTATAAATGGGTGGCATTGTCTGCGGCGCGGTGACAACATTGTGCCGCTCGCTGCGGCGCACAAGATAAAGCACCCTTCATTTGCGTGGGGTAATCTTGTCGAAAATAGTCGTGTATGGCTGACACTTTAAAAATTAATCTTGAAAGGGAAGAGTTTGTTTGGTTTTTTTATCACTGGGACCTATTAGGCTCCAAAGAAATCAGATGTAAATAAAACCGAGATACAGAACTTGCTAAACTTCAGTCGGGGAGTTGCACGCACGCGTTAAAAGACGCTGCCGTGTGCGCTGCCGAGTGGGATTATTTTAGCTGGAGAGGATAATTGGAAGACTTCTCTCATCTACCTCCGTGGAGTGTTCCTCGTGTGGACCGTATTAATTGCTCAGGAACGGAATGCAGGGCTTTGGCTCTCCTACGCCGGCTGGTTTGAAACGTGACATTAAATTGTGATTTAGCAGATAACGCGCACAAAGCAAACTGCCCCAGAAACAATGGGCTCGCTTCTCCGGAGGCTGGCACTGAAATTCCGATCGACTTCAAAGAGAGTGGACTTGGGCTTCAAGTTCCTATCACTTCTACCGAAGCGAAAAGGTTTTCTGTCCAATACCAAAGAATAACATGCAATTGGGCTACAGCTTGGTCCAGCGCAAGAATGAAAATAAAAACACTTTCTAAACCTCAAAGATACTTGCTAAGCCATGTATACATTAATCATTTATACCACATGATTATTGTTCATTATTTGGGCAATAACAAATGGAAGGGTGTGGGGGTTAGTGTGGGTTTTAACAAACCACATTCTATTTAAGCAAAGCCAACTATTAAAGAAAGACCTAACTTGCCAAACCAAGATAAATATACGCCATTATTATGATCACATAAAAGCTACTACTCTCTGCATTACAATTTCTCTTATAATTGGTACTATTATAATTAAATGAATGCATATGTTTACAGTTCTTCTTTGAATGGTAAAGCGATTTAGCTATGATGGTGTCTCTAATTCCTTTTAACGGTACTGGCAAACTTCACTTAAACAGTGGTCTAAATACCACATTGCCACAATAAATTAGTAAAGCATCTAGTGAAGTCTATATATGTTGTTATGGAGTTTAAATACTTCAGAACAAAACTGCTAGTTACCCTTCAGTATGCCCAGGTGAAAAAAAAACACTCCTCTGATGGAATAAAGCATGGTAAAATTCTTACATAAAAAAGATATTTCAAATATGAATATTTAAAATAGTCACAAATACCTACAGCCTTTTTTTGTAAGACTGATCAAAGGTAGAAAATTCTTCCCCAGGAGTATCTGCCCTATTTTAAGTAATACAGTTCAGTAAGACACTTGTAAGCTGTCAGCTTACATGAAAAGGTGGCAAGACACAGGATATATGTGTATCTTATATATTGTAGGCATTTGTTGCAATAATGCATAATAATGACACCTTAGTCATTATTATCAACTAGCACGAGAAAAGTTAACAACAGCCTTTTTTGGATAATCAATTTTTATCTCTGTCTACTGTAAGAATTTGTATGGTATCCATCAGCACAGCACCCAACAACCTGGGTTACAGAGCGAGACTGAGCCTTGAGCCCCATGAATTGCTGAACGGTTTCACAGTGCTCGGCACGAGGGCACATCCTCTCCCCAGTGCCAAACGAAGGCACAGGGGCTTCTCCAACTCCGCTGTCACGATGCGACGCGCGGTTGGAGACCTGAAATGGCTCTCTTGGTTTCTAATCAGGGCCAGTATCGTGAGCATTTCTCATAATAGCTGTGGTTGGTCAGAAACTTACCTGGAGGAACCACCTTTGAGTCCATGTTTCTTGTGATTTGAACCAACACATTGTGAACATTTTGGACAATTTGGGTTAAATTTTGACTGTTTTCTCTTGCTTTTGTAGCTTCTGTAAGTCAAGTTGGCACACAAGACCTTGCAGACGTTTTAGTTTGGGTTTGAGATGTTGATTTGGACACTGAAGTTCTCCAGAAAAGCCGAATTTGCTGACCCAGAATGAAAGATGGTTGAGAGACAAAAGAAAAAGGAGCGCAGGCTGAAGCGCGGGCTGTACACAAAATGAGGACGGTTTATGGCAGCGTTTCAGCACGCGGGCAAACAGAGCAGGAGAAAAATCTGTTACGTTTCCCTCCAAACCAGGTGAATATAACCAGCAGCCCTTGTAAAATCTGCTGGGCTTTCGGGCCAGTATGTGCTGGTCGTTTCTCCAGAGGCTTCAGAGAAAGTTAAAAAAACAGATTATTTTTTTTTTTAAATCTTTTTACTAAGCCTGAACAGTAATTCTATTAAGGAAAATAAGGCAAGCTGTAATGTTTGAGTTTAATAAGCGAAACACAGCAAATATGTGAACAGAACTTCTGACTTAATATTCTTTAACAGATGTTTTATAAAGTACAGATTTAAAAGATTTGCCTGTCTTATTGTTCTGGCTGTTGCTGTATTATATGGCTACATTTTCAGTCCCAGATTTTCCCAGCTGTAACAGTTAAATAGCAAGGGGTATAAGCCTGGATACTGTAGGCAAAATGCCCAAAATTATTCTCTCCCATGGAAAAACACCCCGGTATAAAGGCGGTGATGAGAAGGTGGAGTTAATCCTTTTGGCAAAGGAATAATCTCCATACTCTTAAAAATGGCTATGGTCATTTTAATGCACACCATTTTATGAATGATGCTTTAACTGCGCTGCCAATTAGCAGAGCCTTAAAAATACTTCGCTTATAGAGGCCCAGTAACTGTCTCTCTTAACCTTTACCTGACCTTTTTTGTTTTTGTCATGCTCATAAACCAACATATGAACTATCAAAGAGAACGGCACCAAACATCAGTTCGAATGTTATATATTAAAAAAAGGGGGAAAAAAATACCAAATAAAAAGGAGGAAAAAAAATAAAGGAGAAAGGAATGAAACCCAGCTAGTCAGCCAACTTTTAAAAACCATAAGCAGAAAACATGCTCTTCTAATTGGACAGAGAAGACAAGATCTGGAATAGGTGCAATTTTATTACTGCAACAGCGATTCACATAGCCCACGCTCCTTTCAAAGCACGAGCCCCGCGGAGTTTTATCGGACATCTGGAGCGGGGCTCTGGCAAGATGCTGAGGGACTGGGGCTCCCATTGATCTCTGCACTGGCAACAGGCGCTTTGGCCTCGCCGAGGCAAACTCTCTCCAAACGGTAACGCATGGAGTATTTTGCTCAACAGCGTAGAGCGAAGGATATTTCTGCTTTTACCCCAGAGGTGTATGGTGTGTCTCAGACATTTGGTCCCAAGACCCTGCGACTCCACGGAAAGTCAGAATTGAAAGGGCTGACAAGAGCAGACCATGGCAGCCAATCTAAGGCTATCGAGTCTTTCAAACACACCTAAAATAGACTCTGCTACATTTAATCTAAAACTGTGTGTGTTCAAACATATGGCTAAGGGAAGAGATATATGCAAAGGCTTGTGCACACACAATGTTTAGCGTCTACTTTCAAATTGTATCTCGCAAGAATTTGAGGAGGCCCTGAAATAGCAAATATTATTCGCTTGATTATTAACATCTTCTCCTTTTATACCAGTCAGTCGAAAAGTATGCAATCACTGAGTATTTTTGGTGGCCTCTCAATCATGTCAAAGATCATAAGACAAGCAGATGGTGTACATCTGGGCTTACCCAGCAGTAAGGAAAATATCTCCAGCACAGGTAGAATGATGAAGACGGGACTAAACACACACCATTCCTTTTGGACCCATGGAATGGGATTAGTCCCATGTTTCTATTTACCTGTCCGGAGCAGGATGACCCAGAGAGGTACAACAGCAAACACCACTTATGACGTGGAGCAAAAAGAAGCCTTGCAACATCTCCTGCACAGCCCTCGGCCACGCTGCCGGATTAGGCTGCCCCGGCTCATTTACCGCAGAGTCGAGAAGGAAGAAGTTAATGAAAGAGATTTGCAGGGAGGCGACTGGGGTGAGACTCCCCGGGATTTCAGCGGAGACGTGACGAGGGGCCAAGCCATCCCACAGCATCAATCACCAGCAGAAGGCTGTTTATCTCTGCAGACCCGCATCGATTTGCACTGAGAACCTGCCCCAACCTCTCGAACATTATTTAGGTTTGTTTTGGCTGCACGGTCAGAGTTCATATGAGCAACAAGTTTATGGCCAAAGTCTGCCCTGAAAGCACTGCTTTGCCCACTTGCATAATAGCAAAAAGTTACCCTTGGCTTGCCCTGTCCTTATGCTACTGAAGCTCAGGGGGAGTTTTTAGAAGAAATCTCAAAAACCAAGAGACATTTAGGAGGATTATTAGTAAGGGCCTGTTGCTGTTCTGCTGTGAAGAGGGCTCATCTGGATATAAGGGATGAAATCACCACTATTTACTATTCACATCAGAGGCAGCTACGTGTGCTGTAGCTGCTAACACCAGACTTTAACCTTTCCTTTCCATAAAACCAGCTTGGAAGAGACCGATCACCTTCCTGCTTGAGACACCCAGAGTCTGTCAACTAAAAGTCTGAAAAGTTAAGAAAAGTGTTACTCTCTATCATGAGATCAGCACTGCCCTCATCCTGCGCAGAAGCCTCCACTGCAAACGCTAGGATGAAACCAACTCTGCCTATAGATGCAATTCAGAGGCTCTGCAGCTCACAGAGCACTCGCTGCATTGTACCCAGGATCTAGATGCCACGCATAGTTTGTTTGTTCTTTCTTTTCTTTCCTTCTTTTCTTTTTTTCCCCCCCTTCCCCTCTGAAATACCAAAATATCAGATAGCTGATGACAGGGAAGAAATGTTAACACTGTAGTTTGAAAGTTTTTAACCCTTGCCTTTCATCATCTAACACTTATTCAATCTCATGCCCCTTGCTTCGCTGCTTCAAAACCTCCCAGACATACCAAGGCGATGACCACAATGTAAGCTTGTGCACTGACTGATTAGATTTAATTAGATGGATACTTTGTTCGACTGATCTTTCAGCTATAGAAAGTATTGGGTTACTTAACCATATCGGTGAAAACACTGCTTGCATGTTTGAATGCGATGGATGTGTGACACTGTTCCACGTTAAAAAGTGCAATAGTTGGCTAAGTTTTAATGGCTGAAGTGAGATATATAAAGATCTGTTTTAATTGAGTTTGTGTCCCTGGCAGACTGTCTCATTCTCCCCTTTAGACCAGTCATTTAGGGAAACGCAGTGCCTCTATCTATGATCCTTGTCCTGCCCATGTTCTTACACAATTACCACCATTGCCCTAAACTATTTTTTCCCTTTTTACAAATAAAATCTTGCTTCTTTCCAGTTTTCCAACGTGTTCTTGCTGTTTGCAGACCGATGTGCTTTCATGGGACCGGTTCCAGCAGCAAAGCCCCAGTCCATCGATCAGGCACCGAGCAGCTCGATAGCGCGGTGGCACAGAGGGCAGCAGCCATCGGCTGCCTTCACCGGTGGGGCTCTGGCAAGGCAGGAGCAGAGGATCACAACCAAACACTTTGGCATCGTTGCCTTTCCACTGTTAAAGTATAATAATGAGTGCAAACCCCACGCTCCCTGCGAACACAAGGAGCTCTGCTGTTAATAGGAGCAAAGCAAACCCGACGTACAACCGATTACTTTGAAAAAGTCTATGGGCTAGGTCAGCCTGGCAAAGAAATTCTTCGTACAGCTCTGCTGGCAAACTACTCCACTGTAACTGTACCTTATACAAATAAAAAATGCTTTTGCCAATGAAGTTCATACTAGGTCCCCCAAAGCAACGGGTTGTTTTGACAGAAATGCCTTTAACACTAAGCCTTTTGCCAGTACACAAATGCTGTACACAAAATGACAAATTTAGAAGTAATAAATAATGTTATTACTTGAACTAAAGTTCCTGCTGTAGCCGTGGCTCAGATTAAATGCTAATTTGAAAGACTACACTTGTTTTACTTCTCCTTCGGATTCATCTTTTTTATCTTTTATTACTTTATTGTTTGCTTTTCACCCAGACCTTGTAACACACAACCGGGATGAAGTCTGCTATAAAACTTTCAGTGCTCAGAGCCACCAGGATACTGCTTTTAAAAACGAGCTCCATGTAATTATTATAATCTCAGTGATACCCAGACCTCAGCTCCCCCTGGTCAATAATTAGTGCGATTGTGGCTTAATACAATTTTCTTTTTTTCCCTGAAGCAAATGCAGTCTTTTTAGATCAATTTGTAGATTGTTACCCTAGAGGAGGACAACAATGTAAACAAATGTGCTTTTTTTTTTTTAATACCATATTAACTCATTTAATTTGTACACAGATAAAAGCGTGAAAATATTTCGCTTCGCCGGCGGAGGGACGGCCTCGTACCCAGGCGAGCTCTGGACTGGTGAGTAAGAAACCCCCCACAAAACCTCTGTGCCCAAAACCCAGTGCACACACGGCGTTAGTTATTCACACACCGAAAGGCCCCGGCTCTCTGCCGCAGCGCCGCTACTTTCTGCTTCAGTGGAACTAAGCTGCTTTAACCTGGCAGCCCCGAGGAAAGGGAATCCCTGCGTGGCATACGGCCACCGCCTCCTCCGCTGGCTGGGGGACAGTGGGCACGGAGGGAAGGTCCCAGGGTCCTGGCACGGCTGGGCTGCCAAACCAGCCCTTGGGAAGTGCTGGCAGCCCGCAGAGCAGCCTCGTTACAAACTCATCCCCATCTTGCACAAACTTCTCTACGGCCAGGCCAGCTCAGCCAGGCAGCTCCTCTGGGTCCCCGGCCATCGCCGGTCCCACACGTGGCTATTTCACAAGTCAGAAGTTCCCCAGGACAACAGCACTTGCCAGACCACGTCATATCTGGAAGAGGTTTCACTCCACAGAGCCCAGCAGAGGACACAGTAGCTGAACGCTGAATTAAGTTTATAAGGAGGGAAGGGAAGGTGAAAGAAGAGACCAGGAGGAACGGGGAGAAGCCAAGGATGCCTGGGTTGGGCTCTGATATGAGGAGCAAAACACGTGCAGCAATGCACAGGAGTCTCTTTTACCACCCAACCCCATTTGTTCCTCAGAGTTATTAAGCAACTGAAGCTCCTAAGCCCCATTTCAGCCAGGTTATTGCCCTCTTACACCAGTGCTGTGGGCAAAAGGGGACAGAAACCTGGAAAAATGAACTTGGCTGAACTTGAAGGCTCCTTCAGACAACTGCAGAGGAGCTCGAGACTCGGTGGCAATTCCTTACCCTGCATTGCCTGTGGATGAACAAAGGCAGCAACTTAATGAAAATTCAATGTTACAAAGACATTGTAAGAAGTCAGGGCATGATTGTACTTAAAACACAATGGGAAATGTGTGGTACTGACACATTTTCCCACTGCCACTTCCCTGACTCCTCTACGTATCCATTTCTAATGACAGTTCTTAGCTTAATGATTTGGGGGGGTGAATAGGCTCTTTATTTCTCAACATACTTAAGAAAACAAGGTTGTGATGGACAAGGGAGAAAAGAGGGGACCTCCGAAACCTGACAAGAGCTCTGAATACAAGGGACAGCTAAGCGAGACGTATTAACGAGTCAGTGCCACAAAAATTTCACTTAATTGAAGAGAGATTCATCAGAGCACCATCTGGGAACACCTAAAGAGCCCTTCTGCAGGCTGGAACAAGAGCTTGCACATGCATCTTTGCCCAGACACCTTGCACATGCCAGTACCTTGACTTACAGCATAGGTGTGCTATAGGGGAATAAATTTGTTTACAGCAAAATTGTGGGACTGCCCGCATACAGATAGTTTTCTATATCCTGTTTGAAAAGTATACTTGGCATTCAATAGGTTTTTTGGGAGACAATTTTCATCAGTCAACTGAAACACATCATTTTTTATCATGGGTATCTCCACAGCCAGAGAACAATTTAAAATCTTGATGGAGTCTCGTGTCTGTTCCTCCCCAAAACGCACAGGTCTTGAGTCCTGGGACACCAGTCAGAGCAGGAGAATCATTCCCACATGGCTGTTGGAGACACGATTTGGCCACAGGGATTTTGCTAAAGGAATTTTCAGATGTCAGAAATCTAAGGGGAGGGTATGTTGTATGCCCATCCCCACTCTTAACCAGTATAACCAGTATCAAACATGGACCACTCACCTCAGAAACTAATACAACTCCTCGAGACCATTCTGCAGGAGACTCTTGTAATTTACCCCCAGTTCACAGGTAGGGAAACAGAGGCACTTATGTTTGGGATTGGATTCTCAGTCCCAGTCACTTCCCGAGCACCCGGAGCCCACATAACATCAGTCCACGTCCCAAGATCCTCCCTGAGCAATGTGTCCAGGATGTCTGTGGCCAAGGCATGATCTAAAGCCAACTTATTGGTGTCCCCAGCTGCTGCCTCCACCACCAGGCCACGTTTCCGCTCTAGATTACACTCAGACCATTAATCTTTAAAAGAGCAGAATTTGCCACTAATGCAATCGGAGACGACAGCAAGGAAGGCTCCCATTAATGAGAGCCAGCTTAATAAAACAACCAACTTCTGCATTTCTTATCTGAAAATGCCTCCCCTGGAAGCTGTGGATACATTACGGGCTTAAAAAGAATTACTAACGCATTAATTCTTGTCAGATTTGTAGTGTCCTAACCCACAGCTGCTTCACCCACTGACCCAGGTAACGTTAGGGAGAACTCTATAATTTAGTAAATGAGGGCCTGACTGTGCACCGTGCACTTGGGCTGTTATTTGGACCCCGTGTGAGCAAGGGATACCCGCTCAAGCACTGAGACCGTCATTAAACACATTCCTAGGATCTCTGGTTGGAAAATTAAACACTTTTTTTCTTTGCTATTTGGAGTCTGTACTAACACAGACCTGCGTTCTACTTTTACGTAGCAAAAGCAGTCGTTCCTCTTCATCCTGTGTGAATCCCAGTGGGCCACTGTCAAAATGGCAAGCGAGGTCTGGAGTAAAAGTGTAGTTGTGGTTTGGGGATTAAACACCGTCTTTGAGAATACACCGAAAATCATCCCGTATCATGGCAAAGAATTATTGAGTATTAGCAAAGGCGTGGGTTCTCAGGGAGCCAGCTGGCTGGGGATGAAGGCAGCCATCACACACTCTCCTGGCCTTGCACACACGTGTGAGCAGAGCAGAGCAGCCCAACTCAACCTGGGAACCTTGGCACGCACATGCTGCATCCCCGGTCCCGAGGGCGGCCGTGCCACTGCCTGGTCCCTAAAATAACCACTCCATGCATGGGAAGACCACGAAAGTCCCAACTCTTTCCCCACCGCAAGGCAGAAATGGAGTCTCTTCCATCACAGGAAAGGAGAGAACATCCTGACAAATGCCTGCGTTTTGGATGGGTGACAAAGCTGTCATGGGAAAGAGGCAGCAGCTCCCTTCAGAGCCGGGAGGTGGGGAGCGGGATCAGGAAACTTCTGAGCTCTCCTGGCAGCCCAGGTCTGGCGCCAGGCCACCAATTCCCCACTCCTCGCAGCAGATCAGTGCTTAAACACAAGCAGATTGACACTGAATGCTCCACGGCTGCTCCGTGGTTCCTATGAAACAAATTTGATATTCGGAGACCTGAGCCCGCTGAAGAAGTTGCACAACCCATATTCACCACCAGAATTAGCACAGCCTGGTACCCCGTGGGCTGTTTCTTCACAGACCGAGCCCCAGCTCAGCCTGGAAAGTCACCTCTCCCACCGGCTCCCAGAAGATCCCTGCAACAGCCTGGAGAAACACCTCGAGGGGCACGCAGCAACACCTACTTACTGCTGCTGGGCTGGCCCCACGGCACCCTCAGCTATCCCCACACACATCATCCACCTTCCTTTAGATAGAGATCATATGGGAAAGGGACTGTGCGTGGAGATGGAGGGTTGGGAGGAAATTAAACTGGAACGGGGACAAAGATCTTTTAAAGCACCACGGTGTGTGCCCCGCTCTTGGGTTCTGTAAATCCTGACCTGCCATATGTGAACCTGATACAGCCCTTCACGTGCACCTCCTCGCTCCAGGAGTCACAGCCTTATCCCATGGGGAGACGATCCACTTCCAGCATTCACTTGAGTTTCAATCTCCATAAAAACTCTCAGGATTTCATCTTACTTACTTAATTACCCCCTACCTGGAGCTCCATCAGGTGCCTGGCCTCCTGCCTGCTTTTAGGAGTCTCAATACCAAACATAGGAGAGGCAAGCACCTCCATTTTCGTACGTGTTAATATTACCAAAGTCACCATTACCAGCAAGTAATCAACTTCATATGCATGATTTTGTGAGTATTTTTTTCCTAATAGTTTTGAAAACTTCAGCACACTCCTGGCCTGATGCACCACTTCTCACTCCACTCTTTGACTGTGCAAGCTCCCAAGTTCTGATGGTGTAAAACTGGAGTAACACAGTGAGGAATCAGGCCCTAACACAAAGAGCACACTTTATACATTTTTATTGTATAATTTATTGTTTTTTCCACTGAGCTGGCTATATTGTTTTATCCATTTGCGTGACAGGATGTCTAGGAAACAGCTGAAAGAATTATTTGCAGTGAATTTAAAACACACTGGACTAGAAAGATGCAGACACAAAAATCTTTGTTAAGCAAATAACGGGACACTACTCTTGTGTCAGATGGGGAAACTTAACTCCTTCATATCATAAACTGCACGTGTGAAAGGTACAACAGCTCTGCCTCCTGTATGGCCTGTGCTGATGTCCCTGACCTAGCATTTACCTATGTGAAAGTTAGGGACTTGGCCCAAGCCAGCTCCCCGAGCTTTCCCAGGACACCAGTGGACAGAGAGCAGACAAACAGCCTTCCTATCCCAAACACAGCTCCAAGCATGGGTTGGAGCCGTCTTCTCCAGCTGCATCCGTCTCTCTCCACCGAAGGAAAACACGTGCACGTGACTTGTTGTGACTAAACACCCAGAAAACCAAAGAGGATTTCCCTTTCAAACCTGGAGGATAACTCTCATTAAATTAAAGAAAACAAATCTGCTAAGAATGAAAGCAGAGATACCATCACTGAGAAAACAAGAAGAGATGAGCCTAAAGGCTGCAGAAAGGCAGGAATTTCGGAAGTAGGCTCCAAAACCTGATGTCAGGACTGCAAGTGCAACTGCAGCGCAAGCAAAGGGTACAAATAATGTGATTTTTCACCTATCGCTGCACATGTGCAACAAACACCTCCCCAAGGGTTGGCTTGAGGGTGGGGTGGCCTTTCCTGCAATTTTACAACATTTTGTGAGTTAAAGCAGGACCACGGATATTATTTATACATTGTTTCTGGAGGTTTATTATCAGGAAGTGAGACCTCAAACCAGTTTGTGGCCGAAAGCCACAGCCACGCCACATTTACTGCTTCTGAGCGCCTTTCTCTGTGGCCAGTGACAGCCCACCCGAGGACATGGGCATGCCAAGAGGCATCTGCGCACGGCGCAGTCATCTGCATCTAATAGTGACATCTCCAGAGCCACTTGGTGCTCGCATTGCAGATGGGGACATTCCTCACGCGTTACATCAGACCAGGACTTTCACGTACTCAAGTGTCCTGCTCTGGCACACAAAGCACAAGATCCCCCCGAGCTTACTGTGACTGCGCAGCACCCAAACCCTGCACCCCAAAGGGATCCCACCTTAGCAGCACGCCCTTCCGTGGCTGATGGATATAGCCACCAGCCAAGGGTTACAGTGTAGTTGTCTCCATGAAGGTTTCTCCACAGTTAATGCTTAATCAAATTTGTTTTAACTGCTGCAAGTTATTGGCCAGCGATTTTATTTACCGTCAACGTCCATTTTGATCTTTTTAAAAATGAGATCTGTATTTGCGTCACTGAAAAAACATCCAACAACATTGCTTAAGACTTCAATTATCCTTAGGCTCATTTCCTTTTAACCCAGAGAAGGAAGTTTTTTGAAACAGTAACACCAGTACTTACAAAACTCCCGAGTTTGACATCCACTGACTAATTAATCCTTACACAGCACTGCCTTTTCACAGGAGAGGAAACTGAAACACAGGCAAGTCCCCAAGCCCCCGAGCAGGTCAAAGGCAAAACTGGGATTGGACTTCATAAAAGCTGGTTTCTCCACGACACGTAGACTCTACACCTAACTTTACAGAAGTAATTTGCGTTTTGTATCAAATTAGAGCAGACTTTATAAAGTGCAAGAAAAGTCATCCTGGCAGCTACTTAATTTCCTCTGTCGCTATTCATAGCAGTCCTGCAGAAAGTCAACAGTGCATTACACAGCAACGTAGGTTTAGTGGCAAGAGTCGGTCTATATACATTGAAAATAAAACATATGCCAGACTCTGAACGATGGAAACCATGGGAGCCAACGGAGCTGTATTGTGCTACATTAGCCAGGAATCTAACTCAATGGCTGGTAAAAATATATTAGAAATAAAAATATATTCTAAAATAAATTCTGAAGTATATTTATTATAAAAAACAAGCTCTGCTGCATGAATAGCATCTCTCTACACTGACATACTACCCACCAGCAAGCAGTCGCTGATAGACAACTGAAAGCACACTTTTGGCATTGTCTTGAAAAAATGTGACTGCCCAGAAAAACGAGATCTAAATACAAAATAGATCCCTTTCCTTGTGCAGACAGTCATTCACAAAGTATTAGAGAAGTTCTGTCTGTTTGGGGTTGTTTCTTTCGGGAACCTCACTGATTCTGCAGGCAGGTGTGATGGCAGCGCAGCAAAGGCTGTAGGCTGTGTGTTAGAGCTTTAGGACTTGTCATGTGAAAATGAAAATGCCACTGGGGGTACCTGCTCTAGAAATGCCACCAAGCTGGCAACAGCAGGCAGGCAACCAAGTTCATTCCCTACAAGTTCTTATTCAAAACCCTACCTCCAGTCCAAGTGCTGCCTTTGGGCCCCTCTTTGGAGCAGGGATACAGCTTTTGCTTTTGTGATGGAGAGACCCAAGCTTGGAAGCAAGTGCTTCATGTGGGCCCAGACCTTAGAGAAGGTCAGCACTTCACCATCCCCGGCTTCCGAAACACCTTTCTGTTTTTCCCTCCAAGGGCAATTAGAAGGTTCACTCTTGTAAGATTCATAATACACCCTTGCAGCTATGTAGGAGACTGCTTGCACAAGCCATGCTTCTGTTCAGAAGGTGAACACCCCAGGTTCCCCCTGGGGACAGGAGCAACATGGTTTTTAAAACCACTCTCCCAAGCCACAAAGTCTGCAAACAAGTTCAGATATGGAGAACTAATGTCTAGCACCAATTTCTCCCAGTTTCTACAAGCTCTGGACCAGGTGCTTTGATACTACATTTGTATGCCTGACCAGAAGAGAGCTCAAAAAGTGGTTGTAAGATCCACTACACTACAAAGAGGTGGGAAAAAATAAGAAAATATTTAATAACTAGAGGCCTCTTCAGCTTCTTTCCCCTCCTCTGTCACCCCTCTTCTCAGAAAGACAAGTTGTTCCACAACCATCACAGCAAACAAAGCCTCGGTTCCTGAGGATCTGCATTGTACGTCTCCATTCCTCCCAGGACAACATCCTGTGCTTCTCCCCCAACTCCTTTATGATTCATCTTCCCCTTCCCTGAGATTCCTCCCTTCCCGACCTCTGGCCCTCACATCTGGAGGAGCGAGAGGCAGCTTGCGTGTGGCTGCTTCCAAGCGCTGCGCCTGCTGACGGCCACGCCGGACAGACAAAGGTTCAGCTCACCCTGCCGACGTCCCTCCTGTGAGGATATGGATGGGGGTGTCTCTTCCCTGCTCAGCCACCATTTTCAATGGAAAAAAGTGAAAACTCAGTGTCTTTGAGAGCTTTTATCTATCTGTCATAGTGGAATGAAATTAGCCAAAGGGATAAATGTTATGTGAGCATTACCTATAGACAGAGGGAAAGCTGTTGCAGAAACCAAGCTAAACTATGAAAGAACTGAGAGGCACAGCTGGGGAAACCACTTCCACTTCACACATAACCCCAGTCCCCAAACGACTAATCAGAGTGAGTCCCTGGGTCTGAATTTAGCAGCCCGGAGCATGTCCTGTCCCAGGAGCCCACCGATACCCGACCCTTCGAACCAAGGGAAGAGCACACGAGCTTTTCTATGCCAATCCCTTGAAGGACATTTCCCTGCCCTGGAGGTGCGTGGATTCCCGTTCACAGATTAGGGAAAGGGCTACACTTTAGAGCTTAAAAATTCAGATCAATGGAGCTGCATTCACCCCAGGTACAGAACTGCAAGGGCCGGTCTTCAACACATCGGCAACTTCAAAATGTCTTTCAGTGGCAACCTGACAAGGTTGTGTTTCAACAGGAGCACGTTATCTCCCTTTCCAAGGCTGGGCAGGACATTTCCTAACAGACAACTCAACAGGCCCTAACAAGTGATTAAATAAGTTATGTTTGGGGGGTATTTTTTTTTTATCCTTTTCTGTTCCAACATTTAAAGGCAGCATTCTGGAGTCAACTGAAGCAAAACCCTTTCTCCGGCAGTGCTGATAAGGACAACACTCCCTCACAGGTGGAGCTCGCAGGCAACGAGCTGGATGGGAAGGCAGATATCACTGCAGAAGCAATGGCTTTGCCTGCACCCATGCCAACAGCGAGGTTCTGCTGGAGGAACGGGATCAGCGTGGAAAGAGCCTTTGCCACACAGTGGGCCGGGGATGGTTTATGGGGATGGCAGAATGGATGTGGTTAAAATTTTAATCAGGATGACATGTGTTGTTGACATATGGCAACGCACCACCATCTGGATTCAGAAACAGACCTGGGTTTTCAAGCTGTTGCTGGCCAAAGCCAAGAACATTGCTGAGGTGCTAGGTCAGACTGGCTGGGAAGGGTTCTGCCAGCAATCCCTCTTGACACAGTATTGCTTTCATTAAAGCAGCCTGCCTGCCTACCCATCTGAGGTGAAAGAGGGATAAAGTCCATGAAAGGTGGAAGAAACAGCGAGAGAAAAGGTCAGAAAAGGAGTTGAGCTAATGCACCCACTTTCTGCCCTGTTTCAGCCTCTGCAGCGTACTCAGGTTACTCAACTGCAGCCACTCGTTTCATGGTGTTGTAGGGTAAGCAACGTCTTTGGCTCTCTCGGCAGGAGCACTGCAGTTCAGTGCGAGGAGTTTCTGCCTGCCTCCCGAGCAGCAGGCATCCAGCACAAGAACAAAGCACCTGAGGTTCAACTCGCTTAACCATTTCACTTCCACCGCGAGCCAAGCATGTGCTGAGTTACCTTCAGCCAAGGGGGGATGGAGAGGAGAGACGGAGGAAAATGTAATCCATGTTTCTGCAGACTGATCAAATGAAGTAACAAAAGCAAATGAAAAAGAAAATTCCAAGACAACTCTTAAAGGCTTAAAATGTCAAAGCAGCTAACGTTTTATCCTAGCAGAATTCCTCTGGGATTAGCTTGGCTTTCCAGGCATAATAAAGTGTTTTACAGTTCCTTTATTTTACCCATCCCATTTCTCTTTTTTATTTGCATAACACTCTCATCAATTAGTGTGTCTCTGTTTGCTCTCAAACAAATCCAGCGCTCATGGCTGAAAGTACAGCGCAGGAGATCCACCCAATAAACTCCTGCGCGTCCCGAGCCGCTGCCGCGCTCACATCTGATACGCCGCTCACTTGGAAGGGTTCGGCTCTCGGCTTCACTGACCTGAACACGGGGGAGGGGAGGGGGGCTCAGCATCTCTGAAATTTGGCTTCAAATCATGTTGCCATGAAACATGCCTTAGCCTAACAAAAACCATGGATTTGGATGTACCGGGAAGCATTGCACTGCGTAACGTCTTACTGTGCGGACAGACCGAGGAAGCGACTCGCGAGCCAGCTTGGGATCAACAGCAGAAATTCCTCTTTCCTACAGCGAAGCCAGGCTTTCATCCTCTGTCTTCAAAGGGATTACCTATAAAATTCTCAACCACGAGGCTTGTGTAATTTCAGTCTGACTGCAGAGTAAAATAGTAAAAATGAAATTCTAGAGCTCCATTCCCCAAATGCCGCTCCCCAAGAAGAAACTGAGATGGCACCATTACCTACACCTTTCATTTGTTTTGCTTCATGTTTGAAAACTCTAAACTTCAGAGCACAAGAGGATGAATTTATGAAATGGAGAGAACTAAGTGCAAGCATGCAAGAAATGCAATGCAATTAACAGCTAACATATGTGTATAACCCTCCTTTTTCAATGCAGCTGTATTTTAAAGTTTTGTTAAACAGCATTACATAGGACAGATCCCACATAGCACTTTCTATTATAAATTTAAATATGAATGGGAATTACATCACATTTTATTCTACTTCGAGCTCATTTTTGGAAAGCCACAAACAAGTTGGAGATGAACATCAGTCATCCCAGACTTCAGAAAACACTGCTATAAGCTGGGAAGTATAGATATTGAAATTTATGTTCACCAGTTGCAAAACTATTAGCCAGTTTGGAATGCACATACATATTTTGTGCATATCCACCCTAAAAAGCCATAACGTTACATTCTGCATGTCAATATAAAATTTGCAATGACTCCCTTTTAGATATTAATTTCAGTGAAATAGTTAGCCCTAGTGCCTGGAGAATGCAATATAAAAAGAAGTATTTTATTTCTCAATCTATATAAAGAAGAGAACTATTCCCTTGAAAAATGTCCCCTTGATATGTTTCGTAAATAGGTTAATACAATTTGAAATTAAACTTGATTCTGCGGCATGATATTATAATGTCAGAAATGCATTCCAGAGGAAAAGCTGGCATTAATCATCGGTTCCAGAACACAGTTACTATTTCACCATAAAGCAGTAATGCCCACAGAGCGTTACACAGTCCACACGAGCAGGAAGATGCTCAGCACCCCAAAGAGTTGCTGTCAACAGCTTAAGCAAGCCCTGCGAGCACCCTTAGCTGCAGGTTTGGAGCACGGTGCCATTGACTTCCACCACAGCCCTGGATCCCAGCCGGGTAAGACTCACGAATTCTCTGGCCGTGCACACTTGGAGTATGAAAACAAACAAAGCATTTTCCAAGGCTCACACAAAAACTTTGATGAGTTAAAAGAAGGCTAGTTTTTTTTTAGAGACCTTTCCATCCCAACCCTGCACTCTCTCGGATTTTGTTGAAAGCTGGGTAGAGAGAACACCTCTTGGAAAATTTAGAAAGTGATGATGATTCTCTTTTGGCTTTTACTTTAACGATCACAGGTTTACCCCAAAGTTGTGGTTTACCTCTGCTATTCTACAAACATAAAAATCTCAAGGAAAACAGAACTGGATGCATTATTTACTCATCCACCAGCCCTTAAATATCACTTACGGAGGCACAGCCACCTCACCTTTCTCCTCAGACATCCACACCCCCACTTATCCACTTTCCTCCATTTTAACCTTGTGTCAATGTTTTCTATCTTCTTTTTCCTTTCTCTCCTTCTCTCTGCTTCCCTCTCATTCTTACTACAGTTATTACTTAACCTTCAGGTACCCACTTAAGCAACCCACCAAATAGCAATAATGATCACACAGAGTCAATAGTGTGGTACGTAATCACCTTGCCTACTGTGTTAATGTCAGTTATCTTTTGCTAATGTACATGACATGCTTTATCTTTGCAGAGTGGCGAGAGCGAATTACTGTTTGTTTGGGATCAGCTATTGTTACTGCACCTGGGCTTTTGATTTTTTTCAGTTCTTAAAGTGTGTGGTTTTTTTCAAAGTAAAAAAGAACACATTAACACGTAAAAAAAAAAACCAAGAGAGAGAAGTAATACAAGATTCTCCTATCACATCCATGCAAACTCGTCCCTGAAGATGATGGAGTTACACTGGCCCGATGATACTTCTGTGACACCCACACTGTGTCTGGATGCTACCCAGAGACAGGGCACACCACTTGCAGCCCTGTGTTTCCCTACAAGTTACAGCTTCTCATGGCTTATTTACTGCTTTTTTGTTGGTTTGGGGTTTTGGTTGCTTGGGTTCTTTTGATAGCTTCCCTATTTTTTTTTAAGGTACTGAAAGCCAAGTCCTTCCTTGAGGAAGAGCACAGGGACGCACTGCAAAGCTGGACACCGGACAGAGAGGATACATTGCAGAGCTGGAAGTTCCCAGAACCCTATGTGCCAAAATGGTAACCCAAGGCAAGTTAAGCCTCTGGGTGTAAAGCTCCTGTAATTTGTATTAATTTCTAACACTCTCCTGGCCATAAAGCCACAGCTCCAGAGCAGACACGTGGAGTCCCGGGTATTTCCCTGCTTGCTGGGGAAAGGGTTTGTTCCGAAAAGCCAATTGTGGGGCAGCCATGGAGCCTCGGCAGTGCTGCAGATACCTGTGGAAGTGGAGAGGTTCAGCCGTGTACGTGGTAAAACTGTGATCTGCATTAACAGATTCCCAGAAACGTCCTCTTGGCCCTTCAGTTCACTTTTACCACACCACAGGTACACACAGCCAGCTCCACAGAGAGAAACAATCCAAACACACCAAGGGAAGAACAACTTATTTTACATTTCTGAGTCCTGTAATAATATTTGCTCTGAAGGTCTCCGATTCCCTCTACCAGAGGCAGAGGGGGAGGGAGAAAGAGAAGAGGAGTGTGTGGATACACGTACACGGAGAAGCACACGCACTTAACATGATGTCAGACCCTTATCTGGCCTTAAAATACTGGCAGGACGCTTGACTTCTTTATAGCGTTAGACCATTAAAGCTACAAAACCTCAATTAAAAAAACTGCCAGAAGATTTTTTTTTACTTTGTTCCAGAATGATATAAAACCAGTTATGAGGAAAAAAACCCTGTTTTTTACACGGAAAGTCCAAACAATAATTACTGCCACGCAATGCTACTGCACACCAGGATGACTCTAACTCTCAGATCATTATTTTTTATTTACTATTTATTTTGCATTTTCTATTCTGTACTTGATAAGGCATAAAAAATCCAAATTAAATAATATAACATATCATTTATACGTTTTATTTTCCCCAAGGCCACAAACACACCAAACCAGTTTGTTTAGCCTTGGTTTATTCTTGCCCGTAAGCCACTCGGAGCAGGGACAATAGAAAGGAGTGGTGTGCAGCAGAACCCTGATTTGACCCAAAAGGGCACCTTCTGTGGCTACTTGCATCCCTCCCATGAAAAATCTAGCAAACATATTCCTCAAAACAAAATTACAGTAGGCTTTTAAAATAAAGTAACAAGAAGACACAGGCCCCTTATTTCTCTTTGGCTGGTAAAATCTGAGATACAGCACGAGGACTGAGCACGATCTTACTGTATTTGCCCTCTTTATAAAGTTCTCAAGATGAAATCCCAGCAAGGTCTCTGGTTTAGATCTTGGTGTTTATCTACCACAGCAGTGTCTGCCTTAGGAACATCCAGGGTTGATAAGAGGGATAAACCCAACGGGAGCACTAAGAGGATAGTAACTGGCCTATGCTCCAGTGGGTTTTGATCCGTTTGGGGGAAAATCAAGCTGCCTCTATGAGATGTAGAAAAAATTTGGGTGGAAAAGGTTTGTTCCCATTATTTTGTGCTCTGGAAAGATGCAAACTCAGGGCAGAGGAAGGTCATTTCCCATTCTTTGCAAGCACGTCCACCACTGCTCAGTGGGGAATGGGAGCCGAGCCCTGGCCCGCACGGTTCCCCCTGGGAACACGCTCTGCCCTCCTGTCCTGCACAGTCCCTCCAGCAATGCTCTGCTCTCCTGGTCACCCCACCGGCGGGAGAACCAGGAGATGTTAAGGGACCACTATTAGAAACCAGCAAGTTCTCAATATGTGTGGGCACATGGCGTTTCTCCGACGCGATGGCCATACTTGTCCTGGCTGGCTTCCAACTCTTGTAATTACATGCCTCTGACCTAACGACCCCTCGCAGTTTCCATAGGCTGTGTTAGTTTTCACTTCCTATTGTGTTGCTTTGCACTTTCCGAGAGTTGCCATGTGCAGCCCTGGAGACACCTGCATTTTGCAGATGAAGCTACGGAATGCCGCTCACCTTCTCGGGAAAGCTTAATTAATATATTACTGTAAAGTTGGTTTGGTGCTAGAAGGCACTACTACAGTGTAAGACCAGTAATGACAAACCCAGGTAATGATGGTTATTTTATGAGGAAAACCAGTGTTTCATGTAGGTTCTCCTTCTTCCAGAGGCACATAATGAAAAAAAAGAAGTGGTTTTTTTTCTAGAAAGAGTTTTATTGCCCTGATTCCAACCCCTCTGGTGGCCCCAGTTCAGTGGCATGCAGCTCTGGGCACTGCCTTCAATGTGTGCTTGTTTGTTTTCCGAGGGGAGAGGAATTAAACAAGAAAGCAGGTTGGGGATCTGCTGCAGGGAAGACAGGGTTAACCCAGCCCTGAGCACTATGGAGCATGTTTGAAGGAAGTCTCACAAAAGTAATTTTAACTCTCTCCGTCTCGCTCGCTCGCTCCCTCGCTCTCTCTCTCCTCCCCATCTTCTTCCCCCCCGTCGTCTTCCCAGTTGTACATTATTCCTTGTTCTTTACATTGCAGTTATATTTATTCCTCGTTCCATTGAAGCCGTATATTAAAAGTGCCAGTTCCAAGCTTCTGCTGTACAAGGGGAAAGAAAGGAAAAAAAGAAAAAAAAAAGGGAAAGGAAAGAAAGTGCTGGTATTCAGTTCCTGTGAGCTCTTGCTCACTTTGAGCACTGTTCCTATTACACAATAATGTGTTATTTTGTTGAATTTTGGCATCCATCTAGCTCGTCTGGTCAGGAGCCAAAAAATTAGAGTGTGTCAGTCCACCAGTTCCTCTGCAGAGAAGCGCTCCCCTCGCCCAGCGCGTGCTCCGCGCTCCTGGCCCCAGGCCAGCAAGGGAAATCCATTTTACATAAAGAACGCACGGAGCTCAAGCGCTCGGAGACTTTTTTACCTACTAAAATAACTTTATGGACAAACGCCAGTCTGCGAGACACACACACACGCACGCGCGCGCGCGCGGCAGAGAACATTTGGCACCGACAGCAAGGTAAAGCGCTCGGCGGAGGTACCAAAGTTTTTCAGAAGCGAGGAAATGGCTGTCGGTGCCGTCGTGGCACCTCACGTGACTTGGCACCGCCCGCCCCCATTGGCCGGCCCCGCAGCCGAGGCAGCCGCCATGTAAGGAGCGGAGAGCTTCG
>VZRW01010032.1:8675-69789 GCA_013398125.1 Aegotheles bennettii | reverse complement strand
TTTTTCCCCCTCCTTCCCCCTCCGCTGAAGTTTTTATAAACCTTTGCAGATTTGAGTAGAAACAGATTTCTCACAACTTGCTCTGCGTCTCAATTTCACAGCTCAGCATACACTCAGGCACTGTCAAAAGCTTGACAGCGTTCCAGGGAAAATATTAACTGTAAACTTTCCAACAGGAATTGAAGGCGGCACACGGCTCCCGTCAGGATGTCCCCTCCGCCAGGCGCGGGGAAGGCAACGTTTCCACAGGCCCCCGAAGCTGGCACTGCCGCAAAAGCCACCGCGACCCCCAAGATGGTCCCACTTGGCCGCATCACGGGCGCGAGTAAGAGGGACGCCTCCTCCCCGGCGACGAAGCACGCCGTGTGCCTCGCAGGCCGGACCCGTTGAACACTGCATGCTCTGATGTATAAATATTTGCCTCTGGCTAAAGTTCAAGCAGCCCTCTGTGGCTGCCAGACACAACAGAAAACCAACATCCAAGGGAAAGTGTTTACTGCAGCACTGGCCAACGCAGCGACTGCCAGCGAGCGAGCCGCTCGCCTCGGCCCGGCCCGCGGGCGCTTATCACAAAGTACCTGGCCAGCTGCCACCCCGCACCCACCACCCTTCCCGGGAAATGGTTAATTTATTTAACGCACCCCTTTGCCCTCGACTGCGCCGAGGGCCTGGCATGTGGGGTCTGTGGTGGCGGGAGGGTGGAGATGTCTCTCCCGTGGCATTAACTCTTCGTTAAGCGAATGTCCCTAACGCCACCGGCCAGCTCGGGTGCTTTCTGCCTGGCCTGGTTTCGGAGGTTGAGCCGTTATCTTGGCCGCGAGCGCACGCGCACAAAAGCTTGCAGACAGCAACTCCTCTGCGGAGCCAACTGCCGGCGCGCGCTGGGAAGATACAACAGAAAAGCAGTCACATACAGGATGTGTTTCAGCAGCAAAAATTAGTACATTTTGAAATATACAGCACTGGTCGGTGATGCAACACTATTTAAGGGATACAAAAATAAATTTTCTCACCCTTCTCCCACCCTCCAAACCAAACCTTACTTAGAGTCTTCGCCAAATAAGGGTAGCTAAAGACAAGTAATTCAACTCATGAATCACCAGCTTCAGATACTCACAAAATCACTATGGAAAGGTAAGGAAAGGAGGAAAAAAAAATAGCAAGGGGAACCCTGTGGGAGGTCTGGCTGTGATCGGGGCTGTTATCATTGCGGTCATCCTTGAAATGGCTTCCCAATTCACCAATAATCGTGGTGTTAAAATGCAGTAAATGAACACGACAACACCTCGCACATCCGCCTCGTTCATGCCGTAAATGAAGCAGGCTTGACCATGAACAAACAGGAAAAACTGTATTTTGGGAAAACGTCTCATAGGAAGAGAGAAAGTGGTGTTTACTAAGGAAGGAAGAAATGAGGGAATTAAAAAGAAAGCAAGCAAGCTTTCAAATTATAGTTTAACTAAAATGTGAAGAGTGATACAAATAATTGTTCTGCTGTTGCCTTGAATATACACATTTAAGCCACTGAAGCATTTGACTTTCATCACAGAGTGTATCTATTAAAGAAGGTGTTATGTAGCAAGTTACATAGTTTGCTATAGCCCTAAACTGGAAAAATAGCTTTACTCCTTATTACTGCCTTAGCCTAGCTTTAAAAAGTTGAAAATTCACTGTAAACCCCTATAAATAATCTATCAACTAATCCCACTTTCCACTCCTTTTTCTTATT
Organism: Aegotheles bennettii; assembly: GCA_013398125.1. Taxonomy (NCBI): domain Eukaryota; kingdom Metazoa; phylum Chordata; class Aves; order Caprimulgiformes; family Aegothelidae; genus Aegotheles; species Aegotheles bennettii. Next base: position 68,060 of record VZRW01010032.1, on the reverse strand, counting down.
TAATATGAGGGAGTCAATAAAGAAAAACTGATGAAAATTTGAAATGTAATGATTAATTTCTGAGGATTTTCTCTTGTTTAACATGAATCTCTAGAGCTCTGCTGGCCCCATCCAACTGACGGCAGCCACAAGCAGTGGGTGATGTCAGCGCCGTCGATCTCCTTTAGACCTAAGAAGCCCAGCACTAATAGTATCAGGACGGGCTTCCAGGAGACCCAAGCAAATCATGTGAAAGAGGATCACAGAGGAATGTTCTGTTCCCACTGCGAACAAGACAGAATTAACTCCGAGATGCTTCCTTCTGCTGCCCTGTTTGTCCGAAAGGTCAAGACGATTAGCTCTTGTATACTCGGAACCGACCGTCAAAACAAAACGTATGCTAAACCTTCCTCTGGTTTCAACAGACAAGAAGACACATTTAGGAAGGATCATTTAAGATGTTTTTAAGGTCTTGTAAGCTATGATTTTTCATTCTGCTTGTTAGCTGCTGTGCAACAACAACTGTCTGTTAACTTTTTGCTATTTCAAGAAGATTCGAGGAGATTTTTTTAAAGCACAATCACCTTTTTAAAGTAAATATAAAGAAAGAAACAAAGAATGTGGACAGAAGAAAGCAAGCCTGGTGTTTAAGTCCTCAAGCATTAAAACAAAACAAAACCAAACAAACCAAAAACACAACACTAAACTGGCAAGTTTAATTCATTAACACAATTACTCCATCAGGCGGATTTCTATGGAAATATAGACATTGTTTACCACAGTGAGGATTCCTTCACCAGTCATATCTTTGAAGTCCAAAGATTAAAAAGCAGATAGACTGAAAGCATTAAAATTGTCCAAGTGCTTTGATACAGTGTTTGTCTACATTATGCAGAAGAAAAGGTACTTACCAGTTCTTAATTGACTATATATTTAAGAATGATCATAGCAACATATTCAGCATATTACCGACGGGTATGAAATGTTACACCCAATAAATGTTGTGTGACACGTACCTAATGGGTATTCTGTCATGTTCAAAGAGTATAAAACAAATACAGAAAAAAATTTCATCCAATTGTATCTTTTTCATTGAGCATCAATGTAAATATAGACTGAAGTAATCAAAATGCTGGAAATATAAATATTCCTTTTAAAGCCACTGAATCCATCACTTTACTAGGAAAGGCTTAGCTATGTTATTTGCAATTCCCTCATTGCACAACAATGTACATTACTGTCTGTAAGCTCTAATTTGGCATGGCGCATCATTAATGACCTGAATGGTGGCTGTTTCACACATACATATTTAATTACAACAGCTGAACAAATTACATATTTATGCTTTATAAAGGGGATTGCCAGTCTAATTCATTTGCTATGCATGCAGGTACAGGGCTCCATCTGCAACAGCATCTGCACAACAAGAGCTAACAATTATCCATTGTAAGTGAGTGAGTGTATCTGGTGAAACCTGTAAGAGATGCAATCGTATTAACCACTTCACTGCCTACAAACTAGTATTTTCTCAATGGACCACAAAATTTTAAATAATTTATCAACAATAATACTGCTTTGCATTTTCACAACATCCCTCATCCGAACATCTCCGAGCACTTTATATGCTATAAAAAATTAAGCTTTAAACACTCCTGTGAGGAAAGCAGGTCTTATCCCAGCAGCAGATTTGGGAAAGGAAGGCACCTAACCCTAAGGGGCTGGTTCCTCAAAAGGCTTCAGTGGACCTATGCTGATTTACATTATTGTAACCTATGATCCCAAGTTAAAGGTGGCTTGCCTTACGTGAAAGGTGAGACGAAAAATCACCAGCAACGAAAGAGAGTCAGATCTCCATAAAATTAATACCATAGTTTAAGCCTTCGAAGACTTGGCTTCCATGGGTTTTTGATCAAGCTTAAAATTATTATCCACAACCTACCATCCTTAATTGTACAAAAATTCTCACTGAATTATCTAGCAAGCCTTCCAAAATGTGAATAATTACTTCTAAAAATTCATGGAGAAATGGCAAGAGATCAGAATACTGGAAAAATAGAAATGTGATATAAATCTTCCAGAAAGAAGGGAAGAGTAATCCTGGCAGTAACAGTCCAAACTAATGTTTACAGAGTAAAAAATTAACAGAACAAAATCAAAGCACATAAGGGATACAACTGAGCTGCCTGAACCAATTAGTGTTACTGTTTCACCACAGATATTTTTTGACGAACTAGATATATCTATGGTGTATATCAAGCAGAATACAGTATTAATAGAACAATAGAAGTTGTGTATCTAGATTCTGGCAAAGCACTTAGCACAAACTCTCATAAAATTCTACATGCTCAGTATTATTTTGACTCGGTTCTGAAGTTGTTTTATGGATGGAAAACTTACTGCAACGTATGAAAATTATGAACAATCATCTCCTAAACTGAACTGACTCATTTAGTGAAGTACTCTGGGGAAAGGAGATAGTCAGAAGGAGAGCCCCATCTTGTTTAAAATCTTTGTTATAAGAAAAATAGGAAGGGAACGAAAATCGTGCATAGCCATGAAACAGATGTTTGACGTACTTCCAGAAGAACAGAGAAACAAAGAAAGGTGCTAGAAATTTGGAAGCAGTCTGAACACAAAACGAATTTACTTTCAGAAAAATGGACAAACACAATAAGAAAACAAAACAATTACACGGACAGAAAAAAATTAGGAAATAAAATGTCAAAATAAGCGTATCAGTGACAGCAAAGAGATGATTATACAAGAGCTTGTAATGTTCTCTGGCAGCAGCAAAAGTCAGCGAAGCTTCTGGCAGCCCCACATTTTAGAGAAGTGGAAGGTTTTTCACTACTTGGGACAATTAGGAGTAGATAATCAGTGCTCTGTAAGAAAGGCTATGTACCGACAAGGCAAGATCAAACAAGTCCTTTCCACCTCTACTTTCTTTGGTTTTACAGGAATGTTATATAGCTCGAGAACTTTCACCTAATAAATATGTAATAAATCTAAGGATCAGCCTAAGTATAGGATTATGAAAAATTATTTCACCTTCAATACCTGAAAGAGGAAGCATTTAGGAGTAAATGAATCAATAGTGAAGTTTCCCATTATCATTTACAGGCTCTATTTAGAAATAAATAGGTCTAAATAGGCTAGTTGGCATGGGGCATCTGTAGGTCAACATTCTACATCAGACACTGTAATTTGCCATAAGTGCAGAGGTGCTCATTAATTACAGGGAAATTTGAAAGTATCCCTCAGGCCTGTGATGTAGCTGCCAAACTGTTCAGTGAAGTGCAGGCACCCTCCAGGACGTTCTGGTGCTGCTGCTGCTTTAAAGACATGATTGGGCTGTGCAGTACAAAAGATCAGCTGTCCCAGGATGGATATCTCAATTGGAAAAGCTATTTTATCGAATTAACAGCTATGGTGTTCTGTGAGTGCACCAAGTGCCACAGCTGCTTCCATGTCAGCATCCAACATCATCTGGATCTGCTGGCCCCACCGACTTCCCCCAGACACACTTCCCTGGCTCTCCCTCAGGCGACAGAGCAAAAATATGGGACAGAGCACCATTAGAAAGCAGGGAAAAAAAAATCTCCCTTTTTAGGGCTGTGAATGGTGGAATAGGAATTCCAGACGTCTCCTTCCCTCAGCAGGGCAGCTCCGACTTCCTCTTGGCCCAACCTGCTTGATATTTCTGGATCCTGGCACCAGCGAGTGACGGAGGGAACTCCGCACAGCGCCGAAATCCCGGGCAAGCCAGCGTGTAAACTCTGCACATCTTCCCTGGCACACACAGCTGTGTCCTCCCCGGTCCACGCACGAGCAGCAGAGTTGTTCAAAGGTTTAAAGTGCTCGAAAAGGAACTAAAATGTATTTATTTTAAAAACAGGGGGAGGTGCAATCCTTAGTGGACACATGCCAGGCAACATCTCTGTAATTACATTTTGTTATGTTGCAATGCCTGCTTTTCCTACACCCTTAATTAGGCAAGAAAAATCAGGAGAAAGATCATCCCAATTTCTCCCCAGCTTCCTGGGTTAACCTACACAGGATCAACTACTGTACCTAAATGCCCTGTCACAGTACCTCAAGTGACCTTGTCAACTCTGAAAGCTGGTCAACAATCCTCTTAATGCCGGGGAACACAAGCCACAGATTTAACACCACCGCCGCGGAAAGATGTTAGCAAGAAAACAAGATTCATTTCTTGTTTATATTCCCCTATTCCCCATTTAGACATAAAAAGAGTTCAAAGTAACCCATCGTTAAAGCTACACTTAAAAACACAGCGGGGGAAAAAAGATTGTCTCAAAATGAGGTTGCCTACTACTTGGATTAGATGGGAATGCGTGCAGGGCTGGCAGGGACGCCGCGCTAAGGCCAGCTCGACCGCACGGCAGCTGGGTGAGAATATGAGAGGGCAGCAACCCTGAGTGCAGTGAGGAAGCTACCCCAAAGGATCAATCATTTTAGATACAGATTTTGAGAGCCTACCTTTAATTTTTTTAAGTTTTTCCTTCTCCAAAGTAATCTCAATCCAAACAGTAAGTATATATGTTAGGTTGCACTTATTATTTGATGCTGCACACTCAAAAACTGAGGTCGATGACTCTTTCATTTTAAATTCTGCCTTTACATGATATGTAACGAAAGTGATCAGACTACCTCATCTACAGTTCCTCAGGATGCAGTTTTCTGCTCTGAAACCACAGAAAAAGTATCCTATTTATAGGAGTAAATCTATTTTTATAATATATTTTCTGGGACAGTTCGGTTTTGTTTTCTTTTCTTTGTTTTGTTTCAGTCAGTTGGAGCATTTATATAAAAAAAATGGGGTCAGTTTGCAAATTGGTATAAATCTGAACACTTCAACTGAAAAGCAAAGTGCTGTTTCTTTCACCCGTTACGGGACTGAACCACCATCATGCTTAACTTGCTCCATTTGCATATCCGATTTTTCCATGCCTCATGCCATAATCACTCCTCTACGTAATGCTGCAATTTGCAACTGGAGAGATAATAACGATTTCATAAACAAGATTATAACTCCAGGTATTTAATAAAGCAACAGGAATGCAGGATTACAAAGGAACAAGTAAGGTACTGCACTGAAATTCCTCTGGAGGAATTAAAGCCGAACCAAGAAAAAAAACAAAACAACCCACAATAATTGAAAACAGATTTTTGCAAATTTTCCAGCCTCGTTCTTTAGGCAACCATAACTCTTTAAACTGTCATTTGTAAAATTCCACCCCGATACTCCCCAGACTGTTGCAGCGGGTGCCTATAACTTCAGTAGCTGCTCTTGTGACTGCGGTGCTACTGCAGTTGCATTCCTGCAACACCCAACACTTGGAGCGCCGCTGAAATATTAATAAAACACATATATAGGGGGCCTAATGCAAAAGCTGATCACGAATCAGGTGGCGTTGGATTGCCCGAAAATGTGAAGCTATCAAAGCATTTACTGCCTCGCTGTGTACATGGATATAGCTGACAAATCCATTAAGAGCATCGAGTTCAAATGTCAGACGCTGATCCAGACTGGCTGAGGCCTGCTAGGTGCAATGAACTCTCCCCCGAAGAAGTTTACTGTAAAGAGGCCAAGTCGTTCTCTTAAAATAGTCTGTGTTAGCTGGATCCAAGAATTACAGTCCCCTTGGCCAAAGGTGTAGTCAGGATGACTTGTGCTCCCTCTTGTCAGACCTTCTTGAGCCCAGAACAGTCATGTCTCTCTTAAATTAAGAGAAACTGCTTACAGATTGAGAAATTTAATGCTAAACAGGAACAATGCTGAAAACAAGTCAATATGGATCAGTCAATGGACTACACTGGGGAAGACGTGAACTTCTAGTGTTTGCCAAGCCTAAGCAGCTGAGAAATGAATCAAAATGTTCCAGGTTTCCAGATTATCTTGGAACTTCAAATTTCATCACCACGCTTCATCTCCTGCCCAGGATGGAGCAGGGCTGAAGCCCAGCCCCAGCCAGTTGATGCTTTACTGGAGGAGCAACAAGAGCTTCCAGGGAATACTCCAAACAAGCCCAGCAACTGCTCCAGGAGGGTCAAGATAGGGAAAAAAATCTACAGTCTCTCCCATTCCCCATCTGTCAAGCACGACCCATCTTAGGTGATGGACATTATGATTACCAGTGATATTTCCTAGCATAATGATTGATCTATTAAATTGATTTGCAGGTAATATTCCTACTGTGCAGCCTCTTGCTAAAAGCAGCAAAAGGAGCCTCTTAGTAACGGTTTTGCTTTGCTTTGTTTTGAAAACAACACAGATGCCCAGTATTGTTTTAGTCTGAACAGTTCATATTTTAAAAATCTCACTTAAAAAAATGTATTTGCATTAACCTCCTTGTATTTGACTCCTCCAGAACACAGCTCCCTTTAGCACACATATTTTGGGCTCTGTCACTTGCTGACTTTAGAATCAAGTTTGGTGGTAAACTATTATTTTTAAAAAGTTCTAAATGTTCCTTCCTTTCTAAGAAGCATAATTTTGTTGCCAACACACGGCTCCGATTCGCAGGAATATTTATTGTGCTGATAATTGAACTCCAGTCATATGACTGAAAGAGGCTAACAAAAAAAAAAAGCTCAACAGCAATTTCTAGACATCTATAAATTTCTTATTCTTTCTGCGAAGAGGAAGCTCCCTGGGGCTTTCTGGATAGCCTCAGCTTTATTTATCACCTACTCTCTTCCAATCCATGAATGCCATAATTCTTCCTCTTGCAAAGAGATGAACATGGCCTCAATCACACACTCTCCTTGTATCAACCAGACATCGCTAAACAGCAGTTATGGTAATGGAAAATATTGACAATCCAAGGTCTCAGTACCAGTTTCAGTTCCTGTTGGTTAAAAAATCTCAAACCTGAGGTCCAAACCAGCCTGTGGTTGATTCTAACCATTGCTGCTGGCCTCTCAGTCTTTGGGAGAGGGACATGAGCAAAGGCCTTGTCAAAGTGATGCTCCTCGAGCAGGACTGCTGGCAGCAGAAGGCATGGGAGGGGAAGGATGCACACCTGATCTCACATTGGCACAGGCAGACCTTGTGGATCTGAAACTGTTCCCCGTGCTGTAATTTTTGCACTAAGAAAATTATAAACACTGTATTACTGCAGCTCATGTGTAATAATAAAACCCAACAGGTTCTGTCTAATCAAAGGTACCTGTGTTTCTGAACAAACAAGAGATCACTTGCCCTGTAGCTCATTTCTTGCAAGGCACAAAAATGTCTACTTCCAGGCTCTTAAATGTTTTTTTCAGCTAAATGAACTCCGATTGGAAAGAGGTCATAAATTTTCAAGAAGACCTCCAAGTAATTTTAAATATACTTTATTATTTTCACTTTACTTTGTCAATGATATTTTTATTACAAACTTAAAATACTTCTGCAGATTGATTTTATCCTTAGCAGTTTGGAAAATGCAGATTTTTTTGTAGTGCCTTAAACAGACCTTAATTTAATACCACTATTTTTGGTTCAATCACAATCAAATCTATGTTTATAATGCTTTCCTGTGTTCAAATAGCTTTCTGTGCTCCAGCACACATTGTTTAATATTTCTGCATTAAAAGAAGCTTCTCGTTTCGCTCAATCTAGGTGACTCTGCCAAGAAGTATTTCCGACCGTGAATAAGCCATGAAACATATATTCAAACTGAGATTAAAAATATGCAAGTTTGAGCTTGGAATGAGGAATAAACACTTGGAATCAAACTTTGGCCCTGTTAAGGTCAATGGGAAGAGTTTAAAAGCGGATTGTTTATGATTAAGGAGATGTGGGTTCTAGCATCAGCTTTGTGCACGATGCAGATTCCAGCTATCATTGCCCGTTCTTCCCTGTTAAAATGGGAATAACACCACCTCAGTCTTGAAAAATTCTGAGTGTTGTGTGAGTTTTCCAAGCATGACCCACATGAACAGTACAGTAATTTCAGTAACTGCTTGGTATTACTTGGTACTACACTGGGTAGTACAACTGAACCAAAGTTGCCCAGAAGCTTGTGAACTTTACAACTGCTAGTTTGAGAAAAATGATGTGTGTATTATTCTTCACAATGATCAAGGCTGTGATCCAAGTACCCAAGCATGCTAGTTTTGGTTTTTCAAACACTTCTGAGGAGTAAAACTGCTGCACCTTCCTGAGTTACTGGTCAGATTTGGTCTCTTCACCGTCACCTTGCACATGCCCTTGATGCAAACAAGATCTGGATACTGGATACTGGCTGTGCCAGTTCCCACTGACTGAGCAACCTTCCCTGAAAGCTAACTTTAACTTTTCCTTGTACTTGCTCTTGGGCTTTAGGGGGTTACATTTCAGCTTTCTTCTCTCCTGCCAAACAATATGATAAGTCAAACCTTGTTTTCTAAATAAATGGAGAACTTCATATTAACAAACAAGCCAAGTCCTGCTGCAAATGGAAAACATTGATAAGAGAGTACAAAGAAATATTCTCAACTACTAGCCACAAATAAACTTCTTTTCTAATGAATCATTACAACTGAGTGCACACACTGGAAAATATTGTCACGCAGATACCACCAGACCTTCAGTTGTCAGTGGCCCGAGGTAAGCTTGGCTATTCAGGTCCCTTCAAACCTTCCTGAGAAACATCCGGGGCATCCTAGCTTGGGGCAGTGGTTTCTAACTAAATAACAGCCTCAAAGAGCTGCAGTTGAAGAACATTTCTCACAACTCCTTGTGTGCCTTTCAGAGCCCAGTCTGCAGCTTTTGCCATTGCCCAAAGCCAGCTCTGACCAGACCTTTACAGTTGCCTAAACTGGAATCCAGAAGAAAACACCCCAAAAAACTACACTATTTTGCATGGGATTCTTTCAGTCTCTTCAGCAACATCCAGCTCCTTTTATTTAATGTATGTATGCATATGTGTGCATTTAGTGAGCGGTATCAGACAGCTCTGCACAAAACTCAAAGCTCAGGCAGTTACTTTTCAAGCTTCCCTGCATTAAGACACAACCAAAATGTCGATGATGTAGAAAAGCAGTGTCTAGGATGAGAAAGCTGGTTTGCCATGTAATCTCGAAACCGCTCCGACTCCCACTTAAGCCAAATTTCCTTTAGTCTTTTCCTTTGTGGTCTTTTCATACTGTCACTTAAATGCCAGGTTTGCTATGGTTATTTTGGGGATGTGGATGGATGCCTACATGTTCCAGCCACCAGCTTCTCAAACGCAGTTAGGAGCCATGCACGAATCTCATTCCCCTGGGGTCCCGCAAGGTTTCACGAACTCGGAGTCTGCCTTGTTTTGTGCCATTTCATTACCATGCTAGAGCGCCGTTAAAACTGAAATCATTGATACAATAAATTGAATCAAATCTAGGGATGTCCACAGTAGTATGTACAAAGGCACAATACGGGAATATTAAACCAGCATCGCAGATGAGATACATTGTGCATTATGCAGATCAATTATTGGACAAATCAAATATGAATAAAAGCACTGCACAAAACACAGAGGTAGAAAAGCTCGATAAGATCACCCAGCCCACCTCTGTGGCCACAGAACAATCCCCACAAAGACATTTTTAGTCCTTTCTCCTGCTTTCAAATGATTCAAACTGAAGGGCATTTAATGTTACCCTTGGGGAGTACTCCACATCTCCTACATTTCTTTGATGGTATGTTTTTTAGTTGTACTCCCAAGTCACAATATAAATTATCCTTCACTCTCCTTAGTGTTCAGACCCTTCATATCATCAAAGCTCTTTCACATCTTCTCCCTAAGGTGAGCTATACATATTTAGTGCACCGGACTGTGATAACATTATCCTCAATAAATAGCACACGCATAAGGAACCCATTGACTTAGAGCAAGTCTATCTATGCACCAGGTTGTTAAAGAAATAAGGACAGGGCAATCTGGCCTTAATCTTCATCCATAAATCAATAACACCAGATATCCTCTGCAATTTCTCTTTGTTCTGACTTTCCATGAGTATGGTCGTTAGAGCTTCCAGTAACTGTGAATGCAATCTTCTGGGTAGAGAAACAAGCCAAGGGAGAGAACTGATGAACCCTGCTAAGACAACGGGAGGCTGTCATAGAAATGACCCGTTTGTGAGGACTTCAGTGGATTCACTGCTGGTTTTAGCACGTTTGGTCGTGTTCCTACTTGTCCAAGGCTGTCTCCAAACTCCTGGAGGTCACTGAGACAGCAGAGCTCCAGCCAGCAGGTTCAAGCTAGGGTAGGTACCCATGGAGGGGGAATTTTCATTATCGTTCATGGGATAAAAGAGGGGGAAAAACCATTCCTGAGCCCTAAATGAGGACTGTCGAGAAGGCCAGCATTTAATGGTTTGTAAACACAAGCTCAGAGCTATAAATGCATTGCTTATTCCCACTATAATCCCTTTCAAACTGGTTCCCCTGATGAATATAAGGAGTATTGATTTTTAAACCCATGTAGGTTCTTAGAGACAATGCAGACTGACTTAATTATAATCAATAAAATTTACAGACAGTGATGCAACCCAGCAGAAGCATTCCTACCAAAAAGTATGGCATAAGAATACTCCAGTTTCCCTACTGCACTGCTAGAATATGATCTTAATGCATATTTTATTATGTATAGAAGCCTGTCTGTGGACCCATCAGAAGATCACCCACATCTCCACAGTTACAACTAACTTGGTTGTGTCTACAGTTCCCTTTATATATGTTCAACAAGCAAAGGGAGAGGAAAGTTCCATCAGTCTTTGTAAGAGCTTCTGCAAGCAATCCTCTCCTTCTGGATATTCCCCCATCTTACTGTCACCATCTCTATCTGCAACTATTTCTATTGCACTGATAAAACACTAAAGGGCAGAGAGGCTGAAGGTGAGATTTGTCTCCCCCAAATGTGGCTTTCTAACGGTTGGGCACACCTCAAAGTGAGGTGTCTGCTCTGTCTGGAGTCAACAGAGCAAGGTGGTTGCAAAAGGATTTTGCTGGGCTGAAATGCCCTCGGGGAGTGCCTCTCCCATTTCACCAAACAACAGAACCAGCCTAGACCAACACCTTAGACTGAGCACCCAAGTTTTAGACAGATCAACTTAGATGAGGTGAACCTAAGCACAAAATATCTGCCTGGATCATAGAGTCTGTGGCAAAAACAGAGTGCAATGAGAATCTGACATAGTTCAGACTAGGACAGAAATTCCAGAGCATCCTTCTTTTCTTGACAAGGTGGTGAAAATCCATGGCAGAAGGAGGAACAAGGCAGAAATCTGAATCTAGACTGGCTTTCAAACCTGCTTTCTTCTACCCATCTCTCCTCTGCTACCTTGCATCTGCCTGCATGCTTGACTCACCACTCCCAATTCATGGTCACCCCACAGCATGTCTGCACTACGCAATGAAGCCATCTCAGCAGTGCCAAAATGTCCTGAGGAGCAGCAGCCACCCTCACCAGGAACCAAAAGCTGTACAGATGTGAACATAGCACTGTGGCAGGACTATTTAGACCTGCTAGCATAGTTCTTACATGGAAAAGGATACCAGCTCATGCCCAGCATTTGGCTAAGCTTTCAAATTTCTCACTGTGCAAAGTCCTACTTTGTGGATACGCTGCTTTGCACCTTAAATGTTGGGTGCCCCAAGGTAACAAATCTTGTCTTGGCCTCAGCTATGGAACACCATCAACCAGCCCAACCTCCCAAGATGACAGCACCCATCTAACAGACATGGGCCCAACACCTCACTAGGGTTATGGTGCCCTGATGAATGTTGAATATGCTGGAGGGCGTGGGAGGACACAACAGAAATAGTCATTTTTGTGCTCAATAATTCTACAAGAAAACAAGTCAGCCTGCTCTCTGCCACCAACTAACCTATGCAAAATTGCTGTATTGCTAATTACCGGTATTAAATTTGAAAGGAAACAATGAGTGTAAACTGTTTGACCACTCATGTGGCCCAAAGCCCACCTTTCTGTTTCCTAAGTGCTTTTGAAACAGCTCTGTATTAATGGCTGTGACTTTCTCTCCATGACAAATTAGCCGGTCTTGACAGCATAGGCTATCTGTAAGTGCTGAATAAAATCTAAGTAAAAAAACAACAAGAAGATACCTTCTTTTGTAAATATCTTTCAGCTGGCACAGTAAATTACATTGATTCAGAAGTGACTCATTTCCAACACTGTGCACATTAGCAGCCAGTATTATTCAATTTGAGATTTTAATTTATAACATACTCTTGGTAATGTACTCCCAATACATTCCTCACTTCCCTACCCTGTGACTGACAACAGATGAAAGATCTTTACTGTATAAATATTTTATATTAAACCCTTCACTCTGCTGTATTTCTTCCATTGTCAGTTCCCATTTGCAAATACTATACATTGTCCGAAAAAGTGCTGATCTAGGCAAAGGGCATGTGCTTGTAGGCAGCCTGGCAACTCCAGGAGCTGCTGCTCTGCTGCTCGGGAGAGATGGTGAGCAGGGCTTCATCCTTTTGGGGCTGAGCTCCACTGGCCAAGGGACTCAGTCACCTCGGAGGGCTGGATGTGGCCGTGCTGCCCACCGACCCCAGGGGGATGAATTCAGGGAGAAAGAAGCACACCTGGGGCTTTGCAAGCAGAAGACGCCTGTGCTCCTGCTTCCAGCCCTTGACCTGGGTGAGAACGAGAGAGTAAAAATGCCTCTTTGTTAAGTAAATGTTTTACAAACTCTCCTGTCACCTTGTCTCAGGGTGAAACTGTGTCAGCAGGCAAGATTAGATAACTTGACCTAAATCGTACTGGAAATCTGTGGCAGACCTCAGCTCAGATCTCCTGACATCCTCTCTTGCGTATTACTGACAAGACCAACCCTAATCTAGCAGGAGAATCCTTTTCCAAACCGTTACTTAGTAAGGGCTAAATGCCACCACCAGACATCCACGGTAAAACCCTTCTGCCTGAGGCCAGATTTGGCTCCTTCTTCTAACCCACATCACCGGAGGCTTCTTAACCACCAGCTGCACACACGGCTCCTCCTGACACGTCCTGCTATCCTCACTTGCTAAGCACTCGCTATCTAATCCAAAAATACTCCCTGTCCCATCAAGTGCACAACACAGGTTATTTATCCTGCTCTGGGCCAGTTCTTTGACCAAATTAACGTTGCTGATTATTGCTTGGTCTCTCTCAGGCTGCAAAAGGTCCTTTGGTTGGCTGCTCTCCCTTTCCGTGGCCGTCGAGAAGAGTTATTTTGGGATCCTGCAGTCTGGATCGTGCAGGTATTTCATTGCTAGATTTAAGGCAGCACATGTGAGTGCGTTACCCCACTTAGATACATAAAAAATAATTTCAACTGGGCTAAATTACCTTTATTATCAACCCCGGTAATTCCACCGCAGCCATTTTCTTGACTGATGTACAGAACACTATGAAATGAATCCTCTGAGAAGAAGATGGAAAAAAACAAGACAGTGATCAATGGATTCAATTAGTTACAGTATAATTCTACCAAGATGAAAAAGATCAAGATGCAATGCAACTTCTCCAGTTCAGCCAACAGAAGTTACAGAGAACCTGCCACTAGTTTGGGGTTGGGATTTTATTTTAAAGTCACTGTAACTGCTAATCCATGTGATGCAGAAGGAGAGGAATTACCAACAGTACACAGCAAAATATTGGCAGTACACAGAGGCTGTGCCACAGGTGGAGGCTCCGAAAGAGTGTTTTAATGGACTAGATACACATTATGTCTGTATTTCTTCACACATAGAAAGCGTTGTAACAACAGAGAGATTTCTCTAATGACAACAAAATAAAACCTTCCCAACAGCACATCCAAGCAAGAAATAACAATGCTGTCGCGCCGCTGCAGAGCAACAAATTTCTCTTCTAATCATTCCCTTAACGTCTTGAAACTCCTGCGTTCAGCATCCTGCCCACGTAACGCCAAGGAAGCAGATTCCCTTAATGCACGGGTCATCCGAATTACCCTTTGACTCCGAGGTGCACAAACCTCCCTGCTCTGGGCTCTGCAACACCTCCTTGTCAGGGGGGTCACCAAACACCAGCACGTCCCGGCAGGCGATGCCATTTGTGGTAAGCAAGGCAGCTGGGAGGCCGTGGCAGGGAAGGGAGGCACGAGGAGGAGCATAAAGACACAGTTTACTTAATCACATTATTAAGATCTTCATCACTGAGACTACTTAGCACATGGAAATAGTCAGTTTACAATCTCGGAGCGGAGCAATCTGTATATTACGCCCGGGACATTCCAGTGCTGGGAAATATGTAAATGTCATCATCTTAAAAGATAAAGGCGTGCAGAGAGTGGGGCTTGTTTGCATGTAAAGGAAATAAGACGAATGAATAAAGCTGATCAAATGATTAATAGAATCCATAATCTTAATCTTATTATTTCTAAAGAAGAAAAGGCTGTTCAGTTAAGAGCTGGTCGTCTCCATTTCATTAAGAACAATTATATTCCAACTGATCAAGATCGACATCGCGCCGCCCTCGCAGCAGACACATTCTTACATTTCCCGTCATTTCGGCCACACCGAACCAAGTGGTTGGTGATTTGTGAGGAGAAAGCTCCGGAGATGGGTGTAAACAGATTCCAAACAACAGATCTGGCCGGGATGATTTAGAACCACACCACCCCCCCAGCTCCGAGGAACACAATGCAAGGCAACCAAATGCCTGTTTCAAGATGTCTAAACCCCAGCCACGATATCCATCTGAAAGGGGGAAAAAATACATAAATTTCATAAAATGTTTTCACACCCTGTTGGGTTAAGAGACAGTGGGTATTAATCCTATGGCTGCTACCCCAAGCTTCCTCTTTGTGGTCAGCAGAGAAGCTGTGTGGTTGGGCGGAAGGAGTCCAAAGGCTTTTTTTTTTTTTTCCCTTTCTTTTTTTTTTTTATGAAAAAAAAAATCTGTGTTAAAACAAGAGAAAGTGGACCAGTCACACAGCAAAGCAAAAACCACAGCCAGCCCTCTCTGCTGTTGCTTTCCCCCTAAATGTGGCCTACAGCGATTCTGCTTTCCAAAAAAAGGTTTAATTTAAACCATACAGTGCTACAAGCTGCCACGTTTCCAAATTCCACATTCCTTTCTAATCTGTGCACTTCAGAACTGACAAATTCTGCTTCCAATGGTACTCAGACGAACTGCGACGAAGAAATTGCTGCTAACCCACCATCCCTGGGCTTGATAAGGAACACCAACCCCCCCCCACTGCCTGCCCCCAGCACCCGGATTTTTGCTGAACTTTTAAAATTATCATATTTAAGGGGGTAGATGCAGTATTTGTAAAATCTTTAGCTCTGTGAGGAGACTTTTTGCACAGGGAGAAGAGTATTGATGAGTATTTCCAGGACTCAAGGAGGGGGTATGGGGAGGGGAGGGAATTCCCAGTCTGGTATAAATGCACAAAAGTCCCCCAACAAAGTTTTTCAAGAGCAGTTTGCACCCACTGAGACTCTGCCCTCGGCACAAGCCTGCATGGGTAAGGACGTCAGCTCTTCTGCACCATCCAGCCCAAAAACGTGCAGTGCACAAGAGCCCTCCCTCATTTGAAGTTAACTGACTACACTCTCAGAGGGGAGGAGGGGGCAAAGAGAATGTCCTGCTTTGTCCTCAAGCAGGAATGGCCCTTGGAGACACGAGATGGATGCAAGAGACGCTCAAAATTTTGCATCCCTGCAGAAGACCTGGAGGGAAGGAACTAGAGGCTTTGAGGACCATCACTGCAGAGCTCCTCCAGCTTAGGGACAACCTGTTGAAGGGTGACTCAAGGGTACCCATAGAGCTGGGAGGGTACACATGCTGCCATGTCAGCCGAACCCTGGGCTGGAGAAGAAACAGCCCCGTTCGGGGTCCCCTGAGAACACACGTTCCCATCCAACCTCACGCTCTACCAGGATGGAGGAGAAGCCAGGCCACCACCACCATCCTGGAAACTGCTCCTAACACTTTTTGGTCCGCAACGCGTTAAAGTGAGCATTTCAGGTTGCCTAGCAGACGTGTTTATTTCTGTCCCAGGACTTCTTGGCCCTCCTGCAGCTCTACGACACGCAACCATACGTACGACTTGCCAACGCGGGATAACAGCATTCGCCCTTCGGTAGCCTCAGGGCTCCCATCTGAACCAACCTTCAGAGCAACGTGATAATTTTCAGGCACATATACAAGTATTTATTACATCTCCTGCAAACAACTCGCAGCAATCTGCTGCACGATGAGGCACAGGAGTAAGGAATAGCAACTGGATGGATCCGATTCCACCGCAAGGGAGGAAGCGCAGCCCGTTTGGGCTCCCGCACCTGCTTTCTGGCGGGGCTGCATCCACCATGCAACTCCTCCTGCCAACCCGGAGCACAGCAAAAGCATATGTCACATCTCAAAAATCATGGCATTTTCAAACTTCTTTTTTTCTCCTTGCCTTCTGCTTTCTGATCCATTGAAGTGCAGACAAGGAACATTTTCATGCTCTTCTCAAGAGTCAGAAACTCGAGCTTTTTTTTTTTCTTCTGCTTTTTTTCATGACAGCTGAGATGTACATGGAAATCTTTGGGTACCTGGAACCTTAAGGGAACCATCAAACCTTGCAAGACTCACCATAAGAGCAACTGCCTGGTAACCACTCTCATCTTAAACCTCCGTTTAAATCACCGAATGGTTCAGCTCAATGTTTACTTTCAAGTAATGTCAGAAGTCGAGTGTAGAAGGCCAGGTTCTTAGCCAGTGTAAATCCATTTAAGTCGCAGGCTCTTTCCCTGCTCCAGAATCACTGTGTTTATATTCAGACAATACACTCGACAGGCAACAGATGAGTGTTCTTAGCCTCGGCTCAATGATTTTTCTGGAAATGGAAAAAGCTTAGCTGTGGGATCCCTGCCAGGGTAGGAACTCTGGGTTTCTTCTGAGGTTGGGATTTTCGATAGGAGCTGGGTCCCTATTTCCCTTGTGCTCCTTTGAAAATCCAAGCCGACGTTAATAAACTCAGAACGGGTCCTTTTAAAAAAGAGAAATAGTGTAAAACCAGTCGAGAAGAAAAAACTATATTGATGCAATGCATGCCTTAACAAGGCGGCGAAACATTCAGATTTAATACTAGCACAAACCTGAATTTTTATCACTTCTGCCAGGGCAGTCCAATAAGGCCTTAAGTTTGAGTAAATGTCAGTCATTCTCAGTTGTCCCATAGTAGTCCCATAATGGGATGTGCTAGCCAAAAATGGAAAGGAGGCACAGCATCTGCTTATGTTTAATTTATTTTTGCATTTTGGCGTGTTGTCCCGGGAGAATCAATGTTTTTAAGTGGCTGCATCTTTTTGAGCCAACTTGCTGTCCTTTGCTAACACATCAAGGACATGTTTCTGGAAATGGAACATACTCCCGTTCAAACTGGAGAGGTACAGGTATGGCAACCTTACATTTTAAAAAATTATTATGTGTTTTTAGAGTGAAATTCCCTGTTTCACACAAACAGAACTCTAGATTCCCCACTTTGCCCAAGCTATAATTCTCATTAGCAGGAGTTAACATGCATGGATCTCGGAGAGATGAATAATCCATCCCGATGAATAATCCAATAAGGCAGTTCAGCACTCCAGCTAAACTGAAGCATACTGGGCACCCACATCCAGCTACTCTGGATTTATACAGAATCCTTGACGGCTGAAATCAACCCACTGGTTTTAATAATTGCTGCTTTGAGCATGTACCTGCCAGGGAACCAGCGAGCCTCGCAAAGCCAGGCAGGGCTAGGACCAAGAGCAAGCCCTGCACCCCTGAAGACCCTTGCAAGACGCTGGCCACAGCACCTTAGGCTGACGGCAATGGTGTGGGTGCTGTCAACTCAAAAACACATACAAGAGAGAAACACATTACCTACACATTCTCAAGGCTGGCTGAAATAAAGAGCAGAGGGGCTCGGTGCACACTTTTGATTTTCTAATGCTAATTTCATTTTAATAGTAAGCTGTTTGTTTAAGACGTAAAAGTGGTTCTAGAAACACAAAGGGGAATGGATGTTGTTATAACTAAAACGGGGCTGATCGCTAGGTTTTTAACAATTTGGTAACAAGAAAAACTGGTCACATGCTGGGAAGTTTTATGCCAAGTCTCAGCCAGAGCAAAATTTTATGGCCGAGTTATAAACCCTTGAAAATAAGGGTTTATAATAGAAATGCTGACAGACCCTTAATTATAGCAGCACTAGCGGGCACTGTTGTAATAAGGCCCACATATTTTCCTCTTTGATCATTATTTATAGGATGCATTGGAAATCATCCCATTTACAACTGTATGCCCGCTCAGCTAGGTGGAGTTTTATCCATTAAGAAAGGGAAATACAAAGTCGGCTGCTGAAGAAAGCCGGGGGCTTTACCTCCCGGCGTTCCCGCGGCATACCAACCCCGAGCTGCAGGCAGTGACTAATGCCTTTACTCTGCTGGTTTGTATAAGAGGTTGAAGTTCAGGCTGGTGCAGTGCAGCATTCCCCGGGACCTGCTGCCTCTTTAGGCAGGCGATTAATCACTTGATCGATAGACCATATGATTAGGCACTAATAGCTGATAGGAGGAGAGAATAAACAACCATAAATTTGCTTTGTACCGAGTAATCCAAGTGGAAGAGAGGTCAGATAATGGCCACATAAGGTCATGTTGCCTAAGGAGCCCATATGGGAAAGATGGAAGATACATACATTTTTAAATATCTTCAATTATTATTGTATTGCTGGGCAGGATTCGGGCGGCCGACGTGCCCCTCTCTTTGAGCAGGGGCAGGCTGTCACGCTCCAGAGTAGGCTGGTATCTAACAGCGACAGCCGCTTCCACATCAAGGAAGAGAAAAAAAGAAAACAACCTCAAAACCCTCAGGTCGTGTGATGATTTCAAACCAAACATCTGAGTCAGCTGAGCTGGGTGGAATTCCATCGGCACCGGCAGGTCCAGGCTGGCGGCTCCGCAAATGTGCTGCTGTGAGGAGCTGGGCTGTGGCTGGACCTGTGCCTCCTGCTCTGCTCCCACTGGATCGGGGTTCCCGGTGAGGTGCAGGTCCCGGCCCCGGTCCAGCGGCCGCCGCAGCCCACGGTGCCTGGGCAGGATGCTCGACAGAAACGCTCGCCTTCAAAGGGCCATAAATCTCCAGCTCCCCACCCCCTCGCCCTCTCTCCCTGCCTCCTGCCTTTTCTAAGGCTCTCCTCTTCCCCTGCATAAAAAATGGTCTTTTCAGGACTCAAGATGCAAACCAGGTTTACAGCCTTTCTTTTTTTTCCTCTTCTTCTCTTTCTTTTTTTTTTTTTTACAGTAAACGTACCCTTTGTCTGGGGCAACGAATTTGAGAAGAAACAAAAATGGCTGGGTAAAAGGAAGAAAAAAATACTTCAGTCACCCCAACAAAGGCAAGGAGTTTACAAACCTTCCCGTCAGCGCCTGGACGCAGGCAAAGTACTTACTTCATTAAGTTGAAACAAAACTCGACCAGTAAAACCGTCGGCTCCGTCCGAGACAACCAGCAGGCCCCTTGCAGCATGTTCCTGATTGACCATCAGCAGACTATGTAAATCGCTTTTTCTGCCAAACAATCGTGGGGATAAATGCCCTCCTTTATCTTTG
This sequence comes from Aegotheles bennettii, assembly GCA_013398125.1. Lineage (NCBI taxonomy): Eukaryota > Metazoa > Chordata > Aves > Caprimulgiformes > Aegothelidae > Aegotheles > Aegotheles bennettii. The sequence goes on along the minus strand of VZRW01010032.1, from coordinate 48,487 downwards.
GGGCTATTTCTAAACTCCCCTTTCTCAATGACGGGACATTCATGGGCTGCAATCTGATTTTGTTGCTTCTCAGCATTAGTGGGAAAGCGCATTCAGGGCTGCTGGGCTCTCCTGACTGCACGGATTCCTCCCTCTCCCCCCTCCCCGTACATTAACTGTGTGTAACAACACATCCCCGCGTTTGAAACTGGGAGCCGAGGATGCTGTTTGCCTGGGTTTTCAAACCAAGCTGTGCTTCAGATACCGTCGAGGCTCTTGAGTTTCAAAGAGACCGAGATTGGAGTGCTCCCACAATGTCAAGCAATTCAAAATCACTGGAGTGCTGCAAGGACTGTACGTACACTTGACTCTGTGAGCGAGCACACGCAGTGCAGACCTGTGCAACATCACCTCGGTACTCCCAAGTCCCTTTCTTTTCCACTGGATTTTACGCATGAATCGCACCCGAGGCTTCCCAGCCACCTGCTGCACCCACCTGCAGAGCAGCTCCTCATCCTCACGCCGGCACGGACGTGTTCTTCGGGTCCTGCCCTCCCCTGCTTCACTTTGGAAGAAAGGCTTCTACCCCCTAACACAAACACACTTCATTTTGAAGGCCCTGCATCAACATATTTAAGAGGGCTCCTCAATAATTTGGAGGAGAACGTGAACACCAAGCACCAAGAAAGTCAAGTGCTTGGGACAGTAAGCTCGGTGATCTCCATCACAGGGATGTTCACCTTCCTTCTGCAAGGCCTTTTGGAAACAACTAGAGCAATCATAATAAAGTGTTAATTTGACCTAACAAGCACTTTTTTCTTTCTTTGAGTACTTTTTAACTACAAAGCATTTTCATTCACAAGACCTCCTCTTTCTTCTTTCCAGAATCATAGAATCATAGAACCATTATGGTTGGAAGGGACCTCCAGGGTCATCAAGTCCAACCTTTATCCCATCATATTCCTAAGCTTGGGTGACACCATAGGAGAAGAGTTCCTGGCCAGTCCTGCCACCACTCCAGCTTGGGAGGGTGCAGCCTCCAGCTACAGACCTAAAGGCAAGTTCTCCTCCCGAGAAATATCCACAACTTTCACCTAAAAAAAAAAGATTTCCTTCTAGCATTCAGCCCTCCTGGCATTATCTGTCCCATCGTACCTTGGCTTCGCCGTGTGCTTCAGAAGAAACACAACTTTCCTCGCTCTCAGTTACTCTTGCAAATAATATTCCTGGGTGTAATTACATTTCACTCCGCCGGTGCAGTTGTCTGGCTTATCCAGCCAGTGCCTCCTCAGCCATCTGCTCTACGGTTTAATTTTAAACGTTAACCTAAGAGTAAAAGGGTGTTTCCCATGATAAATTCATTCAGAACCATCCAGTACATATTTATTTGTGCCATAAATAAAGAGCGGGAGAACAAACTACGATTATTAACAAAAAATATGAAATATTACTGATCTCTGTGGCTGGGCTCATTTTTCTCTAACTCATCTTTTTGGTTTCCATCAGGGATTGAGCTAAGGGTGAGGGAAAGGGTTATGCACCTAAGTGCAGACCTTCCTCTTCCCACCCGTTACTCCCGTTGGTGGTTAAAGCAGCCGGAGCTGTTATCCTGCAATGTGGAATCTCACGCGCTCTTCAAGGATCCTGACATTTATTTCATTAATTTTCCTTCCGAACTCACACAGTGGGCCTGTATTCAGAAAGCCGCATGAATAATGCAGGTTTGAAAACCACATTATTACAAAGGATGTCAAGTTCACACACTGTCAACACTAATAAACTCCCCAAAGTGCTAAAATCCAGGACACCCGTCCCCCCCTCTCTGGTCCCTCCGTCCCCCCTCCAAGGCGGGCTGGGGGATGCCAGCAGCCCCTGCGGCGAGGCAAACCCTGCGGAGCTGGAGCATGGGGACTGACTGCGCCGACCCAGGGAAAAACACAACACTTGGGGCTTTCATACCCTCATGGACACCACACATCCCAAACCAATGCTTTCTCATTATTTGTAGGAGCCCACAGGGCCAGGCAGGGGCAGAGGCGGCCCCGGCCCCTTCCCCGGCCACTTGCAATCTAATTTAAGATACGGAAAAACAAGTGAGCGAGACAAACACTCAGAGGAATGGGGTAAGAGTAACAAGGTCACATTGCTACACTGGCAGCTATTGCCAAACTTGCAAACTATCTGAAAGTTATTTATATATAAAATAATTAAAATCAGCTGTCCCATCCTGCCACCCTATCTCGCCATCGCAGGTTGGCTCGTGCCTCGCACGCCATGCAGCGGAGGAATTTCGGAGCCGTGGTGGAGGTGGCTGCAGCCGGGACCTGAGCAGAAAACAGCGCACACGGAAGCCACCAACAGCCTGGGAGCACCAAGCCACCTTGTCCCCTGGCACAGAGCATCTCTGCAGAGGGTTTCCAGAGGCGCAGGGGCACTGGTAGAGCACCCCCCAGTCTGGTTATGACTCACATCAGTAATTCCAGGCAGTGAAACCCATCAAAACAATCCTGTGAGCAGGAGCCAGGAGCTGACCTCAATCCACACTGGGGCAAGAGTTAAATATTCTTGGTGCCTGGCAGAATTGAGGCTTTTTGATGCCCTTTTCCTAACTCTGTGAAATACTTTCATCCCAAGCATCATCATGCACAAAAGCAAAACACAGAGAGGAGTATGAATGCTTCCAAGATGTCTGCTAAAGCACTAATAATGTTTAAGACTTTATATACCACTAGCACATCTGAGATGTATGAACTACCCAACGGACAGTCTTTCTGGGCCCAGCAATAGAGGGTTACACCACCTCAAAGTATTTGACTCCTCTACATGTAGTACAGATGAAAAATAGGTTTGGAAGTTGNGGGGGGGGGGTAAGACCCTGACCGTGCTGGACACTACAAATTGGAAGGATTATTCAAGGTTTCCCAAAGCCTTTGAGATGCTCACATGAAGAGCACCATCAATCCACAGAACCTTCTGACACTGTCGTTGGCACATTTAAGGAGCAGCATACAAACACTCCACATGCACTCACACAGGCACCTCCCTGCACAAAAGCAAGACCATCAGGAAGAGTCTTCCTTTCTTCAGCTTGCCCAGACCAAAGAGCACACCCAGAGGGATGTGGGGGAAAGCCCCTGATGCTGTGCAGACCTGCACTGTCCCACCTGGCTCTCACCTGCTGTCCTCCTCCCTCACTAGCAGGTAGCAGAGCCAACTTCACAGGTAGGAGTGAGACAGCCGAGTAGCTGCATTTCAGCCTGGGCAGATAAGATGGGTCAGGATGGTGAGAGGTCATCCTTGGAGACATCCCTGATCTCTGTCCTGGGCATGAGGTCACCCTGATCCTACTGCTTCTCTCACACTGTCTCCTGCCCTTACTTGACATGCGGCAGGAACAGGCAAATGTGCCACAAGTGTCCAAACAGCAGTGGAACATCCCCAGCAGTGGACGGTGGCCCGTCTGTCCCCCATGTCCCACCCAGCCCCAGCCCAACCCCAGTGCTAGCTAATGGGGACTGAGTTATTTCCCAGTGAAGGGCTTTGCTGAGCTGACTTTTGAAAATAATCAATGCACTGGACATGCTCGATTTTCTTACATCACGTGAGAGCGTTGTGGGATGGAAGGAAGTTTGGGGTGACAGCCTGGTCCTTCGTGCCCCGGGAAGGGCAGGCTGGCCCGGTGCAGACGCGTGGTGAGACAGGATGCTTTCCCACAGAAAGCCCAAGTCAAGAGTGAATAATGCCAGGATTTCTATTATTGATGCTTCAGCAAATCATCCTGGATCCTCGGAGGATCAATTAATCATCAGGATTGTCAACACCCAACTCCATGTTCGAAGTTTTTGCCATCCAACTCTCCCATCCTCCCCTAGACACAAATGATGCTGGGGGCACGGTGCCAAACGAAGCGGAAAAAGAAAGAAGGGGAAAGAAAGCGTGGAACAGAGAGGCTGTTGTCAGGGCCGGACCCTCGCGTTGGCGAGGAAGATCAAATGCAGCTGCCCCCATGGCTGCATGTGGTTAAGCCGCCGTGCCTGAGGGCAGGCGGGATGGGGAGCAGCCAGGCAGCCTACGACGGGTACAGATAATTAAATCATCCGATTGCCGGGCAGGCCACATTAAGAAGCTCATCGGTTTGCATGTGGCCCCTTGCTGTGGCCACCCGTGAGCTAAGTCTTGCCTAGATGCTAGTAGACAATTAAGACAAATTGTATGGCTGAAGATCAGACTAGAGCACTGCCAATGCCCTTGCCTGGAAGCTCCGCTGAAGAATGAGGGCACATGCGTGTGGGAACCGAAGCTCGGAAGAGAGCTTTTAATGAACAACGTGCCAGCACTTGTTGCCAGAACACACTCTTCATTTCAGCTCTTGGAGAAAACAAAACCCTTAAAACCAGAGTTTACTACATTTCACTGATCTTCAATATGGCTGGAACTTCAGGATGCTTCTCCTCAAGCTAAGTTTGTATCAGTGAAAATATGCTTCTTGTTAAAGAAACTATTTAAAATGTGGAATCTAAAATCAAGCAAAAATAGCAGACAGTATGTTCAGCTTCAAAATTGGCTTGCACTCAACCAAGTATACCATAAACAGAAGGCAGAACTGACTATTTTTATCTTAACAGCCCTTGGGTGATTAAAATTTGGGGCCAGAATAAACAATTTTTTTCCCCATTCCTTGCAAGAGAATATGTGACATGGGTTTGGAGTCCTTTCTAATTTTTTAACTCCCTTCCTAGCTATTAGATGTTTGCATTAGAAATGTTCCCATGTACCCAACAGCATAAAGGCTGCGTTGCACCAGGCACGGTATGAATTAGAGGAACACACAGACCACTGTGCCCTGCAGAGATTACCGTGCAAGATAAGCCAAAGACAACAACAAAGTGCTAAGAGGGAGCAGGTGAAAAGTCAACAAGGGGAGGAATGTGCAGATGTGATTGTTCTTTACGAGGTGTGGTGTCCCAGCCAAACCTTGTGGCCCCAAGGCACACGGGAGATGAGGGACAGGAGGGGGCACCTAGGACAGAAAGGAGCAGATGGGGTCAGGGAAGGTGATGGGTGAGGAAGACACAGAGGTGACATCTGAATCAAGGGGCAAGGAAGGCTGGAGGAGACAGAAAGCAGAGGAATCAGCAAGTGCTGAGGGAGAGCGTGGCTGGGAGTCAGAGATGCTTCAAGGCATGGCACAGCCAGGGTCAAAGGCCAAGGGATAAAATCCAGCATCAACATGCGATGGTGTAGACAGAAGAGCTTGAAAAAATCCAGGCCACAGAATTTACAGCTTTGCAGCAGCCGGGACTAGTGAAAAAGAGCAATCATATGTTGAGGGATGGGCAAGGCAAGAGAGAGACAGGGAGGTACAAATTGTTTGCACGTTTGCAGAACAAGAAAATTGAGGATGGAGCCCAGGTTTTGGCCATCAGTTGGCAGTCGTTCCAGTGACTGGGGGAAGGAGAAGCAGCAATGGGAATAGGAGGAAGCAAGAAAGTAGCTTTGATGGTGTTAAATAATGCTGATGGTTTAACTGCTTCTGCAGAAGTAGCTATGGAAAGGGGCTGAGCCATGGGGCTGAGTGGAGGGAGGCAGAGTGGGACATGAGCAATGGACTGGGCATTACAGGAGCTGAAGCCATGGAAGCAGAAGCAACCGATTTGAAAGAAAGTGTAGAGGAGGGAGCCAAAGTGGGGACTTGGGATTGCTCCAACACAAGGGGACGAGAGGTTTTGACATTCACTGAGCTGTCTATGGCACACATTTGGGGTGCTCTGCAGCAGCAGCCCACAGATTTGTTGGGACACAAACCACTGCCAACCTTCGAAACTTCTCTAGACCTTCACAAATGTGACTCCCCATCTTTTCATCACAAACTACACATTTTAATACTTAACACGTGGACACCACAGTTCACATTTCACAGCGTAGGAACTGCCGAGCCCTGCTGTGAGGACCACCCCAGCAATATTTAGTTATAAATAAGTAAGAAAAACAAGATTTTCTGAAAAGATCCCTTAAAAGCTGCATAGATGCCTAAAATAATGGCAAAGCAACATGATATACAGCAGGTCCAAAGAGTTCACAGTCAAGGCACCTGATACAGAAGACACTTGTGTTTCTGAGTAACATTATATTCTCATACAATTGGGTGGGGGATATCTCACAAATTATGTTTTCCTCATCCCTGTCTTCCTTTCTTCACACACTGATCATCTTTACTCAAACCCATTCAAATCTGTGTTAGTATTTTTGCTTCTTTTAAGTATAACCACGGTTCATAACTTCCACCTCTGGCTCAGGGCTACTCCTCCAGTTCAGCGTGTTCCCATTCGCACGGTGTCAGCAGAAAGCATTTCTGACTCCAGCAAAGCCACTGCATGTGCAATAAACAAATAGCCTTTGACATACTGGTTAATTATATCAGTTAGCGACAATCTCACATGCATGAATGCTGTGCTAATGAAAACACTTTGGCATGCAAAGCAGGACCGATCAAGACACTGAAGTGTCCAAACCTGCAAACTATAAGCAGTGCAGCCCATGAAACACAACAGGGTTTAGGAGGAGCACGGATGGATGGCTACATGGCTCCTGTAAAGCACTGGCTTGAGCACCCTGCTGAACAGCATGGACCCAAGCATGCCTCAAACTCCTCAAACCAAGAGCTCTCCTAAATCACATTACCCATTCTCCTGCACTCCAACTGAGCTAGACACAAACAAGGGCCTCCATCCTGGGGGTTTCTGTAGCACACTTACCTCCTCACCATGGTGGTCCACCTTCCCCAAGGCTCCCAGCAGCTAAACAGAGGAGCACCAAGCCCTCCCCGCCACTAACCCAGGATCCCTTCAGAAAAGGATCTTCACGTGAGAATCACTGGTCACGTTTCAACCTCTTCCAGAGGAGCAGCTGGGCGGCCGGGCTCCATCTTCCACCCCAGCAGCCAGCTCGGTGCCTCAGCCCTGGCGCACATGTGCTGCGCAGATGGACACCGCGCACGGGCTGCTGCGGCGAGCCCCATGCCTGCTCCCTGCACACTCCCTGTGCAACCAATTTGTATGTTTACCACAGCCAGTTGTCCAGGACTCCTGAATGTCTGCAGCCCAAAACGTGGACAAACAAAAAAAAACTGGAGGTAAAAAAACCCAGGAGCCATGTGCAAAGCAGGCTGTGGCTGCCATCACCTTCTGCATCCATGTGTCCAAGAGCCCTTTTGCAGGTGGATGAGGAGCTCAACCTCTGCGTCAGTGCTCACTTGCTTCAATGTCTCCATCACTTTGGCCAAACCAACCCCTTTTTTCATTTTTAACTTCTCCTCTTTTAGCTACCTGGGCTCAGTGCTCTCACCAACCCCTAGCGAGGTCCATGCCTATGGAAACTGCAGAACAACAGTCCTGGGAGCGCCGGCCTCCTTCCATCCAGTAACACTCTGCAGAGCTAACCACAGCCTTAAGGTACTGACAGTTAAACTGCTTTTATCTCTTTTATTTTCCACAAAGTTCTCACACAATAATCCCCTGTCATATTTTTTCACCAATAAAATATATGAATAGCTAATCTAGTGGCTAACTTTACAGGGATACAAGATCTTCCCTTATAATGACTTCCACAGTGAAATAACAAAATCCCTATCAAAGGCAATCTTTTTATGGCTGTTAGAAAGACCGTTCTCTATCCAGATGCCTGACATCGATTTGGTTTTAACTCCCTTGTCCCCTCACATGACAGAGAAAATGGACCAGCCCTAAATTTAGGATAAACACATGATTACCAGGCATTTAGCAACAGAAAACTTCCCCTATTTTGTTTAGCCTAGAGACATCCAAGTGCAAAAGCCAAGGAATGCTCTTCCCCACCTCCTTCTAACCGCAGATAAACCCCAGACACTGTAAAAGAAGTTTTTAATTAAAATTGGCACTTCTGAGCTTGCACTTGGTGGCAGTCCTCTTCTTCAATAAATGACGTCCCTTTGGAGCACGGGAGCACGATGGAGGCCCACGGTGGGTTTTGGCACTGGCCTAGCAACCATGAAAAGCACTTTGGTGTTTATAAATCGAGGCTGAGCTGTGCCCCACGCCCCGGCATGCCAGGCAGGGAGGAGCAAGGTGTGGATGCTCTGGGCCATGTGCTGGGGAGTGAGCAGCAGGCAGTGATCCCCCCTGGGTCCTTCTGCACTTCTCACATTGGAAACTTCAGCCCCACTCCTCTGCTCCTTCACCATTCCCTAACATCTTCAGAAAAAAACTCCCTCAGAGCTTCATAGAACCATAGAATGGTCTGGGTTGGAAGGAACCTTATCTTGTTCCAGCAGGGACACATCCCACCAGACCTGGTTGTTCCAAGCCCCATCCAGCCTGGCCTTAAACACTGCCAGGGAGGGGCAGCCACAGCTTCTCTGGGCAATCCCCAAATCTTGGTGCTAGCTCAGGACCCGTGGCTCTCCTCCAGCCCATGGGTGTGAAAGCTGGTCAGGGCAGGGACTGCCCGCACGCACCCAGCCCCAGTAAAACTGCACCTCACTCTCCACTGCTCTGCAGGAATGACTGCAATGTGCCATTACAGCAGAAAATGGGCACAGCAGTGATCTCCCACATTGACTTGTTATCCTCATAAAGGCAAACTGCAACTGATTGCCCCTTGCTTCCTCCTGCAACCCTCCCCTCCAAGCCAGACCTCAGGACCTGAGCACAGCCCTGCACAGCCCAGTCTTTAACTACAATTTACTGATTAGCTACCAGGCAGCAGCACATGGGGATCACATTTCAACATTTTGGTATTTTCCAAGCTCTGAATAAGCCATAAGATGATCCGAGCACTCACACACCATCTATTCCCTACAACCTGTTGTAAGCAGGGGACAGAAGCCTCAGTGAAATGCTCCTCTGCTCAATAACAGAGGGACATAGAAGATCATAGCCCAAAAAACCACAGCCGTGTGCAGACCTTATGCTGCTGGAGGACTTCCCAAGGACAGAGATGGCTGTGGGGCTTGGGCAGGAGGACATGGGGTGGATGCCAAGGCCAGCACACCCAAGGGATCCCATGTAAAGCAAACCCCAAAGGAGCTGCGGGGCTGGCAGAAGATTGAAGGGGTCTTGGAGAGTCGAGCAAGATGTTTCAGTTCACAGCAAGAAACTTTTGTGCAAAACCCCTCGTAAAAAGCACTGCACAGGACCCATCCTTCCCAGTGGGCTTGGGAAGCTGAAGGTGGATGATGTGAACCTACAGCAAGGCTGGTGTCTCATGGAGAGGTCATCTGCACAACGAGCACTGAGGGAACTTCTACCGGCGACAGGTCAGTACGGACCCCGGGAGCTCTGCAGCCCCAGGCAGCCCCAGCCCAGGGGCAGGCGGCTTCACAGGACTCCTGCACAGAAAGTTTTTTTGTGGGTTTGCCAATATTGCAAAACCACCGTGGAAGCCGAGTGAGAAACTGAAACCCTTTCAGTGGTCAGTGCGGCGCGGCGCTGGCAGAGCTGAAGGAGCCTCTTGTGCCCTTCTCTGCTTCGGGCTGCATCTTTCCAAACCCCTTTCACACGAGACAGATGCTTCTGGCTGATGGCTTTGTGGGCAACGCAAGAACCTAGAGCACTTGGGAGGATGGTGGCTCATTACAGCAGGAACTTGGGTTCTCCAGAGGTAATTTACTGCAGGGAAGGACTTCCCAGCCGTGGCCAGACCAGGAGGACTTTTAAACAACTTTATGTACCCAGCTCCAGGGACTGGACCGGTCATGCACCATTGCAATGGCTCTTCCGAGTCACCCATCACCAGGTCATCGTGCCAGGTGGCTGGAAATGCTGCACCACTACCTTGACAGGGGAACACTTAAGGAAAGTTCATCCTAATTAATTAAAATTGTGAATTTAAAGTGGATTAATTAAACTGCATTAAATCCCTCTGTAAACTCCTTGCTCAGACTTTAAAGTGTCTTTATTAAATTGCTAAAGCGAAATTCCACTAAACTAAATTAAGGCTGTTTCATTGCTAAATGACAGTGTCTACACGAGGACGTAATGCAGTTTAGCCAATCCACTTTCAAGTTATTCCACATCCATTTCAATTGTCCCTGTGTAGACAAGCCCAAGGAATCCCGTTGCTCACGAGCCTGTGTACAAATATGGGTAACAACAGGGACATTTTTAGATTGCCTTTTTAGGAAATTATTTGCAAATATCCTCTTGGACAAGAGAGCAAAGAGTGGATTTTCGGTGGGACAGGGGCAGGGAAGGACAGGGCTCTCCTGTCGGCTGATGGTGTGCAGGAGGACACACATCCCAGGCTCATCCCTGCATCAGGAAGATGTGGAGGAAAGGAGGGACCTGCATGGCCAGGAAAGCACTTTGCAAACCCAACTGCGCACCCAAGGTGCCTGCGAGCGTATCGCAGCGAGAGGGTTCTGTGCCCCAGAGGGAAACGTGGAGCTGGAGGATGCAATAGCAGAGATGTGGAGAAGGGAGATGCCTGCAGCAGGCACATGGACACTGCTGGTTCACAAGTCGCAGGGACGTTGGTGCCAGGGGCTGCAGAGACCTCTCCTAACCCCACCAAAGGTGCTGGGTGGGATGGGGGTGCAGCCTCCAGACCCCTTCGCTGCGTGAGGCTGCACCCATGGGCCCTCCTGGCAGCAAGGGGAGGACTCCAGCTGCATTTGGTGAAGTTGGTGGATTTGGGGCATGCCCAGAGCCCGCTGTCAGAGGTGCGAGGGGGCCAGCAGGAATGCAGCACGGAGTGTCTCCTCTCCACCAGCAGATCCCCAACCCCTCAGCTGTGCTGGGAAGAGCCTTCAAAGCACAAAGAGCTATTCTGATGGAGCTGGGAGAAAGCCCCGGGAGGGCTCAGGCTTGGGCAGGGTCCCCGTGTCCCACCGCGCTGCCAGAGCCAAGGCTTTGTGCTGCCTTTCCAAGCAAACCCCTTGCACTGAGACCCCACTGCCCTTGGCCAGCGACTGCCCCCAGCCCCCAGGCTGCGGGGAGCCGTGCAGGCAGTGAGGGGTTAAGGCAGCCCTGTGGTTTACAGTTTGGTAGCAGTGGAGCCCACAGCAGGGCAGACCTTTGCAGGGAGGCTGGAGAGGCTGGGATAGCTGCTGGCTGGAGCTGCGGCACGTCCAGAGGCAGCGGCAATAAACTCTGAGTGGATTACATCCCTCCAGAAACCCTCGGGAGAGAAAAAAAAAGGGAAAACAAGAGAGCAAAAAATAAAAAAATAAAAAAAAAAGGGAACGAAAGAAAGCATAAACCACAGATTATGTCTGTTGGCTGTTTTTTGATAAGCTCTGCTACAAACACAATGCTAATGAGCGTGAGGGACATCCTCTGTGTGGGGCGGCTGCTTGACCGCATTTTGTCTGCATGTGGCTGATTTCCTCACCCACTGCCAAGCCCCGTGGCATCGCTCCCTGCCGGGGCTTTTCCTTCGCCTCCTCGCCTCGGCCCTCGGCTCCGGCAATATTTCACCCGACCTGCGTGAGTCAGCAGTAACCGAAGGAAGGGGCTGAGGGCAGGATAAACAACGCCGTCGCCTGGAAACTTTCCCTCCGAAGCATTTCAGGGTCGCTCCACGCTGCCCACGTGAGCTCCGGAGCGGGGCCGGGTGGCTTCAGGGCTCTTTTCATATTAACACCATATGATTTATTTTTTTTTCCTGGCTGATACCAAAGTCCACCCGGCTCCTGGTGTTAATTTACCCTTTGCTAAAGCCTTTTCTACCACTGGGCTCTTTACAAACCCAACGCTGGTGCCTTCCCAAGGCATCTACCGGGCTGTGTATAATTCCTCTAATTAAATGTAAAGGGGACATGGTTTGGTGGAGCACCATTTCATCATTTCCCCTCCTGCCTCACGCTGTGGACTTTAATGAGGACCTAAAACACCATCTTGACTTGGCTTTAGTTTCAGGCCAGATGAGCTTTGCTTGTTAAGACGGTCTTTGCTTGTCAGGAAAAATAGCTTTATTAAGGTCATGTAAACGCAGAGGGTTTGATTAAAGCTAATCAAGGAAGAAAAGCAGACCGAAGCAGTGCGAAGGAAACTTACTGCGACATGTTTAACATAACTTCACCTCGCCTATCTGGTGAAAGCAGACAGAAGTAAGATCAAGTTACCCAGAAGAATGCCTGAGCTGGGGGAGCACTGTACAGCATCGCATAGCACCATACAGCACAGCATCATATAGCACTGTATGGCACTGTATGGTGCTGCACAGCACTGCACAGCACTGCACAGCATCCTACAGCACCGTATAGCACCATACAGCACTGCACAGCACTGCACAGCATCCTACAGCACCATATAGCACCATACAGCACTGTACAGCACCAAACAGCACTGTATAGCATCATACAGCACCATATAGCACCATACAGCACTGTACAGCACTGCACAGCACTGCACAGCATCCTACAGCACCATATAGCACCATACAGCACTGTACAGCACCAAACAGCACTGTATAGCATCATACAGCACCATATAGCACCATACAGCACTGTACAGCACTGCACAGCACTGCATAGCATCCTACAGCACCATATAGCACCATACAGCACTGTACAGCACTGCACAGCACTGCATAGCATCCTACAGCACCATATAGCACCATACAGCACTGTACAGCACCAAACAGCACTGTACAGCATCATACAGCACTGTACAGCACTGCACAGCACTGTATAGCAATGTACAGCATCATATAGCACCATACAGCACTGCACAGCCCTGTGCAGCACCGTACAGCACCATACAGCATCCTATAGTACAGCACTGCACACCTTCCTCTGGGCTGTCTGATCAAGGGGATGGGAGTTCTACAGAAAATGCAGTGGCCTTTCTCAAACCCAAAGGGCTGTCCCATCACTGAGGCTCGCTACTGCAGTGCCTCATTTTTTTAATGTTACTGGATCTATTTTTCTATATTTTACTCCAAAGAGCCTGCAGCTGGGAGCTCACCCCGCTTCCTCTGTGCAAGCCAACCACCGTGCTCCTTGCTATTCCATTTACTTGGGTTTTACTGCATAATGTCAACAAACGCAGATGGGCCCATCCAAGGAGATCGTTTGGGAAAGTGGGGGGGAAAAATACATAAAAAGTAGGTGCTGGTCCATAAGTTTGGAGAGTTTCTGAGAAACCTATGGTCCTGATCAGCAGCCAAACGCCACTGACCAGGCCCTCGCCGGGCCCTTGAGCTCCATCGACTGCAAAACACCCATGTAAAGAGCTTTGGAAAACTCGGATGGACTCAGGCCCACGTGGAGCCCCAGGGACATTGTCCCACCTTGTGAGGTTCGGATCCTGCTGAACCTTCCCCAGCTGCCAAAAGCCAAACTGCCAACCACACCAACGCCGCTGTTTGGTTTTGCTCCTCAGCCCCCGGGTGGAAGGAAAACGCCAACGGATGTTCGAGACGCAGGCGGATTAAGCCGCAAGGTACAAGCTCTCACAAGCAAAAGCAATTAAACTGGGGGTTTTTTGTTGTTTTAAGAGAGGAGTTAGAAACTCGGTGCTGTGGAAGGGGCTTTTTAAGGATAATTTTCATTTCTTTTTAAGGATGAATTTCTTTTCTTTCTTCGGAGTTCAGGAACTCCAAACGTACACAGGGATATCCTGCTTAGGACAAGGCTCAGCATTAAAAAAACACAGTCTAAACAAAAACGTGGGACTACTCCCCTGCTCCAACCCAGCGCTCGGCGAAGGATGGACAGGAAATTACCAGCAGTGGCATGGGGGCTGCTGCCAAGAGGCAGCGCGGAAACAAAAGACCCTCTATTGTGTAGGAAAACCTGACATCCATCCCCTCTGCTCCACTCTGAACTCCCGTAAACCTTTCCTGTGAGATATGATTTGTGAGAGCTTTCCATGTTTCCAGTGCCCTGCTTGTCGTGTCCCCCCCCCCACCTCCCAGCACACGCAGGGGGGATCTGCATCCACACCGAGTTCCACACCGACTCCAGCCTTACTTCTCCTTCTTCCTCCTCCTCCAGCAGCCACCCCACAAGCTGCTGCTAAGGAAGCACATGAGATTTGCCCTCTCGAGAGGCAGCAGCAGCCCCGAGCTGCACAAAGGGCTGCAGGGCTCAGTTTTCTTCGTGCCTCAGCTGGTTTGCCTCCACTGCAAAATAGGGAGCTTTTCTGGCAAAACAGTCATATTTGATATTTCTGTGTTTCTTTCCAAAGCCGTACACTGTAATTGCCTAACGGGTCACTCTCAATTAATTATATTTAACAAGTAGAAGATGCAGAGCAACGCTCCCTCCTTCAAATTATGGCCTTTGGTTATTTAAATAGGTGCAAGTAGAGGGATGGGAGAAGGAACAAGTCGGTAAAGTATCAGCTGTGGAAGTTTGTTGGGAACTTTCCAAAACCCTACATCTGCTTGGCAACAGCTCAGAAAGGGATATGGTTACTCTTTTAACAGTAACACAGCTTTCCCAGGCTACAATATATGAAAAACAGCTTACCCCCAAGCAGGGACGGGCCGAGCGAGAGCTGCAAAAACACCCCCGGCCCCGCCGTGGGACCCCGTCACCTCCCCAGCGCTGGCTGGGGACCAGGGCAAGCGCCGTCCTCCGACGGAGGAGGTGGGCAGGTCGGCTGTGGGAGCCCCCCCGAGCCCCCCAGCACCTCAGCATGGGCTGTGCTGCCACCAACATCTTAGGGTCCCTCCTGCCGCGGCCACAGAGGGGGCTCCTGTGCCAACTTTTTGGGGGAGAAACCCAGCACAGCTCTTGTCAGCGTAAGCATCCATTCACCACAAACAACACATCTAAAGGCACTGTTTTTAATTATAGCATTAATTGATCTCTCTCTCATTTATTTTTTTTTCCAGCTGCTAATTAGAGAGATAACATCTTGGTTGTTTTACGAGCGTTAGAAGACTTTTGCTTGCATGGAGATACTTCTGCAGTGGAAAGCAGAGGTGGATTGAGCGGAGAGCAGCCGTTTTGCAACGAGAAGGAATGATTTACCACAGCTGGGTGCATTTTTTATATTTTAATTCATCTCGCTTTAGTCAAAAAAAAAATCAAAAAAGAAAAAGAAAAGAAAAACTTCCTGCAGCCCATTTTGCGATTAGAGGGCAGGGAGGCATTAGGAAGATTTAGTGCCTCTGGCAGGTCAGGAAAACACGTGAAAAAATCCGAAGTAAAAACAATAGAGTGAGAGAAAGGGGGAGCGCGTTTGGCGTGTGATAAGACGCTTGGCGACGGCAAGCGGAGCGGGACACAGCTGCCCCAGCCCTCCCACACCAGGAGGGGTCTGCTCGGAGCATCCCAGAGCCCGTCCCCAAGGCCGGCGGCTCGGCACGCTGCCGTCGCCCCTCCAAAGCCCCGGGTCTCTGCCGGAGCGGAGCAAACACGTGCCCAAACGTAGTTTTACAAGTAGGCGAAAGTTCCCGCGGCGGCAAGGACGCGCGGCTGGCACTGCCGAGCCTGACCCATTTCTAAAATAATTACAGCCTGAGTCACAAACCTGTTAAGACCCAATTAACAAAAATGTTATGCATCAGTGATGCGTGTTTTGTCCAGAACTTTTAATTCCACAGTTTTTCCAAGTAAATTCTCTCTCTTTATTTTCAAGTCATTAAATCCCCTCCCCTGGGTGCGAGCGGTTGCCTTCCCATTGTGTTGCGAAAGGGTTAGCGGGCCAAGAAGTCAGAAGGAAAAGGGTGGCATTGCTCACTGCCACTTTGCGGTGGGGAACAGAAAAATTCAACAAAAAGTCACAAATAAACTCTTGCTGCTCCCAAAGCCAGGGCGAAGCCCTGGGGTGGGGGTCAGGCTGTGCCCGGCCGTGGGGTGATGGTGGGGAAGGGGCTGGCTCTGCCCAGGCCTGCACAGACAAGAGGAGGCAGCGGAGAGGATTTTATTTGGCAGATGGGTGCAGCCATTGAGCTTATGCAGTAGTGGGTTTTTGGCTGCCCGAATGGGTAGCCTGTTGTTTACTGTTTATGGATTTGTCAGTTTTAATTATTGTGAAGTGCCCAGATGCTCTGGCGACCAGTGCCATAAGCATTTAGGGAGCAAATATATAACGAAATGCACTTGAAAACCTCTGCGCTCCCTCCCTGTGCCTCTCCCCTGCCTGCCCCGACACCCCGCGGCAGCACACACCGGCTCCCTGGGCAGGTGATGCTCCCACCAGAGCGGTCCAGGGCTGTCCCGCATCCTCCCACCTTGGCACTGCAGCTCCATCGGAGCCATCTCCATGGTGAACACAGGCTGCCGGCAGCGGGGGCCCCTTCGCCCCCCGGCTCCGCAAACATTTCCCTGTTCCTAGCCCCGCCGCAGGCCCCGGCCGTGCGAATCTGGACTCAGATCTGCTTCCTTGCACCTTTCTTTTTTATTTTTTTTCCAACCGTTCATCTTTGTAAGGTTATTGGGCTCTGTTTTATATAACGAGGTTACGTGCATGGCAAAGGGTATAAATGCATCCCAGACGCGGCCGTTTCGGAATGCTCCCCCCGGTTCCACATGTATTTTTCATCTGCGGTAGGAGGGCTGCAAGTGGCCGTCTCCAAGCGCTCAATAGCCCGCTCCTTCCTGACTCCATTGTAATCCATATTCCTCCTCCCTATGTGAAACGCTTCGCTAGGTAAATTCCACTGTATTTCAGAAAGTTTTCCACAGCTCCCTAAGTGTTTCCATATGACACTGTACTCTACAGGTAACTTGAGTTAAAGCCATTCCTTAAGCAAAACTCCCTGTAAAATTTTCCACTATCTCAGCAGTACTCTATGTGCTGTCATTAAAGCAGAGCACATATATTTCGGAGCAGGATTTGCAGCGATGTCAGATTGCTCGGTGAGCCCCAATTAGGTTTTTTATATATTTAAAAAAAAAAACAAACCCAAAACTTCCTCGCTTAGGTCTTTCACCCATTCATTTACCCTTTCTAACGGTGGAAGATGCAGCTTCCTAAAGAGTGCAGGGCGCAGACTCAGAGCGCGGCTCAGGCTGGGAGCAGCGTGGATAATGCCAGCCTTGTTCCCGCTGCCTTTTCACTCTGTTCCCAACCCTCCTTTTTCCACCCATTTCCCCAGGAACAGCAGCGAACCCTAAATTGCAAACACCTGCTCCATACATCATCCTCAGGCCTTGGCGAGACCGACGCGGCGGCGGTGCTCGGCACTCCGGCAGGGACCTTCTCCCCAGAACCCCGTGTCCCCAAGGACGGCAGCGAAACTGCTGCATGCACAAAAGAGTTTAATTTGCAAATATGCTGAAAGGGTCACTCCTGTTCTCCAGGAAGCCCCTTAGCAGGGATGGAGAATCTCCAAAGCCAAGGCAAAACGTGTCGTTTCGGAGCAAAGAGCGCCAAGGACGGAGGAAAAAATGTGTAAATAGGATCGCGGCGCTCCATGCACGCGGCAACTGCAAAACATCTGGTGGGGTTCTGTAGAGAGAATCCAAGATGGCAGGAAAGATTAATTATTCTGGAACTTACTCTGGTTCCAATGAACTTTCCTCTGGTTATAATCAAGGTTTTAAATGGCATATTGGATGCACGCTGGGCAGTGGTGAGCTGGGGTAGGGTGCTCTGTCTTTGGGAACGACAGAAGCGATCAGCCAGAAACCCGTCTTGGAACCGTCCCGCAGAGCCCGTCACGCTGCAATAGCTATTTTGCCACTGGTTTAATTAATAAGCTATATTATTGGTTAATTTTATACCGTTCTGAACTTTTGTCAAGGAAGAACGGTTAATTTTAGAGTGAATGGATTTGATGCGGCAGAAATAATAAATAAACAACTTTCTTAAAGGTATGGGCTCTCAGCTTTGCTTTGCTTTGATTAAACCCTACAGTTTTATTACATAAATAATGTCCATTATTGATCGACTCCTTTATAGACAAAGAATCTCCCCTTGTCTTCAAACTGCTTTTTAAAAAGCTATTAAATACCCCGCTCCCTTCCCAGGGTTTTACACATGCAAATACACCCCTAAACAGTTTTAATTCTCTTTTTTCCCCTCATCTATCTCCCTGCTTTCCAGATGGACCACCAGCTTCCCACCATTGCCAGCAACAGCTTGTGTATTGTTTGTTTAAAACAAAGATGACGCATTAAATATCATACACAACGTGAGGAGAGGGGTTAAGGATAATACTCCCAAACGGAGGCGCCGCGCTAAGCCAGCCTCAGCCCATGGCTCGGGAGGTTGGGACATGCAAAGGGAGACGGGATCCGGCCATGCTCTGCCTGTAGGGAAGGCGTTTCCCTCCCCGCACCGAGGTTCCCCTGCCTCCAGAGAGAGTTAAACTTGTGCGAACACTCTCCAAATTATACAGGCTAACCAACAATTATGTCATTTCATTCAAACATTCATTCACCCGTCATGTGCCCAGATTAAACAGTAACACTTTGTTTGAAACATTCTGCTGAAATTAGCAGACCAGAATTGCCTTCACCTATATTTAAGCGCTCAGCCCCGTGTCGGACGTAGCCTCGCCTGAACTCGGACGGGTTTAGGCAAGAGCTTAGCACTTTTATGTGAATCCAACCCATACTTTTGTATGCTGTGCATGTAGACGTGATTATCAGGCTTGTGCTGGGAGCAATAGCTCCATACAGATCCAGTCACAGGGGTACGGAGCTGCTAAGACTTAAAGGAAAAAATTACGAATCCAAGAACAATTCATGAATCTGAAAAAATTACGAATCCGAGAAGAGATTTATGCTTACTTATAGCCCCCACAAAAAGTATCTTCAGGTCGCAAGAGAAGAAAAACCAGGAGCAAAAGCTGCAGCATGGTCAGAACGCTCAGAAAAGAAAAATCCGAGTTCAGGGCTGGCAAGACTTTTACCGTTCCCTTCTTTAAGGACGGTGATCCGGGATGCGAGCTGGATTTGAATCCTCCTGTTTTGCTTGAAAGCAGAATAGCAATCAAAGCAGCGCCAGCCCTCTCCTGTGTGTTTGTCCCTAACCTCCCAGCCACGGGACATCGGTGGCCCGGACTCCATCACCCCAAGCACGAACCACAGAAGGGGACGAAGCTCCAGGATGCCCAAGGCTGACATTAATGCTAAAATCTGTAGCGCTACCAACATCTCCAAGATGCCAGTTTGCTGCCATCAGCTTTGTGTGACAGGAGAGAATAGCAGGCAGATTGCGTATCTAATGAGCCACACATATTGAAAATCCACAGCAATCTCTGGAATACATGTGGATTTGTCTAAAACTCTAAAATATGGCCTGGATGGTGTCCTGACTGCCAAACCCACAATGAATTCACTGTTACTGTCACTAATCTCCATGTATGTTACATATGGTTGACATTTTTCTTTAGCGCTCATATTTTTTGCATGTGTGCGTATATAAATAGGGTAAGAGGGAGGCTAGGAGCAGGCAGACAAACAAACAACCGGCTGCGATGCACAACGTTCCCATTAGACACTGGAAAATTAGTCCAAAGGGTGTTATACAAATCTGCAGAGCCCCAACCAGCCCGTTGCCAAGGGTAGGTGAAGTCTCGGTCTGTCCTGGGAACCCAGATGTGTATTCCCAGCGTTGTGTGGAAGCATTCATCCCGAAGTGGGAAGGGCTGCTCCAAGTCCTGCCCAACCCAGTGGGAATCTCGAGGGCATTTCAATACGATACAGGGCATTTCATGCACCTCCTGTGTTCCTTCAGGTCATTAATGTAGAATATTTAACTCATGCTTAAAGAATTTTATATTCATAAGATATATGGTGCCTCGAGCACCCGATTGGAACATGAACCCATCCAGAAGCAGGAATAAACCCCCTTTTATTAGCAATGCGATATTACATGGCGTGCTGGCAGGAAAGTTGTATGTGAACTAAGAAACAATATTTCATGCATTCCTTTAGCTTTCTAGGCAAATTTATGCCAGATTTTATTCCACTACAGTGTTACGAGCGGCACTGCTTATCTTTGTTTCAGAGCACTTCTACTAAACAGTAGGTCAGCTGAAAACTTTGTTTACCGCCTGAGGAGAAGCAAACAGTAGTCATGCATGGCTGGCAGGGGCTTCTGATATGATATATTCACTGCTGCTATATGGCTCATCATATAATTTAAGTCTACTGTAAACAGTCTATTTATGATACACATCCCTTTTGGACACACAAATTCTTTGGCTTGTGAGAACAGTGTTACAGTTATGGGCTTGTTCCTCCTACCAAGCAGCACTCACCATTGGTAAGTGTTAATAATGACGTGAATGTGGTTCCAGAAGAGGAGAAGACCTCTCTTCATTTTCGCTTTATATAAACTCAACAAAATCTCAAGCTAGGTACTTCTTTGATGGCTATTTCCCAGGAGATCCATTTGCACCCCTCACCTTTTTTTGAAGTCTAGCTGTTCCTAACAGGTTGTTCTCTTCAGGCATCCTACAACAATTTGCTTTTCTTCTCTGCTAAAGCTGTTACCTCTCCAACCATGCTGTGGGGACAGTACCTGTAGTGAAACAAGGGTGCCAGCAGCCCTGCTGAAACACAGAAAATGGCAGGGCCAAGGGCTCTAGGGATGGGTGAGAAACTTTGCATTTGAGAAAAAGCAACCAGTCCCACCCACTGAGGTCTCCAGGACTATCCCACCAGGGACCCTCCTTGCTGAGATTCTCTCTTTCATCGTATCATGCCTGCAACTAGCTCACACCTCTATTTTGGGAAGAACAAACCCTGAGCACTGTTACCCTGATGATGCTCAATGCTGTGTATGAGCCCTCTCTTCCTAGTCCACACGATGATCCATTCACAGCTTTTATCTGTCTCCTTTATATTTACCATTAGATTTTACAGAAGACCCTCAAGCAGTCATGCGATACGGACCCAGGAGCAACCCCCCCGTTGTGTCCTGCACCTGATTTTGAACAGAGATTGGAAGTACATGTGCCAAAGACAAAGATTCCTTTACAATTTTTTTTTTAACTTTTCAAAGCTCAAGAAGACCTCTGGGTTGTCTAAAGCCAACATTTCTCATAAATGAGTCTCGGTGACTTTCTATGCCTGTGCCAGGGGAGAGCAAATCTCACAAGTCCTTCTGAAACCCTATAACAAGGTTGGGTCCTACCACCCCCTCCACAAAAGTTATCCTTCTTCCACGATTTTTAATCACAGACTTCCTCTCTAAAGGGATGTGTCTGTAGGAAAACTCACTGGAAATCTCTGGGGTTTGTGCAGGTGCATGTGGAGGCACGGGCAGGAATGGCCCCAACCCCGTCCATCGGAGAAAGCACTGCCGTGTTCACGAGAACAAGGACAGCATTATCCCGGGCACAGCATCCGTCCCGGCAGATGGGCAGCGGGGGAGTGGGTGTCATCTACTTACATTTTTTAATATACCAGACAGTTTTATAGTTTGCTACATTTAATAAGTTCCTACATCACTGTTACGAGGTCAGATCTAGACTGGTAAATGTCTTCTGCAAGCCCAGAACTACGGTGAAGGCGAGAACATCAATATCTGTGCTGCAGCTGGGCTGGGCACTGCACAAATCCACGGTGCCTATGCCCTGGAAACTTTTAAAATCTTAAGTAGACAAATAGACACAAGAAAAGCAACAGCGGCGCTCCCATTTTTCTCCCTGACGAACCGTACTATTACAGAACCGGTTAAAGAGTTTGCCCAAGGCCACAAAGAAAGGCTGTGGCAGAGCTGGAAAGGGACCCAACCTCTGCACATTTCCAGCCACGTGCTTTAACCAGTCCAGTGCTTTCTCCTAGCAAAGATTACCATATTCAATACTTTTCTAGGCACTTTTGAATAATTGTAACCACCACTTACTTTCATCTGAGTGGCTGCGAAAAGCTACATCATCCCTTGGTTTAATTTCTTTTCCCAAGAAGAACCGCATTTGAAAAGAGCATGAGCAAGTTTGAACCTGCTAATTACACTACAGTACCAGGATGGAAAAACTAATATAAAGGTATTCCTGATGTTCTATGTGCTCATGTCAGTCAGGGCTTCTGAAGAGCCCCGGAAAAATGACTGCAACTTGTTCAAAGTAGACCTTACAAGAACACAGCTGGTCTTGGAGCAGTCGTAGGTATTTTGTGGCCATTTCCTGACTACAATAGTGGTTAAAATCTGGCACAGTGAGGTGCGGTAAGAGCTCTCCTGTTCTTCATGGGATTGGGCTCATCTTCAAAAAAGTCTGCTAGGAGAAAAGCATGAGGAGGAATGGGTGTGAGAGCCAAGTACCTGCAACGGCTGCTTAGTGATCACACCACTGATGATTAATCAGTGATGGATTAAACAAACGCAAGCCCTGTGAAAGGCTTCATGCAAAACAAAACACAAAAAAAATAAAGAAAAAAAGGCCCATAATGCATTTTTGTTTTGAAGAGGCTTGATGGTAACAAACTCGCTCAAAACTTGCTCCCTTCTCCCCGTCCATGCTGGGAGCCCACACTGGAGCAGATTTCATCAGCCACAAACAGGGGCTGCACTCACCACTCCGTATGTTCCGATGCTCCAAGATCAATGCTCAAAGACAACCCGCAGTATTCATTAAATATCAGGAAAAAAATTATGGCAGGTATACACGTAATTTAGATCATTTAATGCCATGCAATTTATGCCAAATAACAAAGAAGAATATCGCATGATGCCAGTTCTTCTGATTAATGTGATCACACTTTACATTTCTTTGGAGCTTCTCCTAATGAAGGGCAAGGAGAAATTTCCCCCCGCTAAACACTTTGCAGCTCCGCTTTACTTTCTAGTGCTTTCCCTTGTAGGGCACATCATTCATTTTGCTGAGCAACCACATTCCCTTCTATTAGGCAGCTATTAATTACCTAGCCCTAATGGCAAGGTGACAGTGCATCACATCGCCATCAAGAAGAGCAGATCGGGAAGTTCATGAAGAACCGGGTCTGGAATAAAAATTAGGTTTGTGTCTGCATCTTCTGCTCCTTGAGTGAATTGGCTATGGCAAAAAGGACCCCTCGTGCCTGAATGGCCAGGGCTGGGCTGGGCTGGGAGGGCTGGTCCCCGGCCATTCGAGGATAGCTGAAGGAACTGCACTCTGTGCTGCCTGACCTGCACAGCTGGAAGAGGATTGCTGTTGACAAGCATCCCAGGGAGAAGGGGAATAAGAAACGAAGAGGCAGGGAAACCCGAAGGTCCTCTGGAAAGGAGGAAAGGAAGCAGACTCTCCTCCTCTCATCGCATTGGGAGACAGATGTTCTCAATATCCCCAGCTCTGAAGGGTAGGAAGTGGTGAGCGCAACTTGAGGAGCTCGGGTACTCTTGGCAAACGGCACCAGGGTTGGTTTTTTTAACTTTCTGAAGGACTAAAATGAATAGTGGTTTTAGTGGCATTCAGATCTGTCCGTGGCATCTTCCTATCTGCTTTAGGGATCTGCTTCCTCCCAGTGCCCTGGAGGAAGAGCCCAGCCAAAGAAGCAGAGGGCTGGTCTTACAACACAGCTCTTCACGAAATTCAAGAAGACTTTCCAAAAACTCGCACCTCAAATGGAGCCCTTACATATTTCCAGAGCAGATGTTACGGGGACCAACAGACTCGTGCGCCTCTATTCATCCCCTACAAGCACTTTCCTCTTTAAAGGCATCTGGGGTCTGCTCTGCCATTGCCGTGCGGAGATTTATGTACATTGCTCCCATTAGTGTTAATGGTAGTTAGACACATAGAGCAATTTCTCTCACGCTTCAGGAAGAGAACAGAGCCTTATGGATGAAAAGTTTGCTATTAAGGATTCTTAATACAATGGAAACATTCTGTCTCTTTTAATTGTAATTTACTTCTAAGTGTAACCGCTCTGGGTTGGGAAAACCAGGATTCAGTCCAATTCAATTATGCAATTCTTGCCACCTGGTAAGCCTTGTTATTTTATAAAGAGTACTGTAGTAGAACTGGCAGATTCATTCATGTTTGGAGCGTAAGCGCCGTATACTGTGTAATCACCGGCTCATAAAAAAGAGCGCAGCGTGAAAGTCAACCGCTCAATTATAATGCAATCTTTAAAAAAGAATATGCAAAACCAGGAGGCGAGATTCATCTTCGGTTCAGGTGGTTTATGGCTACAAGTTCACTGTGATCCTCGCTTTGCAAAGCTGTTTTAAGTACAGGCTCAAAAAACCAAGCTCAACGAGCATCCCGAGTCACTCCGGCGCGGTTCAATCGATCAGCATCTACTTGCAGATGCCGGCGGATAATCTCCATCCAGAGGGCACTGATGGGAGGGGATGCTAAATCACAGGGATGCAGGGAGAGTTCTATTGGGCTAATACACATTTACTCCGACTTAGCTAGTCAAGCTGCAACGAGATAACGCAGGAAAGGAAAATACAGCCCCGGTGACTGGGAACGCTTTCATTAGCCCCAGCACACTGGCACCTGACAGCTGATCAAAACCCTGTGGCACCCTCCCTCCCTGCTAAAAACCCTGAGCATCCCTACATTCACTGCCCATATCAATGACTCACGTATGCCCTTGTGTACATACAGTGGCCAAGGCACAGAAAAGGCATTTTTTTGCAGCAAACAGTTAATTTGTATGGAAAAACAGCAGGACTTGCTGGCCAAACAGTTTTAATCGATCCAGGGTAGTAAGTGTCCGAGGGAAAAACTCCCCTCGTCTTCAGCAGCTTTGGCCTAAGCCCTCACAATCCTCTTTGCCCGCAGCCGTGGTGACCAGGAGTCAGAGGTTCAAAGATGGATCAGGGGGCAGGACTGCACTCTGACAAGCACTGGAAGCTCCTCTAAGCCAAGGCCCCAAAACCATAACTGGAAGTTTAATTGTATTTTTACTAAAACAATAGTATCGAAACTTGATTTTGCCATTCTTTCTCTCTGCATATCTGTATCCCGAGATAAGGGCTAAAACTGGCAGTGGCCTCTGAAAGTTTGGAAACACTTGGAGAACCCAGGTGGACTGGCCAGCTCTGCCGTGGGAGGACAAGGGGTCTCTCTGCCCATCATGGGTATTGTCATAGCTGTCATTTGGCTTCTTCACAGCATTTTATGAGCCCTCCGTCCCAGGATGAGAGCTTTCAGCCCATGTTGGATGCGATCTCCTCCCCAGACCCTGTCCCAGACAGAGCAGACTAAGCCAGGGGTTGCTGGCGTGGGCAAAGGAGAGGGATGAGGGACATGGAGCTGGGTTTTACTGATTCCAGAAACACTCCACGGACTCCCCACCTGACAGCTCTGCACCTCCGACAGCAAGAGCAGGGTGCTTTGAAATCTTGCACCTCGTAAATTGGAGAAGTGCAGCCTGATCATAAAAATGTAAAGTATTAATTAATAGTATAACTTCAGTTTGTATTCTAGCTCCGACATAATGAACCTGCCAATTTTGATTGCAAAGTGAAAACTCATCTCTTTATTTTGGACAAATAGGGTTAAGCTTCTTAAGCAATTCTTTGTTGTTTTGACTTCAACAATTTATGCAAATGAGATGTTAATTAGGGTAATTGTAACTTAAATTATGCTTGTGTAAACCTCTCCTTTGGTAGGAAAGTGTGGGAATCCAGACAACTGGTATTTAAAGCAGCTGTACTAACTCACTTCTGAAAGCAAAGCATACCAAGATCACTTTCATGTCTTTACAATTTGTTTTTATGAGGTGATAACATTTTTACAAATACCATCATTTTTGCTTTTTTATATTGTAAGTGACAGTCTGACATTTTACAACTGGCTTATTGAAAACAAGAATTGAGCACTCTCGCTGTAACGGACATTAACTGCTCAATAGAGATTCACATGCTAATGAGGTGAGAGGGGCTCCAGAAAGTTTTGATAAATGCGACACACACTCTAACTAGCAGTGAATGTGAGTTGACAAAGAACATCTACACCAGGGTTCAATAAAATGTAACCCTTTAAATTAATCATACTGGCAGTATTTAATAGAATGCACAACAATCTCTTTTCTGATGGCTATAAAGCAGAAGAAATGCAAAGTCTCGACAAATGAAAGTTCCCACATTTCCCTCTTCACACTGCTACTTTCATTCGAACTTCTACAATTGTTAAAAAAAGGTAGTTACTGTAAATAACAAAGTAGGAGGTTTAATTGTTTCCTTCTTTTAAAGCAGGATGCTTTTCTTCACATTTATTTGTCTGGATTCTATTGAGCAAATACCCCGACCCCAAAGATTGATCATAAAAAGCATCACCGGTTGCGCTCGGAAGGAAATTTAAGGATACCCTATAGCACAGAGAGGCTTAAATGACCAGTTTCTGCTGGGCCTTTTTTCAGCCCAACTTGGTGGTTTTTCCTTTCACTAAATATAGCTTGGAGGAAAACCCACTGCAGCGGTTAATCAGAAGCAGACAGTGAAGTTCAGGGGCTTCCTTCACACCAAACTCCCCAGGCTTTGCCGAGATTTGCTCCGAGAGGCAAAACTGGAACTTGAGCTCCAGCATCAAAGCAGGGGAGGTGCAAAATGTTTCATCCCTGTTGCCTTGTAAGTTTATTTTTTTGCTTTCCCTCCTGGCCAGGCCTGACCCGACAACACCGACCACGATGCGTGAGCTTGCGAGATCCCAGGAAATAAAAGGATTGGGAGGCCGATGGCAGCCCTGGCCTCCGTGCGTTACACTGAGGCGTTATTTCTTCCCAAAGTGACAATCCCCAACACCCTTTTTGGGTTTAGCCCGTTTAATCTTGGCAGGAAGTGTAAATCTGTGCGCTCAGCAGCAGTGCAGCCTTGCTGGCTGTCAACGTTTTGCCTCCGCCAATGCCTGAGAGGAATTTGTGTTGTTCTACCAGGGTAGGAGACACCTCCATCTGACACACCAAATCTCCCCCAAGCAGTAGGGCTATGCCAAAGCGCCGGCAAACGTACCCTGCTCCCTGCATTCCAAGGTGTTTTGGTAGCTCAGACTGGCTCTCGGGCCTGTTGCAGGCAAACAGCCATCAATGAACCCAGGGAAAATCCTCCACCCATCTCCCCATCGCCTTCAGACTCCGAGAGCTCACTCCAGTACGTTCCCAGTTTGATGAGCAGCTCACGTTCAGCCCGGTGAGTCTGCCCACCCCAACACGTGCCCAGGCTCCCCGAGAGGCACCGGGGGCTGCTCGACTTCTCCCCACACAGGAATTGTGAGCCTGGAAAAGGCAGCGAGCGGAGAAAGGCGTGCTGCACTTCAGAAATGGCCATTTAGCCAAATTGCATACCTGTGCTGTGTCAGCTATATGGTAGATTCATCTCATTCCATTGGTCTAATGGATAGCAATTGAATTTAATTAGCAAAACTACTTTGACTTAGTCTCATACTGTGCTGAATGTAATGAAATCTTTCTCCTCTCTCTCTCGCTCCTTTTTTTTTCCCTCAAATAAAGAATGTCCTTAACTGCATTCCACCGTTAGAATATTAAAAGCTATATATGTTACTCCTAAGGACAGAGTACAGCCATCCTCTTTCACAGGCTTTAGATTTAGTTATTGTATTACATAACATAAAATAATTAAAAAGATACTTCGATAGTTACACACAGTATAAATTCAATTACCACGATGTCTCCATTAAAAGCACTTTTATAGTATGAATAAAATGCAAATCCTCTTTATGGATCAATACCAGAAACATAATTCTACGCTTCATCCTGAGAAGGAAGTTAGCCTCAATAAATCATCCTCTTAGATTAAAAAAAAAGGGAAAAAAAGTTTAAAAGATTTGTATTTGGAGGTAATTCTCTAAAGCAGATAGGATGCTCATATTTCTCCTGGCCTCATTTTTTAGCGGCGAGGTTCATGGGCTGCACCTCCTGCTCTTGTACAGACCCTGCTGAGGAGAAGGATGCCGAGGAGAAGCAAAGCCCCGGCACCACGGCCACTCATGGCTCTGCCTGGATTTATTGAAACTCCTCGGATCCGGCAGCGAGAAGTTTGCAGCAACTCGTCCCCCCCGAAATAACGTGCAGAGAGATTCCTCCGGACGGGTTTGGAGGGAATATCACTACCAAGCCTAACTTTTGCCTGGCCAGGCACAGCGAGACAAGTTCCTATGATTGATTATCGTGGTATCTCTGTATCTCTGACTTTGAACCATAACCTTTCTTGCGCACAATGACAGTTGGGACCTACCATTTGCCATCTGTAGAGATGGTGGGGGAGAGAAGGACTTTGCTTACATTAATCAACCAATTAAGAACAGACTTAAACAAAACACTAAAGCATAATAAAAACCTGACTGCTTAATAGCTTTCTACTTCTAATAGTTGCCTTCCTGTCGTCTGCTGATGGGAGCAGCACTGCTCTGCCCGGTCCCTGCTGGGGACAGGGCTCTGGCTGCGGGACTGGGCACTACCCCATCTCAAATGAAGCTGAGGGTCCTCTTTTCTGGGCAGGACCGAGTCCCCTACAGCAAAAAAAAAAAAAATTAAAATAAAAGTTTGGAAACGCGAGTTGTAAATCACAGCCGTACAACCCGGCTGGGCTCTCCCACCAACTGCCATCATTAGAGAAGTATTTTTGTGAGTGTAAAATTAGTAACTAATCAAAGACACAAATCACTGCTTCAGTAAGAATTAACCTTTTCTTTCAAATTCGGGGCAGTACCCAGAGACCCCCTGTATTTTGTTGCTGCCCCCTCCCTCGTGGCTGGCAGCACACCCCGAAGGAGAGACAGGAATAGCAGCTGAACACCGGGGGGTGGACTCTGCACCCGGCCGCTCCGATGTGGCTCTGGAGGAGATCCACGCATCCGGCCCAAGCGACTCGGAGACTAATTCTGCTCTCAGGGACAGTGAATAAAACCACTTTTGTGCAAGCTGGCAGAGAAACCTGGCTTCCCATGGCTGGGTTTGTTAAGCGGACGCCTTGTGCAACGCACGCTCTGCACCGCGGAAAAGAAGGAAGGAGACCTCCGCGTTTCTAAAACGCATCCTTGTTTGCATCTCCGGCTGCCGAGGTCGTGTTGTCAGCGGCCGTTTGCAAGGCCAGGCCCAAAGCTGGGCTGGTACCACCCAGAGGCACCACAGCAGCACCCTGAACTGTTGCCTGTTTCTGTTGCCTCTGGGCTACCCAACGTCGAAGCTCTTAGAAGACCTCTTGAACTTGCCTACTTAGTGAAGCTATAGGAGTGCACGCGTTCATGCTGATAAAAGAAATCAAACTTTTATTAGAAGGAATCATCTTCAATCTGAGGCACTTCATACATGCCCAGATATTGCTAAATTGTCCCTTCAGCATGCCCTGCAAATGAAATGGGACTATTTATTTGTAAGAGCTGTAGCGCATTTATGGACTAAGTGGACAAAACCCCACCAACAACTCAAGATATATATCTGATTAGCCAAGAAAACATACACTGTTATGATCATAAGTATGTTTTTGTGATATTTCATAATTGAAATTTGGAACAAACATGCAGAGGTGGGCCGAGATGGCCTCTCCATCCTTGTGCTGTACGTCTCTTTGTCTATTGTTCTCTTTAATACATCGCATCTGTAGAAAGAAATTGCAACCTACTTCGTACAATTACTGCACTGAAGTCCCAAGCAATCTATCAAGTTGTCATACATTTTCTTCACATTAAACCTTTTCAAAATCTTTCTTTTTTTCTACGTTTCAAGAAAATGCAGAAGAAAATATACTTGGCCCCAAAAAAGGGGTAACAAGAGGAGTTTGTGATACCGCGTCAAGAGAGTAAATAATCCCCAAAGTGTTAAAGTTCTGGAAGGTTTGTAAATCAACAAAATTCAGAGCATCGATAAACTTGCAACCAGCAGGGCTTCAGAAAAATTCCCTCTGGGCAGGTTCTTCTCACGGAGGTTTGCTGAACCCCCTTTTTGCAGCACTTGAAGCAACCCCTGAAACAGGGCACTGAGGTTGCCGGTGGCCTGTCCCCTCTCAGAGAAGGACAATGACATGGCCGGGGCTCACAGGGCGCCCGGACACGGGCTGGTTCATGGAAACGCGCGGCATTACCAAAGGCTGTTTATTTGTTATTAAGGAAAACGCTTTCGTTTATTGATGGCACACCAGAAACAATGAGCAGGAACACGAAGCAACGGGTGGGTGAGAGGGAAGGCGAAGGGAAACCGGGAATTATTTCAGCTGGAAACTGGATGAAACGCCCGGAGGAGGGGGATTATTTTGCCTATTAGCTTAAAAACTCTACATGCCGAGGTTTGCAGCATCTGAGTGACCTTCTCTACTTTATGGCAGTGTGCAGAAATGTGTGGATTTTGTTTTAATTTCCGTTAGCCCCCGATAAATGAGCGCCTTGGTAAGGGATGTGATAAAGCTGAGCTAAGGATGGGAAGGTGGGGATCCCTCTGCTATGAACTACAGGGAAAAATTTTATCTCCGACTCTCCCTCCTTCGCTCTTTCCTTCATGGCCTCCTTGGAAAGGTGCTCCTGTGGGGCCAGAGGAGCCCCTGCATACCCCAGGATCCCCAGTCTCCTCCAGATACTGCGGCCAGTCACCGGTCAGTGGCTGCCACCACACTCAGAACCACAAGCTAATTTAAAATAAAGGCAAAATTCCGAAGATTTGCCTTCCATGGTTTCGAAAAGCTGAAGCCTCGCTCCCTCAACCCGACTCCCGCTGCCGGTTCTACTTCTTGATAAACAAAGAAATGTGTTTAGGCTCCAGGAAATCCCACGTGTTACCGTAACTAATTCAAGCCCAACTGCATTTGTGGTATTGTCAGGTCTTTAGGACAATCCTGTGCCATTTCCAATGTCGGGAAAACCATGCGCTTAATTATCTTCTTTAATAATTGCATGGTATGTGATTTATTAAACAGACTCCTTATTTGTAAACAAAATCAGAGCCACAAATGTGCGAAGATAGTCGCACTTCCTGGCTAAATCAGAGGCAGACAAAGAGCCCTAATGATGCACCAAAAATGCTAACCAAAAACGTACTCTTTAAAAAGATCACCAATTTAATGCTTTTTGTATTTCATTTATCAGCCATGTAGTCATCGTTCCCCTCCCTACCACCATCTGTACACACTTTCCCAATAGACCATCACAGCTGTCCCGTTTCTCACACAAACAGTACCTTTTATATGCTTCCCAACTGTTTTTAATAACTGTTCTGTGCACAGCACTGTACTTCCTTTGTTTTCTTTCTTTTTTTTTTTTTTAATATAAAAAAGATATATAATCCATACAAACAGGTCATCGGTGTAGCAATCGGTGTAGGAAGGCAATTAAAATGGTCAATGCCTCCCTGGCCACTGACCCATCCTCAACCCACTGGAAGTTCCCTGGAGAAGTCGCTAAGGTAGACGAAGCTTGTTCAAAAAACAATGTACATGAGCAAAACTGTCGGAGAAACCCTTACTCCCTTTTAATGAGGAAATACAATTCATATCCGATACTGCTCGTGCCACCAGAGAAAGTTTTTTGAGGTTTTCAAAGCACGTTTATCGACCCAAAGATAGCACTGCCCCGTACTGCAGAACGCCTGGACAGAAACATCCCGTTTTCTTCTCAAACTCTGACTCACTCTGCTCTTTCCCAACACCTCGCATGTCCTAACTTCGCATCGCCGGTGCTTGTGTCTCCCCTCTGCCCAGCCCCGCTGCTGCCAGCGGCACCGCCGGGACCCCGAGGCGGGCTGGATCACAGGAGCTGTGGCCTGCAGCGGGGATGAAGGCACCGAGCAGCCAAGGATAACTCAGCCTCATCCCCAGGCAAACAAAGCCGCTTGCAAAGGGCAGTAGCAGGGAGAGATCCAGCCAAGAACGGGGAGGAAAGTGGCACTTTCCCAGCGACCCATCTCATGGAAAACCTACCCTACCAACAGGACACTCAGGAATGAACACTCTATATATTTGTTTTTCCCACAGCATCCCTCGGCACGCTGCAGGGAGACGTGCACGTCCCACCCTGTGGCACACAAAGAGTCCTCAGCTCCGCGCCGTACGGGACTGCAGCACACAAACACGCTCCACACCAGGACTGGGATCCTGCTCGGCCCATCCTCATCCCGCCGGCAGACAGCTTCATGCCCTGGGACTGCTCACTGCCCAGACACAACACTTACTTATTTTTATAATAAAGTTTATTGCTAAAGACTCCGCGTGTGCAGAACAACTGGTCCACTCTCTCTGCTCTCATCACAATTTTGACTTCTTGCTTTTGACCAGAAAATGAAACAACATCCATGGTTAGAGAGGGCTCTGAGCATATTATTTTGCCTATACATGATGCCCGTGTAACCATGTTGGAAAGAATGGACATTCTGAGGATGCACTTCTGAGTCACAAGCATGCATCAAGCTCCCTGGCACCACATCTACTTAGGAGGAACCCAAACCAGAGCTGCTGAAGCTGATGTCCTTCTTTACAGGGAAAAAAAAACCCCAAACAAAAAGATCTTGACCACCAAAATCCCACTTCTTCCCTGTCTGCCCTGGGTTTTTTCCAACTTTTCCAGCAATATTGAACCTACGCTCACGAGGGTTCAGCCGCTATCGAGGCGGGTTGGGAAGCTCTCAAACAAAACTCTGCAGGATTTACTTTTTAGCTCAGCAACAACTACTTTCTACTTTTTAACACAGAAACAACTGTAAATAGGTTTGTTGGCTATTTTTAATGAAGTCCTCATCACGTCAGGAAAAGTCCTCGTCATCACACAATAAAAGCATTGCAGTGGCCATCTTCCCGAAAAGGGATCCCAACAATAGCCGGGCTTTAGAAAAGCATCCTGATACAAAGAATTCATTCTTCTGATTTACTTGAAACTACTTTGCCTTAAAAGAAAAAAAAAAAACAGTAGAAAAGGACTGAATTAAATTTAAATTTTACCCTAAGTTTCCAGCATCGCTCAGGGATTTGGCCGTTTTCTTCCATTTCAAATTAAAACAGTATTGGGTAAAAAGATCAGATAAAATTTCGAGCTAATATCCTCAGGATGAAATCTGATGGACAATGTACTTCTGTATTAAAATCTCCAGTAAGCGTTCATCTTGACGATGAAAGCAGCGACTAACTTGTCTGGTGATACCTTTACAAGGGTTCATCCCTATTCCTTCAGCGCATTACGGGGTGTTTTGTAACACATGCACTGGCTTCAAACACAAAAATGGGAATTCAACCAGGCACGATGTTTATTACGAAGCTCACGCAGCTCAGTATCTGCACCTCTTATGCAAGACTAAATCTGTAGATGCAGACAAATACAACATGAATTGAGCTGTCTCAATGTTTTGCGTTTAGTTCTTCATCCCTTCTCTCTCCTGAAGCCTTCGGCGGACTGTGCACAGTGCCTGTGCCCTGCAAACTTGCCCCTCGCCCGGTGCTCTGGTTTGGGACCAGTCCAAGCCCAAAAGGGCTGCATGGAGATGCCTCCCTTTGAAATATTTCTCCTGAGTTTGCAATTTTTGCATGCAGCAATGACTCCTGCAGCCGGGCAGTGGGTTTCCCAGGCTGAAGAGCACTCCTGCTCTCCCACCCTGCACTACTTAGAATCACAGAATCATTTAGGTTGGAAAAGACCTTTAAGATCATTGAGTCCAATCATACTTAGTGTGGGGCGACAGTGGCTGGGACGAGATGTGCAGCACAGAGGAGAGGTTTAGATTTTGTTTCAGATATTGATGCTATGAGCATGTTAGGAATATGACAAATGGATGAAACCAAGGAGCAGGAGAAGCATTGGCTACACTTCTGTGGCCAGGGCTAAGCACCATGGTGGCAGGTCCGGAGGATATGCCATCACTGGCACCTCTCGTGGGTGATGCCACATTAATTTTACATCCCGTGGAAGGTGTGCTCCATCCCCATGTGCACCTGCCCGGAGCCCATGTATCACCGGTCCAGGTCTCAGGTGGCACAATCTCACTGGTGCTGCCATCCAGCTCCCCACAGCACCAGCGAGAGCTGGGGATGGACATGACCTTCCATAGGGTGTGTGCACCAGGAGAGTGAGATGGGCAGGAGAAACCCACCGACCAGTACTCCCCCAGGTAGCACCAGTGGCTTCCCGCTGCACCCCATAGGTGTCCTGCTGGAGGAGACCTCAGTGATCCACCCTCCTGGGGGATGTTTTTAAACCACCTTTTTTACACCACCAAAAAATCCAGAGCCCCAGAGAGTTTTTTCTCATCGACCAAACAACCACCAGGTACTACGCTGGCATCACCCCCTCCAGCACAACCAGCTCACCTGTCCCAATAACCCTGCCTTGGACACCCACCAACCAAGGGATAATTCTGTGCTTCACTACAGATATATCTCACCCCAAAACATGAACATGCTGAAACATCCAATCATGTTCTGGCACGCATGCCAAAAAAAAAAAAAAGGGGGAAAAAAAAAAAGCCCATGGCAACAAAGACGACAGCTTGCCAATGGCAGCTGCTGCACGCACACACAAAATTAAACTATATTCTTCTGAAAAGGGATATTATTATGGCATTTGTTTCCCCTCAACCATCACCCTCACCCATTCCCTCCCAAAATAAAGGGGGAAATATCAACACATATCAAACATTAAGAGAGATGGATAAAAAAAGAAGAGAGAGAGGTGCTGCCCTAAGGAGGAATGGGATGGAGAAGGCAGCGTTTAACAGGAGATCCAGCTGAGATCAGGGCTGGACGCATGGAGCCACCCTGGAATACTGGCTCACCTATGGGAGTTGTATGGCACATGCAAGTAGAACATGGAGCCATTCTACTGCAGGAGGCCTGCGGGTGCTGGATTGCATCAAGTTTGGTCAAGGCAACCCTTGGCTATGACATGAATCTGCAAACGCACGCTTCTATACATTAAATAGCATCTGATGATATCTATCTCGGCTTGCATTCCCCGGCACGGACCTGCCTGGTGCCTCCTGTGCTGCTATGCAATGCATGAGATAGCCGTCTCCTCACTTGTGAAGATAAATGT
This sequence comes from Aegotheles bennettii, assembly GCA_013398125.1. Classification (NCBI taxonomy): domain Eukaryota; kingdom Metazoa; phylum Chordata; class Aves; order Caprimulgiformes; family Aegothelidae; genus Aegotheles; species Aegotheles bennettii. Next base: position 13,726 of record VZRW01010032.1, on the reverse strand, counting down.
CATATCAGACCTCTGACATCATGTATTCTCCAAGTAATTATTTTTGATATCGTAAGAGTTGTACAGGGTGCACAATAAAATTAAAAAGTAGAAAGCAAGGTTAATAAGATTATCGTGTTGGTATAATAGGTAATGCATTTTGCAGTATATCCTTAAATCTGCCCTCTTGAAACATAATTAAATAACTGTGATTTATATTTTAAAGGAACGCAGACATGCAGTGTATCCTCCCACCCACATATGCTAATTGCTTTCAGCCCTTAAAAATCACACAGTTGTTTGCAGCTTTCTAATCCTCGTGTGTAAATAACCCCACTCAGGTCCAAGTTATGAACAATAAAGTCCAGGAAACTTTCAGAATATAGTGTGTCATTAAACCCATCCTGATTTTATCTTGCTAATCTAATGGCACTGACATGCACCGAAGCCCACGGGAAAGGAGGAACAGCTCCCCGGGGCCTTCCACCGGCCCGAGAGCCGATGTGCTGGCTTGCCATGACACTTCGGACCGGGAAGGTGGGGATTAAAGGATCTGGAGAAGAGATCAAGACCCCCCCTTAGGAGGAACTGATGGATGTGTAAGCTCAGGATACCCTCTCCCAGGCCTCACCATGGGTCTGCGTGCACTGCGGCAGTGCAGGGACTGTGGGCAACACATGCCCAGACACTTTGCCATGGGTAGAACCCAACTGCGCAGGTCTCCATTTCACACGAGCGTGTGAGAGTCTGGCACACAAAATGGAGGCCTTCGTGTACCCGACAGCGGCTACGAACCCACTCCGAATCCAACACTGCCCAGAGAGGCTGTGGAGTCTCCTTCTCTGGAGACATCCAAACCCCAACTGGATGCATTCCTGTGTGTCCTGCTCTGGGTGACCCTGCTCTGGCAGGGGGTCTGGACTGGATGAGCTTTCGAGGTCCCTTCCAACCCCCAACAGTCTGTGATTCTGTGAACCCATCCGCACTACAGGGGCCACGTCCTTCTCCAACACACCGAGTGGTGACGATGCCACATGGCACCCGCATCCATCCCCTGGGTGGGGTCAAGGAGCCACCTAGCTAGAAACACTTCCACAAAGTATATAAATACACTGTTATCTCTTCAAAATTAATTACACTGTGACCAGGGGATCGGCCGGGGAACTGCCCTTGCAATTGGGCACAAAATGCTGCAACTGCCCCCAAGAATTTGCTGCGATAAAACTGCCCCACACATCATGGGCACCAGGACCCACGTGCTGATCCCAGCTGGGTTTTTTGGTGGCCGCAATAATGCGGGTGATAATTAGCAAAAACCAAAGATGGAATGAACGAAGAGCATCACATGAACAGAAAAAACAAAGCGATTCAAATGAATTTGAGTCCACCGACAACTCTTATCTACCGAGAGCCCTCGCTGTCGTAAGGAAACCTTCAGGGTCGGCTGCTGTTAGGAGGCTAAAATAATTTGCCCTGAATTTACAGCCTGTAATTTAATCAGCAGCTCCAGCCCTTGTCTGCGCGGAAGGGAGCGGGGGCAGAGCCGGACGCACGGCTCCCAGCGAGGATGCTCCAAAAGCCATCCCGCCGGGCCGGACCCCAAGCTCCGGAGGGTCCAGCTCTGGGATGTGCACAGCATCCCTTTTGGGGAGGGGTTGAGGGCTTACGGAGCAGCGGGCTGGGGTTTGTTTGCTGGTTGTGAAAGCCTGGGCCGGTGCCTGAATGCGAAGCATCGGGGGGAGGAGGAGGAGGAGCTGTGAAGAAGCTCGAGGCATGGAACGCCAGGGATGCCCTTCCCTTTACATCCGAACGGGGAGAAAATACGTAATTGTAATAATAAATAGCGGGTTTTATGAACAATTAGGATTCTACTGTCTCTTTGAAGGGTTTGAAAAGCTGACACGATGTTTTGGGTTCTCCAGATTCAGCTTTGAGGCCTCAACCAAGAGAAACATTCAGCCCCGCTGTGTACAGCAGTGACCACAACAAAGATTGTGGTTTCTCCCACACTCGCCTTAAATAGATCTAAATTAATGCTATTCATCATTGGGTGGAAAAGAAGGGAAATATAAAAGTGCAGTCGCTTGTAGACAAGCCAGCAGCATTGGGCAACTTTCTTACCATTCAAAGGCTTCTTCAGCTTCTGCACCTCTAAGAGGTATGGAAATAACACGCCCTTATACCGGCCAAACCCATCACCTGGAAAACATCCTGGGCATACGAAATACGCCTTTATCCCATGTTTATTTGTTGTTGTTGTTGTTGGAGAAAGGGGAAAGCTAAACCACATGACTGAACTCCTGCCAGGGGTTCGTGATAGAGCAGAGCGTCCCAAGTGCCGCACCAGTTAGTATCTGAATTATCACAGATACTCACCGGCTCAGTTACAACGGCACAGGGAGAGCAGTTGTCCCACCTAAATCCTGCTTCTGTCAGCTCCCACCCTGCTCACAGCCACAGAAAGCAGTCGGTCCCGCTCCGCAGAGCAGAGAGCGGCGATAGATGGAGATATCTCTCCGTGCCACGCGGGGCGTGCAGATCGCTGCATTTCGTGCACGCCCGTGATAGGTGGGTGCACAAAACTTGGGGTGTCGAGGAGCTGTAGCTGTCCTCTCCCCACCACTCCTGACTGATACACAGACCCAGGCTCCCACCACTGCCTTTTTACGGGCACCCTTAATAAAGCTAAAGCAATGCAAAACCTGCCTTCTCCTGGCATTCCTTCAGGGCAGAAGTACCACGGGATGTCTTTATTTCACTTTTTTCTTTAAAACTATGAATGTGGCAAAAATTAATGGAGAAAAAAAAACACCTTACGAGCCCTCAAACATTAAAATCTCAGTTGAACCCTGAACTGCTCAGGTTCCCCCAGGCATGCGCAGGCAGCCCCGTCCAGGGAACGCGTGTGAGATACCTGCTGCAAAGCTGGCTGAGAATTTTTTGCTACGAGTAAACGTAATTGGTCTGCAGAAATGTGTAGGAACTATTAACATGGCAAACAAAACTTTAAGGGCTGTTTTGGATGTATGCTGGAACAGCCACGGGCTTGAAGTAGGTTTTCAAAAGCCTCGTACACGCAGGGAATGTCACGGATGCTTTAGAAGTCTTCAGATAGGTGTAAAACCGACATATACATTACATATTATCTCCACAGAACAAACACCATTTGAAATGTGCCCCTTTTTAACTACCATTATGAGCTGTCTAAAGAGCATTTTGGTTGAAACTTGGGAGGAAAGGAGGAGAAAAAAAAAAAAAAAGCCCACTGATCTTACACCTGCTCTTTAGCAGTGGGAAGTGGGTTCTCAATCTGTTAACATGACCATCTGGCCAATCTGCATATCACGGCTATCTGGATTACTGTACGATGGAATGACAATAACGTAGCCAAAACAAAAGTAAAATGCATCAAAAACTAACAGTAGTGCAGCCCTTTTGATTTTAAATTAAATAATAAATGTGGTATCACAGCAAAGAGAGAAAGTCAGCTAAATAATTAAAAATGAGCCTTCGCTACGGCATAATTAAGTAAACAATATGGTGTGTGTTTCTACATGAGCCGGCAATAGTTTCCACCGTCGAACGCTCCACTTTTGCGGAGCAGCTCTCAGGAGTTGAAGACGCTGCGACAGCTCTTTTGGTGATGTACAGTATTGTCAGGACACCTCTCACATCCCTGCAACACGCCGAACCGGCTGCGGCTATTAACAGGATTAATGCAGCAACAATCAATACCAATTGTACTAAAAGATTACGGCGCCAAGCCTTCTGTACCTTTTGGACTCCCCGACACCTCCACGGGTATTTTGGCGATCTGCAGCCGTTTTCCTGCAGTAGCCAATCTTTGGGTAATTCCCATCGCTGCCTCTTTGCGGTGTTCCAAGTAGAAATATTTTAAATCGGCCGATGGGAAGGTAAAATGGGTCTGCTTAAAGTTCAAGGTCATGTGCTATATACTATTGCCCAGGCAATTAGCCACAAAGCATATTTAGACTCTAAGTAAATTTTCACAGTCGCAGAAATCAGGCTGACTTCTTGCGTCTTCGCTGGCTCCTGTTCTAAACACGAACAGGAAAATGAGCTCACGTAAATAAAACCCTATCCTCAGATTTTTCTGAAATTTCGGATTTTTAAAATGTCCCTCTGAAAGATTAAAAGATTTTCTCCGCCACAAATACCTCGCTAGCTTAATTCTCGCCCAAAGCACATAACAGTGGCTATCCAAAAAAATAAGGCAGGCATCGGAGCATCGCCTCCTTGCCTGCCGTCCAGCTTTGTCCACTGGAGAAGTCTCTAAAAACTGTGACCTCTCACAAAATTTAACTACTTCCATTGCGAATCTATTCTCCAATCTGATCACATTAGCAGAAGGAACTCCAAAGCAGTAAAAAACTCCAGAAAGTTCTCGGTTGAGTGCCTACTAATGAACAAAGGTTAACTTTATCTAAAAGGTCAAATGCCTGGTGGCTAAGGTTGTGACCTTAACAACTTAAATTGTGACCTTGCCACGTGCCTAGTATATTGTAGATTCTGATACAGATCATCTGGTAAAGGACCGGTCATAAATTAGCTTTACTGTTCGACTCCCACAAAGAAAACGGTTTGCCACAATGGTTTCCAACTTGTCATTTGATACAAGTGCAGAGCAAGTGAAAACTAAAAAGCGAACCCAAGTTCAGGGTATGAAAATGCCGCCTGCTTTTAGTTAAGCAGATTAGAAACTGCAAACTGAGAGCAATACTCTAGATTTCAATACATTATTTGGTCAACCTCTAATTCACAAAACCCCGATCTTCCCTTCCTTTTTTCTCTTTTTTTTTTTTTTAAAGCAAAAATGACATGTAGTTTGCCTATTTGCATATTTTTATTTTCTCTTTCCAGCCAGTTCTTAAAGAGAATAATTGATTTCAGTAGCTTTGTAAGAAGCACTATTCAAATCTGTGCACATGTGTTCCCTTACAGATGATAGTGCCTACCAAAGAAAAAGCATGGATTCAAAGCAATAATTATCGGACATGTATGGAAGGAAAGGGACACCTCGCTGCTGAAGTCATCTCGAATAAGGGCATCAC
>VZRW01010029.1:0-39301 GCA_013398125.1 Aegotheles bennettii | reverse complement strand
TGTGATTCTGTGATTCTATTTTTCATGTCTTTCATCTTAAGCAGCACAGCCTTCTTGGTTTGCCTAATTTTGTTAAAGAACTAAGATGAATTGTTCATAAAACCCATATGAGTTTTTTGCCTTCTTTTCACAGAGAGCTGTTGAACGCCTGCCTATTTGTGGTCAATAGACTAGAGATGCCCATTTCTGTAAATTATTTCCTTAATGATCTTTTGTTTCACAATTTGACTAATTCTGCTGTTTTCATCTTCCAGTCTCTGCAGTGGTTTTCATATAACCTGGCATAAGTGAGGAGATCCTAGTCTTCTGTGTGTTTTGATGGTACATGCCCTGGGAATTGATAAATAGAAGCGGTATTTGTTTTGTGAAATTACATTCAGAAAGACTAGGGTCAGTAAAGCAAGGTCTTCCAATACACACTGACAATGCGGAAATCTGTTCTCAAGAAAGGTTAATCTACTGAGTACTAGGTTGATTCTGCTGTTGGAATACCATTGAAAATCCCTAGAAAATAATAAATATAATAAAAAATGTGTTGTTTTTTGCAACTAGGAGGTTATGGAGGCTGTGAAATCGTAGATTTATGCATATAATAAGCATTAAAAAATTCTTCATACTTATACAAGGCACATACCTAGAAATTAGTCCTAGAGAGCCCAAAAGAGAGGAAGAATATAACAGTAAATTTGTTAGAAGAATTTATGCCATTTTCTTTCATTGTCTGGAAAGACAGTGGATGGTCAAAAAACAGCTCATTGACTAACCCCTCCAGGCAACATTTTTATTAAAAATAAGTTTAGATAATAACGTTCTGTGCCTTTTCTTGCAGCCCACCTTAAAGTTGTTTTCATATGCTTCTATTATTTTCACTCATGGTCTTAATTGTATTATACCATTAAATTTCTTTCCTGAACCCTGTATTTTTCGAAAATAGTTACTCTATTGTAGAGTAATAAGTTACTCTATTGTAGAGTATTCTATGAGGAAGAAAGTAGTTTAGAAAAGAAAAAGAAAAAAGAAAAAAAAAAGGAAAATCAGGTAAGGAGAATGCTAGAGATAATAACATGTGGTTTGTTTAAGCTTCTGTGATCTCCAGTGTTCTATGTCCTGGATCCAGCAGGAGCATACACTAGATCAGAAACAGCACTTACAGCAAAAGCATTTCCAAGCCATTTTTTCTGCTCCCAATGGTATTTCTCAGTGTTAGAGCACATTTCTCATTTCAAGCATCAATAATATTTAGAGACTCACCAGCAGTTCACCCCTAGGAGTCTCCAGCTGGAAAAAAAGTTTATTGTTTCCTTATGAACTTTTCATTGATCATGCTCTGTATTAATAACTGATAAATCTCAGGACTTCATACTAAATTTCCAGCTCCATTTTCAGCACATTTCACTTCTTAGTCCTCCTAGAATTTTAATCTGAGCTTTCTGACTGTTTACTATATTGTAACAGGCCTTAATACCACTCTTGGAATTATAATAACTGCCAGTTTAATTTACATTTCATATTCTTGATAGTCATTACGTTATTTATGGCTTCCAATTATAAAATGCCTATAAATAAACTCTGTGTTGGACATTTGGGAGGATGGCTACCTTATGAATTCAATATCCCATCATCCAAACTTTACACAAAAAGACCTAAAAAGTGCACTCGGTGCATGTCTGTGTCAATTATCTGGATATTTGACAATCTAAACCTTTAGTTTAAATTATTAATATCAGCCTTAAACATTTTCTGGTATCAAATTCCAGTTTTGGCTATGTTCCCATGCTTTTGAAGTTGAGCAAGTAGGGGGATAACATACAGGAAACAGTAATCCACTAAACAACACATATTTCCCATGTCAGAGAGGATGTGGAGTTACACCAGGCAATAGAGATATCAAAGTAGTTGTTCTTATGGATTTTAAATACCCAAAATGCACTTAGCTGGTTTCATGGAAAAGAAGTTTATTCTCTTCCAACACCTCGATAGCTAGCAAGGTCAAGACAGTGGCCAAGTTTCAATTTATGATCCATTGTCTCTGTAGATAATACACATCTCTAGAAGTATCAGTACTCAAAGACTGTTCCTCACTGACATCTTACCTTTTAATGAAAAAAGACTCCAGACAGGTATAGCTGAATGACATGCCTGTGGTCCATAGAAAAATCAATCAGGTTATTTTTTTAATCCTTAATTCTGCTTTCTTATTAAAACTCTGCATATGGTGGAGGAGGGAGGAAGGTACAGGGTGTGGATATGTCCTCTGAGACCAACAAAACTTAGCTTCAGCCTGGCTGTGACAACAGATAGAAAAAGAACAGAAAATAAAATACCTAAATAAAGTCAAGATAGCTTCAGGTTCCTAGAGCTTAATGAAATTCACTTCTGAATCCTGAGGTTATTGACTTCAACAAACTCATAGAGAGGAGTCTAAAGAGTATTTTAAAGGTTTCATTAGTCCACAAAAAGGGATAAATTTACAGACAGGCCTCTTTTTAGGTGGAAAAATGCCACCTGTATAAGCAGTTTGAAGAGAAGTTACAAGTAATAGCCACCACCATTTTGTAGGGGGAAATCAGTGGAGAAAGGTGGTGGGTGAGGGGTAGATCAGGGCACACCTAACTGAAAGTATGAATAAGGAGTACAGAATCCCGACAGATTCCCCTGAGACTCCAAAGCAAAGGCTGATTCCCTGGAAGGGCCACTGCTTCTTAAAGAGAAATTCTTACTCAGACATATAAATTAGCTGTTGAAAATTAATCTTAATGAATAACACCACTGAGGTCAAACCAGACTGATTTCCTGACCCAGTGGAACAGAAGGTACAGATGGGGAATATCTTTATATCTACAGTATTTTTGATGTGTTCACACACAATATTTCCATAAACAATGAGGATAACAACTGCATCTGAATCCACTTTTAAACAGGCACTTATCTTGTAAAAAAGTTATTCAGTCATTATGTATTCAGTTACCTGAAAGGACATATAGAAGAGTTGATTTGATCCATTTTTTGGTCCAAACATCATTAAACATTTTTATTCATATTTGGATAATAAATTAGGTATTCAGATTTGATAATCTGTTAATTTAAAAAATTATCCTACTCTGAAAGTACTGGAAGTATTCTTGAAATGAAAAATTAGAAATGAAACACTGTGTTGATAAACCAGAAAAAGTGCTCTGGGAAATAATTCAGTAGAACACTCCCCTTTGCACTTGTCACAGGAAATAATAATCAATTGCATAGATGCAAGATATGGAAAACTGCAACAATTTCCTAGACAAAGGATTCTCCTTGCTGGATGGAGAGTTATGCCTAAACAGAAGGATTACACCTCTTCTTTCTGATACAATCCTTAGTACTGTAGGTGGTAACAGTGAGATTATATGGCAACATACAGAAATCAATACTGAAATCCAATAAAGGGCAATTTTTAAAACTCCATGACTAGGAGCTGGCTCAAAGTATCCTCCCTAGCCTCTTATGTTGCGCTCTACATACATTTTTATATTCTACAATGTATTTGGTTATCACCCTTGAACCCTTTGTTTTGTGGAGAGACTTCATGTTTCAGAGATTAGTATTCCTTTTGACAGTGGGGAAAGGGTTGACATGATGTTGATGCTGATACAATCTGGAGACTAGGTGTATACACCAAGTTTGTGAAGGTCTACTGAAAATGTCAGATGGACTAAAAAAAATAAAAATAAACCCCAATCTTTCAGCTATTCTGGTGAGTATATGTGGTATATGTTGAAAATGCTATTAAAACTGAGCTTCACGGTTGTAGAAGAGAGTGTGTGCAGTAAATAATCAGAAGCCAATTGTTCCCAGGCCTGTTGCTCTCATTTGAGAAGAAAATTAGTTCTGTTCAGTTTTGATGTTTCCTCTTAAGCTCCGCAAAATTGTATGCACTTGTTTGACAATAACTTCCAACAAGATCCAAACATATCTTAGTTATGATAACTCAAACTCTGAATTCACCCTGAACTTAGACACATCCCATCCAATAAAACTTACAATAACAACTCATAAATACAGGAGATATTAAATATATATAAGCCAAACAACTGTCTCATTCACATTGCCTAAGCTTGGAATCCCTCTCACCTTGACAACTTTGACAGAATATCTTTTATCAATTGCTTGGGAAAGACAAGATAAAGTAAAACAAATCTTCAGGTTAGAAGGTCTGAGCAACTGATGAAGGGTATCATAAGATATGGCTACTTCCTAGAGGTTCACTATTTCATATTCATTTAGGAGTAATTTTGTCTGAGTAAGTGAACATAGATCAATTCATGTGATGAGTGAAGTATCTTTACAGAAAAAAATGGCAGATTTCTGTCAGGGGAAAAAGAGGACATCTTTTAAAATTACACTACTGGCTGTTCAAGGACATATGAATGAGGTAGTCAGGACCATTACAGGGATTGACAGAAGATAACACTGTTTATACTTAGAGCATTTATTTTTCCTCTGAAGAGCCTGACTCCTTTCTATTGTACATTTTTCTGCCACCTGCATGGGCCAAAAACGCAATTAAGTTTTATTAACTGTATTAATTTATGTAATATTAAACATGTAACACAAGACTATTGAAATGCAGGTGTTGCAAAGCACAATGAGCACAGCCACACTGATGTTAAGATGGGGAAAAACCAAAAACAAAATCAAAACAACACATCTGGACTGAGGGAAGATATTCAGGCATATAAAATGATATCTGGTTAAACAGCATTCTTTCCATTCTTCCCCCTTCAGTTTTTCTTTTTTTTATTAAAGTGTTGAATAATAGCTACAACTGCTACATACTGAGGAACTCAAAGGAACAAGAGAAGTCAAACTGTACTGCATTAAAAGCAGAGAAATTATGGGTACTTATGTTTTATTTAGGAAAACAAAAAATCCTGCAGAAGCTTGAAAGTACTGAGCCTAGGTGATCATAGTGCTCTATCCCACCATTTTGATGGCAAAAGTAGCTAAAAAACTACAGCAAAGGATATATAAATAACAATAGACTAGCATTTTCTAGTCTATGAAGGATTAGTAGATAATTGGTAAGACAAATGAAAATAATTCAAAAAAGAAATGTTGCCATTAGAAAACATGGCTACATTTGACAGATTTAAACATCTTATGTTTTCTGAAAATGTATGCAGCAACACTATCACAAAACCAGTTTACAACAGAAAAGCAGCTGCTCGGGCACTGTCACATCAGCATTATAAGAGTAGAGAGACTCTTTTCAGTTATTTCAAGAGACAAACATTGTGGTCATCTGTCAAAACAGCAGTCAGAGCAGGGGAGCAGGACCAGAGGAAGAAACACAAGATTCAGCTTGGTTGATATGCTGTGCAACCAAAGCAGAAGAATATGCACCTGTCTGCCTTAACCGACATTGCAGCATTGGGGCGCTAAAGTACATCCATTGTTTCAGAACAAACAAAAAATATAAGAACGCCCTTTTTTTACCAGGAAGAAAGAAACAGCAACGATCACCTTGCAAGAAGGGCGGTATGCAAATTTTTATGTCAGTACAGAAAGATAACAAAACAGGAAAGAGTTATATTAGGAGATTATATATTCTGCACATGTGCACAGATACACAGGCTTCCACAGATCAGAAAGACACAATTTAGGCTGAGTGGTGTGAAGCAACAAGAGAGATTTCCTTGAAATAAAAGTTTCAATGACATGAAACCAACATGTCAGCCTGAGACTAGCCTCCCTCCTTAAAAAAAATAAAATTTAAAGAAAAAAAATCAAAAATCAATTAAGAGATAACACACATTCAATCAGCCCTCACATGCAGGCTCATTACAACTACCAACTCCAAAGCAATTTAAATTAAACATTTAATATGCAGAAGACTTCCTGGACGCTAACACTAGATATTGTCTTTAAAAAAAAAATCTAAAACAGGTTTTGGGAACATGTGTAAGTAAAAAAATTTGTTTGAGGAAAAGCATAGCACTGAAATTCTATGGAACTGGAAATTTTCCTCTCTTAAATAGACTATATGGCAGTAAGATACCACCATGAAGTTTTACAAGTTGAAAAGAGATTTTTGACATTTTCTTTTAAAAATTTACTTTGACAAAACCAGTTTTTGTTCTAAGACCAAAACCAAATTGGATTTCACACAAAGTGATAGAATTAAGTAAAAATGAAGTGTAAAAACATTTACAGAAATAAAACTTTTTCAATAAGAACACTCAAAGATGGTTTTAATACAAAGTTTTCAACTATCCTATCTAATAAAGTGTAGCAAAAAGAAAGAGAAAGATTTCTATCAACTATTTTCCTTGTCTTTGTCAATGCAGTATACCTGCACTACCATGGAATTGGAAAGCACATAAAAACAGAACAGATGAATTAAAATGCAAACAAGCAGAACTGCGCACTTTCAAAAAAAAGAATGTTAGAATCTATGGCAGAAGCTGTTGGAAGTTTGCTAACATTACATTTTATATATGTAACACCTGAATCCAAACTATCACTACACTTCTGCTCAGTTGTTCTTTTCAAACTGCTGCAGATGTAGACATGCACTTTCCCTCTATACTGCATCCCACAAAGTTCATACCCTGCTTTGTCTGCTATTAGAACCCAATCTTGCGATGTTTTATTATTGATGAATTTGACTAAGAAGTTTTAGGTTGACGAGGTCTGATATTTACAGTGTTTCCAAGACACAAACTACTGCAGTTTAGACATGGGTTTAAGAAAGGAGAAGGTACAGAGTTATTAAAAACAATAATAATAATGCCCATAGCAAAATAACTCAGGAAAAAAAATCCTAGTGCAAAAAAAAAAAAAAAAGTAATCTTTTCTGTTTCTTTTCAACAAACATCTTTTCCTTGTCTTCTGTTTTTCCTCTCAAGGAAAATATTATCTTTATTCTAGCAAGCAGAGCAATTGAAATAATCTTTCCATTTTGAAAATTCAGTATTATTAGCTAATTTATCTCCTAAAATGTAAAGTCATGATAGTTAGACAAGAATATCCAGATCAAACCAACCTGAAATATAAACAAACTTAACTCTTATAAAAGTCAGTCAGTAAAGACAAAACATTCCCCACAATAGGGAAAGGCAAACATTTTGTTTAACCAGTGGTATACTGAAATAAATGCAATTTAACTATATCACAAGGGAAAGCTTTATGATGTTATTGAGTACTCATGATGCAACAGCTCTAAAAGTTTGAGACTTTTAGACAAATACTCTAATACTATGTCACATGTTTGTATCTCCCACCAGTGAAAGCAGCTCTGTTCTGAACTACATAGGCACAAAACCTATCCAGAAGAACTGAAGCAAGTTCACCTGCATCATATCAGACTTTCTCCATGGCTGAGTACAGTGCCATGATTACTGGAATGTTTTCTCCTCTCTCTCATGACTGTCAGACTTGGAAGTGCAGAAAGCTGTGAGAATACATCCAGGAAAGAAGCTATATACAATGTACAAATTCAACAATTTCAGCTACAGAAGGCAAGCAGAGCAGCACCGATCATTAGTAAAACTCCAAATCTGAACATTTCTTTTTTTTATTCTTTTATTATTCTTTTTCTCAGACACCACCTCCCCCACCAAACTTTTTTAGCCAAGTCTAGGGTGCTGGAACATTTGTGCAAGGACTATGCTCACTTACTCATAGTCTGCTTCAAAGGACTGGTGATGAATTGCATTTTTTGGCTACAACATTTCCTCAAAGAACAATAAGACTATGAAATACAGATTTGAGACTACGAATAGGGTATATTTTAATGTATTGTTTCTGTTCAGGCTAATTTTGTACATAAAAAAATACTGAAATTTGTGTGACATTGTGTATACAGGAACACATAAATGCTCCTGCTTCAGTCTAAAACAGCCTATTGCAGAAAGAAAAGTCATTTATCTTTTGTAGTATAAATGTAATTAATAGCCTGTCACTCAACTGCTTGGAAAAGCATGATAAGCTTTTGTGACAATATGTTTTGTTATAAAACTGTAACAACACACATTCTTTGTCTGACGTCCCCTAAACGTTCTGAAAAGTTGGTTCTTTCTTTCTTGTTTGCATTGTTATACCCTCATTTATCCAAACTTTTAACTTCTTCAATAAACAATATTTTAAGAACTTTTGTTAAACAAAGATCTTATATATCCAAGTGTTCCTGTAAATTAATTCATACTCTCTTTCTTCCATACGTAGCTGGAAAACATGGTTTCATCGCCAGTTTTCCATCATTTGAAATCTAATAAGTTATTGAATTCAAGCTAAACAAAGGCCAGACACTGACTCATTTCTTTTGATCTGCGAAATGTTCCTTTATGACATGTTTTGTAATTGTTAACAGCTTTTTGACATAGGTGATCATGGTATGAAGAACTGATGGCCGTGTTTCTAGTGGTTTAGGATTCATTTGTCAATAGTTCACAGAGTTTCAATTACCCAGTTCTGCAAAACAATGTTGTATTGTTGTATTTCATTACATCTGTTATGTATTGTATAATCTCTTATTTTCATTGCTTATTATGAGGCGGTACAAAGGGGTTATAAATGAAAACTTAGAGCAGACTACAGAGATCCCAGTTCTGGGTAATTTTATTTTGAACCAGAGCAGATCTTAATTGGCAGAAAAGTCCTAAATGGCTCTGTAGATGTAAGTGTGTGGAAACGTAACATAACAGCAGGGTTAAAGTCCTTCTTAGTAGTTCTCCTAAAAAAAAAGGAGAGCAGACTAAGGCAAGATTGATCCCCCACTTTCACACCCTCCCCTCAAAATTAAAAACTGGGACGTGTTCCACAAAGTTACAGAATGGATTCTGTGCTTGCTGCCTGTTATTCTCTAGCTTTAGATCAAGTCAATGTCTCTGTACATACTGGAACAACAAATCACAAACTTGGCCTACTTTCAGGTCCAGTATCACACTTATGCAAAGGGGTGGTAGGTACAGCATGCCTTGCAGCATAGATTCTCAGCAGAAATGAGCCAGTAGAATGGTGTCTGGATATTCTGTAAATTAAGCTCATTTTATATGCACTTACTCAGTAGTCCTGAAATGGAAGTAGTGAAATAAAAGAAGGATAACCCTGACTTTTAAGGTTTTACCTCAACATCGCTGCCAGTTTCCCAGATAACAAGTGCACTTTGAAAAACAACAAATCAAAGACTACTTTCATGCTCACCTGTAGTCCTCACAAGACCCTCAACATCAAACTTTCCATGATAAAATACCTGCTACAGTAACATTACAGCAAAACACCATGAGACTGAACAGTTCTTGCATCTTCAGAATTGAAGTTGGCAGATTATCAGACTGTCATATTAATTTGTTACATTTTGAAAGCTTAAAACCTAATATGAATTGCTGCAGAAAAACAATCCTTTACATCTTGTTTTGGATGTCCTTTATTTTAATCACTAAAAAGAAAATGGAAAAATGGAGGCTTTTGGAGATTACATGAAGAATCTTGCGAAAGTAAAGGCATATTAAAAATATGCCTACACTTCATTCCAAGTTCACTGGGGGAGCTTGTGCAGTGGTGATGATCACCTGAACATTCAGGCTTTTTATTCTTTCTTCATGAGCATACTCCTCACAAACTTACATTCTCATCTTTCTTATTTCCAGCCATACTCTGCCAGCTTCTGCTTAAATTTTCATTTACTGTTATCCCTTTCCTGTTCTTCCCTAACTGCAGCCTGAGCATCATGCTTTCCCACCTATTCTTATCCCTCCTCTTTCCTGAACAACTACAGGTTTTTTCCTATATTTATATTTTTCCCTCATAAACCTGAGCTCTGCTCATTTGAGTCAGCCAGCTCTCCTCTCACTTTTTGTGATTAATGCTGAGCCTTCAACATGTCCTGGGAGTCCAGAGACTTCAGGGAACCAGAAAAAAGACTTAGGTATTCTGGATTTTTAAAGTTTATAAAGAAATTTCCTATATTCTGAAACAATTTTTTTTAGAAAATGAATACATAAAAATCCCACGTTTAGTTATATATATATAAATATATGCTGCATAATTTTTTTAACTAAGTAGAAAGAAAAGAATACTGATGCACTTATGTTTTAAGACTTTAAGAATCTAATTGATTACCAAATTTACTTTAAAAAATTTAGAGGTTGGGTTTGGAGAAAATGAAGATCTCATTGTGCTTGCAGGTAGTAACATCAGCAGAAATAGAATTCAATGCAAGAGGAGCGGTGCTTCAGGGAAAATTCTTTATTATCTAATCAATAATATAAAGCTGCCTTGTTACAAATATAAGTAGATATACTTAATTTGTCACCTGGTTTTTAGGCAAAGTAGATCTTTAGCTTGAGGGGTTTTCACATTCCTTGGATACAAATGTTAATTTAAGTTTTTCAGTGGTCAATTCTAGTTAAGATGAAAAGATCACTGCCTCTACCATCTCCTGTTTATTGTTATTCCAATTTTTTTCCCTTCATATCCTCTTTTCATCTCACATACACTCCGAGTTCTAATTTTTAAAGCCTTAACTTCCAAAGTTTTCAAAAAAGAAAATATATACATATAGATGTGAAACATATATTCATACAGACCCAAAACAACCAGAAAAGATCCCACTTAATTTGATGTCCCTACACTGATACACACCCCACTGATTTTGTGAACAGGATACATTTATAATATCTGTTTGATATAAGAGCTAGGGCAACAGATGACCCTGAATGCAAAGAAAGTCTTTAGAAAACTTCCCTTCCAACTTCTCAAAAGACTACTTACCATGTGCAACTGAAAACACTATCACACACAAATTTTGACCAAACTGAGGTAAAATTCTGACAGAAACAGCAAATAGTATACATAGCACAAGGACAATCCCCTTCTGAAAACTTTCAATTGCTGTTATAAGCCAGTTTCTTTTTCCTCAGACACTTGCTAAAATACTTTTTTTTCCAATCTGTGACTCCAGGGCTGTTTCAGCTAAACATTCACAAAAAAAAAAAAAAAGCAAACACCAAAAAAGCCCAGCAACAACAAAACTAAACCCAACAAAACCGACAACAAAAAACAACAACAAAATCAACAAAGAATCCAGGTTCTTTTCAGTGGTGTCCAGTAACAGGACCGGAGGCAATGGGCACAAATTGAAATGCAGGACACTCCATTTGAACACCAGGAAACACTTTTTTACTGTGCAGGAGACTAAGCACTGGCACAGGTTGCCCAGAGAGAGTGTGGAGTCTCCATCCTTTGAAATATTCAAAAGCCATCTGGACACAGTACTAGACAATGGGCAGCCTGATCTAGGTGACACTACTACATGAGCAGGAGGGCCGTAGCAGACAGCTTCCAGAGTTCCCTTCTAACCTCATCTATTCTGTGACTGATACTCTCCACAACTCACGTATTTCTGGCTCATTTTTATAGTAAAAATGAAAAGTATGTTTTCATTGTAATTTTAGTTATAATCAAAATACTTTTTATCAAGACATTATCTAAAAGGATTTTACAACTTTGAGTATGGATTTTCTTCCTCCCAACCCAAATTGAAAATGATTTTGGGTGATAATAAATAAATCACTCCAAAGTACATCTATCGGTATTGAAAACTTCAGTCTTTAGCAGTGTTGGATGTTTAGACTAAAGACTAGATCCAAATCCTTTAGTAAAGAATTTTGCAAACAGTAAACCAATTTATAAAAGCTGATAATTTGCCAAGGCACAAAACCAAACAAAAAACAGAAAGAAATACCAATAACCCACAACACTTGAACATAATAAAAAGTTTATTTTAGTCTCAAATATGTGATACAACAGACCTATCACTATGTAATTTCTATCATTAGTTTTGTACTTGTTTCATAGCTGTTCTACTCCATATACTTTCTTCTACAAGTATATTGTGTACATGTCACCATGAATTAGGTACAGAGATTAGGAATCAATTTTATAGGTTAATAATGCTTAGAGTTTTTGTTTCGCAACCCATGTGAAGGGATACAAAGAATTGCTTACATAGGAAAATTAACACTAAAGGATATAGAAAAGACAGAAAAGGCAAAAGACAGACTCTGGCTGTCTAGCTGTTCTAAAACACAACTCTTATGAAAATAATTCATATTTCTAAAGATAAAAATTACACTGAAATTAATTAGGTTAGCTAAACAACTGTCTCTAGTACAAACACAGAGAAAGTAAGTAAAATAGCATTCTAACTCCCTCTACTGGACTAGATATGTTGTATTAATAACACCATAATTTTAAAGCATTTTCCTTCATCAGATTCTTGGACAGATTGGGCAATTTGTTTTTTAATGACTTATTTTTATTTTCCCTAAAAGAACACCTGAAAAAAAAGAACTTTGAATAGTAGTATAACTCCTGGAAAACTTTTTCTGAAAGGAATCCTAAAACTGAAGGAAAGACAAACAACAAAAGCAGTCCTTTTGCAACTGTTCACGGCTTACAGTGAAATTTGTTTATGAACTGTTATAGAAATAGTAATACAGGTCACTAGTTGTTGTTTGTATTATTCTCCCTGTCAAACTGCTGCATTTTTCCCCCTTCCATCTGCTAGATAAGCTGTATCAGAGGTGAAAACTGAAAAATTTATTAGAATATTCAAGTCATCAGTACCTAAGAAGGAAAATCAGAGGACTGTTATATAACTGACAATTTAAAATACGTATTTCTGTACACTAAAAGACTTCCAAAAATTAAAAACAACAACAACAAGAAAACTTCCTTATCTGACATTGTAAACTCATCCTCATCAGCAACCTAGTTAGTGACCTTTTCTTCTCCTTCCTCTCTCAGGAATGAAATAATCATTTTCCCTTGTGAGTGTGTATTTTCTAACACAAATCCAGTCTGACTGCAGTAGCTTTGAGGACATTTTCTCTAGGTAAAATCTTTATCCCTAAACCACTGAAAAGACAACATCGCTTTCTATAACCTTCAGTTACTTTGTGTTGCTAATTTAAATATTTCCTGATACTGAAACTGCTTAGGGACAAACAGACAATGAAAATCCAAACTACCATCTCAGGAGATAAAAATCTTAAAGGAGAAGTCCTGTGATGCTCACTCAACTTTAGCTCTACACTTAAATCCAGTTCCACTTGTTTGGGGGTACTTCAAGACCATAGGATGATTAACACAGATGGAGAGACAGCAAGGACAAAAGATTTCCTTAGAAATTACTTGAAAATATAGAAGTTTTAGCTTTGGAACAAGCATGGAGAAAGCTTTAAGTTTCAGTAATGGAAAAATTGTATCCATTAAGCTTCCAATAGCTAAACAAGGGAATCACACACAGCAGCAGCTGAACACAACAGACTTTAGAAAAAACATTCTTCACAAGTATACCTTGGTGTCTTACAAGTTCTTTTCTCTCCTGATTTGCTTCATTGAGTTTCATTTCATAACTAAAGTAGAGGAGGAGAAGCTAGTTCAAAATAAATACATAATTTAACCATTATATCAGTAAGAGAAAAGACTGGTATTCCAGCCCTCAGGGAAACAGAGAACACACTGTTGTGAAGAAGAAGGATTTTTTTAAACAGAATACAAAAGTTGAAAATCATTATTACAAATGACCCACCCACTCTCAGCATATGCAAGACAATGAAGACGCCCAGTTAGCCAAGCCAGACTTGAGCAGCAATATTTGCAAATACACTACTGAAAATATTTTTATATGGTTACCAAAAAAATATGAAAATTAACTCAATTATTTTGGTCCATACATGGACACACATTAGCATTATTACACTCTTCAGGAAGCGGATAAAAAAGAAAGTAAGAGCAAGAAGTATATTTTGAGACCTTACTCCCCACTTCTTCACAGATTCTCATTGTGGATTTCTAGACACAAACACAAAATTAATTATTTCAAAAACAGTTTAGCAATGGGACCTGGTGTTTTAAAGTAAATCAGTAATAAATGACCTAAAAAACCCAAAAAAACTCCTGTACCACAGTCCGGAAGATTGTGAATGTGTGGATATAACCATATTAGGGAAATCATTTCACTGCCTTGGTCTACACCTGGCTTGACAACATGGCTTAAACATGTTTGGGGTGGCCGATAAATACATACAACAAAAAGGTCAAAAAACAATCTCTTTCATAAGCAACAGCAATCTACTCTCTGTGAAGTGATACTTGTCTATCAAAAACTCATTCCTAATTGTTTTACTCCGTTAGACATTGTTAGAAAAAAGATATTAGGAAAAATACTACTGGCATCAGCTAAAGCCTGACATTCACAGACAGACCTCACCCTGTTCTATAAAAGCCATCCAGACCTAATATTGCTGTTCAGGCCTCACAAACTCTTTAGCTTTCAGATATGATTTACTGCTATGTTGCAAAGCACAAAAATGGCTGCCAGCAAGCCAGAACTGGATGCAAAAAACATCCCAAGATCTAATGAGAATGTCCTTGGAGACCCAGGAGAGGGAGTGACTGAACTCTTTTTGGTAATCAATACAGCTACAGAAAACAGAGAGAGCGCCCAAAGCTATACACTGCATGGTGGGTCTGAGCAGAACCACATCAATAAAGAGGCTTCATTAGCTGCGGAAACTGGAGCACAAAGATTGTAGAAAACACAAAACAAAAAAAACCAAAAGCAAAAGCAAACAAACAAACAAAAAACAGATGAAGAGAGTTTGAGTGCAGTCAAAGAAAGGGCAGAAGGACAAGCCTCCTTGCATGCAGAATTTGTTGGGCTAGAGAGTCTGGGGGATTTCTGAGCAAACTGAGGTATTCTGAGGAATGGGACCCCCATATTTTTTCAATAATATAATCAAAATTCAAACAAACATACCAGGTTCTTTCCACAGACCATTCATTTTACTCTAAACTTATAGTAAGCTTGTAAAACTGCTTCCAAATGTAGAGGACAAGTGGAAAAAAATGTTTTGGTGGAATATTGATGACTTCAGAGGACCCCAACTAAAACTACAGCTGATTTGGGTGTCCTATATATATATATATTATACCTACACAGAAAGGGACGTTGTACATTTCAACCATTTTGGAGTATGCTGGTGATCAGAAACCAGGTATCTACAAGTTTTTAGAATTTGGAATTCCAAATCAGGAAGAGAATCCAAGAATGTGAAACATTTCAATGGAGCTGGATTTGTACAACATTCAGTCTGGAAACAGGAAATATTCTGCTGCCAGAACATTTGTATTTCTAAATGAAAAGTTTCTGCCTAGACAGCTGGAGACACCTCATCAACTACTACATGATTCTTTGTTGTGTTGTTTCACTGGTTTGAAAAATGGTCATGTCTTAGAAGTACAAGGACTTACTTTACAAATTACTCTGGATTACACAGAAGCCAGAAAGACAAACCTAAGAATTTTAAGTTCTATTTTGTATCTAATATTCACAGTGATTTGCCAAGGTCATATGGGAGGTACATAGAACTGGGAATAGGACTCAATCTGGTTTTGGTTTAAGATTACTTCCAAATGGAAGTAATACTCTTTCCCACACAATACCTAAATAATTTACAAAACACATATCCACAGGTCATGGGATGTAAAAAACATGAAAGATCTGAAAGATCCCCAAATTCATGCATACAAGTCTGTAGGATGCTGTTATGCACCACAGTTGGCCTTCCACCATCAGGTCAGGAAATCCCTAACCCACTAACTGCCAGGAAGACCAAGAATATGCTAACAGTAGGGTCATTAAAAAAATACCATTTTTCTCCCCATTATCTCTAAGCATCTATTCACTGTCCTACACAGACGTACATGAAAAGATTATTTGGACTGTATGGTTACCAGTTTCACAATCAAGAGGAGAATAATGACTATGCAGTAATATAAAAGTCAGACAAATCTTATAAACATGACTAAGAAAATGTAATAACAATTTACATGTAATCTCTGCAAGTGTCAGCACTGTACAAAGCTAAAAGAAACTGTTTTTCTGAAATGTGAACAGTTCTGTCTTGCAATGGCCTGTTCTATTATTCCTCATCTCAGCAGTAACAACACAGGAGCCAGTATAAGAAATAAGCATCCTCATGTCCATATGCAAGACTGTCAATGTTTGCACTACAAGAGCATATGCTCCTGTTCCTGCAAACCCCTTGAAATCTGGGCTTCCTGCAGCAAAAGTGTTGGAAGCACAGCTACAGGACTCATTGAAGAGTCTGATGTCAGTGTATCCTTTGGCCAGTGAATAGAGACACCAAACATTTGTCACTGTCACAGCCTGTACTTTGTGTAAGAGGAGGAAAGAAAAGGGATAGACTATGAAGGTTGTCTCTGAACTTTCCAATTGAATGCAGGCAGTAGAAACTAGTTGTATGGAAGCAGAGGAAAAGATAAAGCCTTGGCTGCACAGCAGAGATTAGAAGACAGTAATAAGGTAAAAAATAAAAAAAGGGGGTGTCACTGGTTCCCAATTCATTATTTACTTCAACTTCCAGTTTAACTCATTGCTAAAAGTGCTGGCAAGCTCAAAAAATAAGATTTTCCTTTCATACTGTTATCAAATACAGTGAATTTAAATAAAGTGTCTTTTCCCTAGATGTTCATTTTTAAAAGATACTCGGGATTATTTTATATGTGAAAATACTTTGGGTTGTTTTTTTCACCCCTAAAGTGAAAAAGAAAAAAGATGTTTCCTTCAAAAATATAATGACTTTCAGAAAAATAATGAATTGTCACTAGTACAGCCTGTTTTTCATGTTAATGACATTCAAGCATTAAGCTTTTCTGTTAAAAGAGGACAAAGTTATTAGGATCAAAACATCTTCTAATAGAATGCTTTCTGTCTACGTCTCTTTTCAAAACATCTTGCCATTTTAATCAAGTAAACTTTCCCATGAAAAACAATCTTTCACTTTATTAAACTAATCTTGTACGTTCAACATAAAATGTTATTTTAATAAGCAAATATGTTGTGGTGGCCTCTCAATAAAAGTAAGAAGGACCTATTTGTCCTGAGAAAAGATTAGCCTACAAATCAAGAAAAGATAGGTGATTATTTTATGGACAGAGCTTTCAGTAACAAGTATTTTCAGGTTTTATTTTTCTTTTTAAAGCTTGATGTTATTTAGAGAGAGATCTGCAATAGAGAACTCATTTGTTTTGCAAAGTAAGAGTCTTTCTGGAGATAAAGGAGTGGGATTTTTTAAATATTCATCTTTATATCAATATGTATTTCTACATGGTTTAAAAATGAAATTCTAACAGTATCACCCTCGTTGTTATGACATGCCACTGATGAACATTACGCAAGAAGAGGAGCACAACTGAAGACAAATACAATCCTTTTTTGTTGCAAAAATCACTTTTAAAAACTTGCAAATATCTGAGCACATACATCAGCCTATGGAAAGCATTGCTTATGTTTGAAAGTGCCATTCAAAAAGTGAATAAAACAGTCATTTTCAAAAAGGTAAAATTACCTGTTCACTTAAACACTACTATGAAATGTTAGTTGTATAACTAAGACTACTTCACACTTGGAGGACATGAGAAAAGTCTGGCATGTTGGGAAACAGTGGAGCAGAGGCACATGAAGAGCTTGCTGCTTTGATATAAGAAGTTATGCTGGGGTTGCTTTCACCAGCATACAACAGAGATGTTGGCCCCAACCTAAGAGAAACTTCCAAGTTCTGAGTCATTCAAGTTAAATGCATTCTTCCTGTCCTCACTTATCAAACTGGTTTTAGTTTCCTTATTCTCTTCACTTAATGTCCAGAACTGCCTCCCAGCACAGCTATTTGGTGCTAAGCCACTGATGTCTGTTCCTGAGGCAAGCATATGACCTACCCAGTGCTGTAAAGACTAATTAAAGTGCTGAGCTTTCAAGGAAACCACTCTAAAATTCTACATTTATTGCTTATTTAATATTTGTACTTGTTTGCAGAAAGTAGCACTAATAAACAAAAAGCATAGTGTTACTAGTAAAACCATACACAGATGTATTGTGCTCTCCACAATTAATGCAAAACTTTTCATTGTTCATATGCACATGACATTTAATATTATTCTTTGTTCACCATGTTTAGCAGTCTTCAGATTATGACCATTATCTTTGGAAGAACATGATCCAATTACAAAATTACATAAAGTATTTGTGTAAACATTTCTTAAATAGTACTAGTATTAAAAATTCTTTCTTTACATGGGGGGAAAAAAAAGCAACTCCAAAATCAACCAGGTTTAATCTTTCATAGCTCTGGAACTGAATAACAAATACTTGATGTTTGGCTTTTTTGACTACACTATTCTTCCTATGACATTGATCAGGCCAAAGATTATTTTATCAAGATATATTGTTTTGGTAAACCCTCAATCTATTTCAACCTTGCAAAACAGAGAAATGACATTTTATGTTTGAGTAAATAAAAAGTGATTGATCAGCAACAAGGTGGTCGCAGACTATATTCAGATCTGCTCACTGAAAATGAAGCAGTATCTGCTTCCGCTACTCTATAACTTGGCCTGATGTGATCAACACAATTAAATCTGAGTTTTGTTTCTATAAGTTACTGCATAATTTCTGCAAGATGAAACCCTGTTTTTTTCTTCTTGGTATATTTTATACTTTGAGCATATAAAAATATTCTACAGCATTAGGAATTATAAAAAAACTTGCCCATTTATTTTTACCTATATAACATTCATAATCAGAAACAGATTGCTATGTTTTTGTTTTACTCTGAAGTGTTTCCCAATATCTGTTTTGTATCACAAACTAAAAATACATAGATAGTATTTCTATATATTGAGCATAAAGAATAAACTAACATTGATAAATCCTAGAAACATTTTATCTTATGTTTAAAAATAAGAAAAAGTAGTAACAGAGTCAAACAATCATACGCTACAGAAAGCTTCCAGAACGCATGCACAAACCAAGTTTGCTCACTCTAACAGTAATTGTTAGAGTTTCAGGAATAAACATCTACAAAAATGGTAAAATAGAAACATAAACACAGCTAGAACAGGGTAAACAGCAAATAAAGTATATTCACAACTTCTTACTACAACGAAATATTGTTAGGTCCATGTTTTAAAACAGGTCAAATCTTAAAATCCACCAAACTGAAATCAGTTCCCACACTAGAAAGCTTGTATTTTATATAGTACCAAGCTTTTCCTAAATATCTGTTATAGGAAACCTTGAAGGTAAGGAACAAGAATGAAGAAATCCTCCTCAAAATTTGTGAATGGAGGCATAATAGCAGACCAGAAAGAAATTGTGGGCCTATGAGTGGCAAGAAATGGCAAAAGTTTCTGAATTCTGGTATTTGGAACAGATGGAGCCTGCAGCCATCAACAAAATACAGAAAGAATTCTACTCAAGGATGGTAAATGAAAGCTTTCAACTCTCATCATGGACCATTGGCCAGTGAAAAGAAAATAAGAAAGCCAACAAGTTACTGAGTTTGTAATATTTTGGAAGAAAAAGATTTTCTGGCACCAACTAAAAGAATTATAAACCCTAGGAAACAAAAAAAGTGTATTCATATTCACTTTGAATGTTGTCTGTAGTATGTAGTTTTACAATTGTTTCTATTTTCTTCCACATACAAACACTGAAATACTAATAAATAAGAAAACTGTAGTAGACCATTGAAGAAATTAAGAGAAGAGGAAAGAGAAAAAAGAAAAATATTGCCTGAAAATCAGATTAAGCTGTTCAAAAAAACCATGCTACAACCCAATCAAAACCTGCCGCTCTCTTTGCAAGATTTTTTTTTAAGATGCTGACAGAAATATATCTCACGATAGGAGTCTTTCATTCAAATTAATTATTTTCATGCATTAACAAGATATGCCAAGATGTCTAAAGGGTTTTAATCCCTATTGAATAAAGTAAGTTCCCCTATTAAATTCAAAGATTTTCAAATGCTCTTGTAAATTAGAGACATGCTTCAATGTTTCCAACAGCAAGATAATAGTTTTTTTTGGTGCATCTTCTTTCTACAGTAATAACATTTCTGTAGGAGACACAGTTTTGCTGAAATCATGGAAGTTGTTATTTGAGTAGTTATTATCTGACCTTCCTGTCACATAGGAAATAAAACAACATTGTTCGTTCCCTCTTCAGAGAAATGTGGTAATCATCATAAAGCTTTCTCCAGCAATGTTAATATGAATAATGTCAAAGGTAGTAAAAATCAATTTAGATTTAATTAAATTAAATAAATAAATAAACCCCAGAAGTTTAGTTACTGCATTGTTGTCACCATAGAACCATGGCACTGTGATTTATATAGTTAAAAAATAACACCAATCTGTGAAATATTCCTAAAGTCTTACAAGTAGAGGGTTCAGTACACTAGAGTTTTCTAACTCATAATTTACTTTTATTTAAAGAATATTTGCTTGCTGCAAACATGAATGATGTATTAGTAAAGACTGATATTCCCAGTCTGAGTTATAATTCTTTATTTTGACTTATCTAGCAGAGCACGTGGGGTTTTAAGTATTAAGAAACTCAGTGACCTTATTGAGGGAAGATAACAAGTATCCATTGAAAGAAAAAGGCTTAAGGCTTGAAGGACTTTGAGTAGAGAAGCCTATGAGAGCAGGCCTGTTCCTCTAAGGTATCAGAGTTATTGGATTCATTCTTCACTTCTGTTCTTGACCCATAACTAGACAAAAACCCTGTTTATACCTATTCCATTGAAGTAAAAAAAGATTTACTTGAATTTTTTCCTCCCCTTGCTTGTCAAAGGTGATGCATCAGTTTATTTACCAAGGTTTCAGACCGAGACAAACACACGTGATCCACAGAGAGAACACAATTCACCCAAGCTATTCAGCTAGTACATTTACAGATATTTGCTAAACATGATATTCATAATTATGATCATCATAATTTCAGCTATCTACAAAACCAAATGCTGGCTATGCTCATTAATACAATTAATTGATATCTGAAAGGTTCTTAATTGCTTGACTGCTGCCAATGGTTACAAGAGAGTACTTGACTGGTCTTTCACCTTTCACAACTAATGTTGTCATCTTGCATTTCAGAATCCTTACATAAATCTTATATTATTACTTCTGAAGACAGTAATAGTTCAAAACAGTCTTTTTTTGCAGGGATTTCAAAGCAAGCTTTTTAGGTCTTTCTTAGTTTATATGATCTAGATGGTAGAATTTAGACCTTTTCCCTCCTACAAATATTAAAGTAAGTTTTGTCTTTCTCTTTCCTGTCATTCATTCATGACATATTCAAAGGCAAATACACAAATACTTTCAGGAAACTAATAAGCAATTCATTAGGCAACATTCTATTACTCAAAATTCTCACATGGTTTTCTTCATGTACACAGCTTACTGTTTGCTTCCTGAAAATACATTGGATATTTAGAACAGAATATTCTGCTTACCTATTTGATACTTTTGAATTCACAAATCTTGCTTCATTTTCATTTGCTTTGGTAAAACTTGAAATTCTCAAAAAGCCTAAAACTCAACAGTAGTGCTGCTAGTTCTCTTAAAGATGTATTTCAGATGATGATTCTTCTCTATAAACACCATCCAAAAATATCAAAGTCATAGCTAAGTGTAACATAAACACATTTACTTGATCAAAAGCAACCAATAAACCTTTAAATTTTGTGATAATTCATTCAACCAATGCCTAATGTATCCTTACATTCTCATGAAGAGCATATTTGACATAAGGGACAATTACAATGTTTCTTATATGTATCTGTATATTTCTAGAGATTTCTGTATTTAAGACGAAACAATGTCCATGGTTAGACACCAAGTTCAGATCAATCCACAAGGCTGTGGAATCCTGGTATTGATTTGGGGCACATCTTAAAGGGAACAACAACCTGCAAATACTTTTCTGTCTTCATAACTACAGTAACATCACAAGGTAGAGTGCTGTCTATGCTGCAGTAAACACACAGATTGTTACACAGAATATTTTAGGACTTCCTTTGGCTGCACACTGGAAGCTAAACATTCCTATAGTAATCACAAGAGTTACAAAGGTTACAGTGGCTATGATTCCATAGTCTTTTAGCAGAGTTTTCTAAAAATATTGTCAAACTCACAGAAGGGATTTGAATGTCTGCCTTTACGGCAACCGAATATCCTGACCACTGAACTGTTAGAAATGGGAATGAAAATTATCATCGCTATCTTCTCCAAGTTTGTAATTTAAAGGGCATTAAGAGCATTCAAACCTTCTAGAGAATCAGGCCTGAAAAAGTAAAGTACTAAACATTTCCAAGATCAGAAAAAAAAAATCCTTTTGTTTCCCATTAGTGTTTCAGCCTAAATTTGAAGATGGTTTCTCAATAACTGATTTGCAAGAGTCATCATCTAGTGTTAGTTTAGCCTGATTTAAATGGAATTACCTTTGCAGCAGACCAGAACAAGACTGCTTATTCCATCTTACTACTCTTAGAGAATTCAGTCTGAACTACATCTGAATAAACCATGAAATATCAAGAGCAGATCATGGCAAAGGGGCAGGACACAGCAGAGGAGCATACAACCTGAAGAAAATAGAGCGTGTTTCAATATCCGCACATTTTAAACTCCAGGGATAAAGAAAGGGGAAAAAAAAGAGAGACAGACAGAATGAAAGATTACATAAAGAATATTTTTTTAAAACCCCAAACAAACAGGAGAATGGAAAATTACATCAAGGTACTGTGAGGGAAGGTTGAACTCTACTGGCAGAATCATAGTTCATACAACGTCAGGTAAGGTCCACTATATTCTTAAAATCAGGCTTTGTCCTACTCATGTAATTAATCTGGTTCTGGGGTGTTATAAACTGATATTTTAGAAGAACATTTATTATCTAGCATAAGCTTGCTCTTATTTGTTTTTTCCCCAATCCAGATCAGAAAGCAGATGTACAAAGTCAGCTTAGTTTTTGTACAAAAAACAGGAGCCAGAAACTTAAGTCTTTGATTTTATTTGAACCTTACCCAGATATAATTCTATTGTATTCTGAAGAATGTTAAATTCTGTATACATTAAATAGTTGTGCTAAAGAAACTATTCAGTCCTTCAACCACAAGTAAACTAAAGTTAGAATAAATCATAAGTTTTATACATTTCAGAAAAAAAAAGAGTCAAGCATCAAATGAAGACTGCAACTGCTCCAGGGGGAAAACAATTAACTGAAGGAACAGATTTACTTTTTAATAAAGTCAAAGGTGGGCTTTACTCTTAAGCAAAATTTTATACTGTATACAGACTCCAATAAATAAGGCAGAAGGTGCATCAGAACCTAAATTGACATACTCTGTTGATGGCAAAGACAGTAGTAGACTGTTTTATCACTGAAAGCAGCCAGTATTACATATGGCTGTGACATGCTCTCATGCACTTATGCTTTTTCATATTCAGACACTATATATCTGTCCTTTGAAACAGACTATTCAATTCATCATCCAACTTCACATTCACAGTTTTAAAGATACTTCAGGCAAAGGGTGTTCTCTTGGTTGATCTATTTGTTGTTGCAGTACCAGCACATTTTCTATGCATAATCCATTACTTAGGGCCAAGAGAATAATACAAATAATAAAAAAAGAGTGTTCAACATTCTCCAAGATCCTCATAAACCTATCCAGCTGCATCACAAGCAGCTTTTACATTACTCAGACAACCCTAAATATGTCAGTCTTAATATCATTGCACATCTTTAACTTCATGCTTTTTTAGCTAATTCCTGATCAGTTTTTACTGTCATCTCTCAATTTCATAGTCAGCTACTACTACCCAATTTCCTGAACCTATATAAACGAAGTATATTTATTCTGTCTTCAGAATATGTTATATTTTCTTGTTCTCACAAGAAAAAATGTGATAGCAGAGTAACAAGACATGTCTTTTTTATTTATTTATTTTATTATTTCATTAATAGTAATTTGTTATGTTAATTCCTAGTAATCTACTTGGGAAAAGTCTCATGAAAGGTCCAATACAGCACTCTGTTGAGTCTAGTTCAGTTTTTTTATTAAAGCTTTGCAAGCTATAACTCATGTCATTCAAAGGGCTTTAATTTTTTATTTCTAATAAATGTCAAATATAAATATACATTCATCAAAGAGTTCAAGCTTACTTAAAAAAAAATTCAAATACAATTGCAAAACATTCAACAAAATCTCACTATTTTGAGGAGATGAACAAATCACCTTCCTATGTTTAGACAGTCCCAAGCCAAGAGATTTAAAAATCTTATGTATTTGACACTACAAGTAATTAATTTTCCAGTGGGGGATAATGTGCCATCCATGAACTATGCAGCAGTGTTGAACAGTGCATGAAATTGAAAATAAGCAAGAACTTACTAATCAAAAGCAGTGATAAACCTTGCTGTTTAGCAGGACAATTCACAAAGCTGCACTCTGAAACACTTTGGCTTAAATATAACAACCCTATAATCAGTTTTTCAGAGCTACCTTATAATCAGGTGCTCTTCCTCATGTCAGCACTTTGTAACACTTAAAATTTGTCATTGACTATTTTAGTTTTACTGACAACATTCAACAAAGAACTTCACTTACTTCTAAAGCTTTTGTTCTGCACCTCTACCTTCCAAAATCTAAACAAAATCTACAGGGTAGCCCTTATTCGGATCCAGTACTTATGGCATGAGATTCAGAATTCTCAATTATATATTATTTTTTTACAGTAAACAATAGGTTTTTACTATGGTTGCATCATTTTTCAAGGGCTGTTTTCTAACAATAGAAATTCATGAGTAATTACCGTTTTTCATAATATATCATCTCATTATTTCCTTTAAAATACAGTTTACAGTAATATGAGGAACAATAACAAATCACAGAAATAGAAAACTAATTCAGTCAGACTATTATTACTTCCAGCTTGTCTGAAAGCATGTACAGCACACAGAACTGAACACCTAGGATCCAGGGGAGCTCTCAGGCAAGCAGAAAAATGTATTCAAATATTTCAGGTAGACATATTTCAAGCTTGAAGATTTAGTCTGGACTCTTGGCACTTGATAGCAAACATAGTACTTGCCCCTATCTGCTACACAAATCTCTCTCCTTATCACACTTTCTCATGTCCCAAATAAAAACAAATGAGCACAAATGAGCACAAAAAGGGAGTCTCCCTGTAAAGAAGAAAAAAAAAAAGCTGCATACTTTACATATTTATTGTACTGTATTATGCAACACACATTAGCCCTCCAGGTTGTACTTAGAAGTTTGCACCAGCAATATTCAGTATATTTTGACTGAGGAAAAAAAAAAAAAAAAAGAAGAAAAAAAAATAAAGAAAAAGAAACCATTGCATCTGCCTTTAATTCCCCAAGGCAAAGAGACTAATATATAACATGGCCAGCAGCGACTTTAAGAGACAGAGTCTGTTAAGAAAATTGGCTCAAGTGAGTATATAAGAATCGACTTCAGGATTTTTCTCTGCAGAACTGGCATCAAAGAAATTATCACAAGAGAAGTAAAAACTGTTTGAAATATGTCTGAATATTTCTATCATGATGACAACAATGATGAAAAAGTCAATCATTCCTAAATAGTCTAGCTAGCACTGAATAAGGACAGACTGTTTAAGCTCTCAGCTAGCACAGATCTTCCAATAGACTCCACTTAAATCTTCAGCTCAGAAAGAAAAGTAAGGTTCAAGTTGTTGCAGTTAGGAGATCTTAATTCCCTGTAGCATGGAATAGAAAGTGAATCTAAAGGAAAGCATCGTTCAAATAGCTGAAAGACTTAAGACTCCCAGAAGAATATAAAGACCACCTCCTTATCACAAGCTGCTTAATCTTCTAGAAACAAGTGGGTAGAGATGCAGCAGCAGGCTAAAACCAGGACAGAGGAGGGCAAGGGTAACTTTCACCAGGTGAAAGAACTGAAGAGGGAACAAAGTTCTCCATTGTGCAGGGCAGTATGACAAAGCCAAGCAGCTCACAGGTGAATTAATTAAATGAATAAAAGTGTGTTCTAATTAAGTCCATCCTTTAGAGTTTTTTTTTCTTTCTCTATGGTCAGAGTCAAAAATCAGCTATTCTTTTGCTTGACATGAAAAGGAGGTAAGAAACATATGCAGTAGTTTGTGAAATTTGATAGCAAAGAGTTTACTAGGTTTGTACACATGCTAGAATCACTTTAAGCTGGTTTATCTGAACATTTGCTGGCTCACAGAATTTGCACTTGCAAAACAGCTACTGTTCCTATCTTGTAATGGGATCTGTGCAGTTGGCTTTCTTGTAAAGCATCTTATTAAAACTTAATTTCTGTGTAAGCATATCTTTTTGCCTGAATAGTCTTCATGTTCATAAGCTGTGCAAGGGAAAAAACATCTGTAAATAAAGGAAGTAGAAAACTCCTCTGGAAAATTCAGAAGACACTGTAAACAGTCCAAGCCAATTATCGCTTGTTTACTTCTTCTCCAAATAGCACAGGATGTTGAATTCAGCACAAGCATGGGAAGAGCAAACAGACAGAAGACCTGCCATTTCCCAATGATATTAATGGTCTCTGATTAGCCCCACATTGTTTAACAAGAATATCTGCTTCAAAGCAATTAAATTCAGTATAGAGATGTGGATTCTAGAAATCCTAATGATAACATTATGTTTATTTTAAGTCAAACATGGGTAAATATTTTTGGCTCATAGGACTGGATGAAGGCGTGTACGCTCAACCAAATGACCAAGTCACACTCATATTGTTTACGAACATGATAAACTATGCTAAAATATCAATGATTAATTTGAAAATTGTATGTAATTTTTTCTTCTTTTTTTTCAGTCACTTTAAACCCAGTAGTTCTGTTCATGGTTTTCAAGGAAAAATAAATGCCATCTACAATAGTATTAGCTAAAATTACACAGGATTACTGAGAGAAAACTGCAGAGTACTAGCAAGGGAAAAAGGGGATAGAGTCATAACCTTACAGGGGTTATGAGAGGATGTTATGTAATAACGTCTACAGAGAAATAAAACTCATAAGGTGGAACGAATCAGAAACATCTGATTCTATCTTGAAAACCATGTGGGGAGAAGCACAGAGATAGATGGAGCTGAACAAAAGAGCACATCTAAGTTGAAAAAGTTGCTATTCCTGTTACTGGAGCTAGCAGCCCGATGCCATCCTAATTCATGTATTGATTTACCTTTTATTATATTAAACTCATATCTTATTTAAAAGTTCTGAATCAGAACTGTTTAATCATCTTGGCAACTACATGGTTCCAAGAGCAGACAAAGAAACAGGTGAAGATAAGGAAAGGAAGTGAACTACATTCTCAATCTGAGGATGTCAGCACAGGTCAAACCTTCCAGACACCTATTGGACAAATAAAACTAATTCAGAGAAGAAAAATGTATCTCCTCATTGAGAAAGCTGAGATACAGGAAAGAAGAAGAGTTAGCTATTTTTTAAATACTCTGGCTTTATCTAAGTTCACAGTTTCATAAGAATGTCAGCCATCAGATTTATAGAATACTGACCTTCTAGAAAAAAAACTTGTGGGTTTCACACGACAAACCTAAAGGAAATACATTTCTTCAAAAATATTTTTCTTAGCAAAAAATATTAACGGCAGAACCTGTTACATATGTAAACATGAATAGTTTAGATCTCATCCAAAATTTAGATAAATTTATCTCTTCAAAGAACTAGAAAACAGATCAGTTCTAAACTGTTAGTGCCAGTATTCACTAACTAACATTATTAGAGATATGACTGCCAAACTTGTTATATACTTCATAAAATTCATAGGACAATGAAGCCAAAAAATTCTGCTAGATTATTGATAACAGCTAACAGGTATTTACATAGACATTTCCCATGAGAGCAGACCTTCAAGCACATATCAATAAATGCAAGGTATACACTATTTCATGGTCTCATGACAAACAGTATCAACTATCAAAAGACACTTAGGAAGCCTGAAGATCAGTAAATTATAGGGAAGCACTTTGGAAACTGGATTTGTCACTTGATGAAGTATTGCTTAGCAAAAGTTCTGAAGAAGACTATTACAATGTAAGTACAGATGTTAAAAGAAACAAGGATGTTGTGGATTCATACAAACACCAGAGAAAGAAAATAGAAAATGTACTAAAATAATAATAAAAAAAATAATCAGGAGTTCAAAATTATGTGGCCATAAAACATCATTTGGATTTATGTGAGCACTAAAACCATTGCTTTTAGGGTAACTCTGCTCAATTCTATGAAGTTATTACTGAAGAAAAGTCAAAAATAAGAGGAGAAATATGTTTTACTGACCACTTACCCATAGAGCAGAAAGAAAAACGTACTAAACTAGAGAGGCAACCAAAGCAATGAACTGAATTGAGAAAAAACAACACATGTTAAAAAATGCAGGAGATACATGTTGGCCCTGAACTTAAGGTTCAACATTTAGATATTGTTCCCCTGTGCTTTCTTCAAGTATGTGCATTTGTATACTGAAGAGAGACTAAAGAAAATAGACTGCATATCCCTAAAACAATGTTAAAATCTTTCTATACATATTTCATTTTCATCTATTCTCCAAGTATACTTCATAGGTAAACTGGAAAACCTCCATAGCCAACTCTAGGTTTTAACACGCTGGCATGTGTTAGGATCTCTGTAAACACATCTGCAGTCAAATGAAACCTGTGTTCTGAGTACAACCTCACTGAGATGCCACTTGTTCCACTAGCACAGCAGTCAGAACAACTTCTTTTCTTTTTAGAAAAAGATTGCCTTTAAAAATGAAGTTAAAAGTTTGAAATAATCTTATATTAAAACCCTAAAGAACAATTAGCATATTCTTAAAGAAGAATAGGCAGATATATTTCTTAAACAGCTGGCACACAATTCCTCAGAGGTATTTCTGTTTCACAAGGGTAATAATTAGATGCTACTTTAAAAAAGCATTATGTTAAACACAAACTAATGAATGCATCTTTACATCAAGTAGATTAACCTTAATATGCTTCATTTTAATGCAAAAATCACAATGAGTATCTGGAGGTTCATAATTTCCTCTGATGCATAAAGCTGTGAAAGCAGTGTGTCTCAAATCTGATTTCGTAAAGAAAAATAGCAGATGTCACTACGCAGGATATTGGTAAATCTCACATACAGGAGGAGTTCCTTCTACTTATGTACGTATTATCTACATTGCTATCTATGTGTATACATGTGCACATGTAGAGAAACTTACTTTTATCCATTACTGAGAACATTAACTACAAGAGAGTGAAGAATTGCCAAATTACATACCAGTGTTATCAATCCAGATTAAACTCATCTTTGGTAAACCTTGCACATGTTTCAAGTGATCTCAAATTCTCTGAAGCTTTAAGCTACAGGATAATACTGGTATTTAGAAAGGAACTATTTATTTTTTCTGCAAGCCAAATAACCAAACATGTAGGTTTTTTTACAATTACTTGTGAGTCTATCTATATTTGGCGGCAAAAAGTAGAAATTTTTAAACTTCTTTCAAATTACAAGATTAAAACCAGTTGTGTTGTAATATTTGCTTATCTCTTATTATCATAAGCTATCAGGTCAAGTTAAACAACTCAATCTCTCTGGTTTAAAACAGTCTTCTAAATTTTACTTAATATAGGTTCAAA
Source organism: Aegotheles bennettii (assembly GCA_013398125.1). Classification (NCBI taxonomy): domain Eukaryota; kingdom Metazoa; phylum Chordata; class Aves; order Caprimulgiformes; family Aegothelidae; genus Aegotheles; species Aegotheles bennettii. The sequence goes on along the minus strand of VZRW01010029.1, from coordinate 9,716 downwards.
TTATATTCTGAATTGCCATTTCTAGAAGTCCACTTTCTTCATGTAATTTCATTAGAAAACAAATATAAAAGCCAAGATGAGTTCAGCTATGCATATAGGAAGGTGTAAGAATGCCCTGTCCTTTCTTCAGTACGCAGCTAAGTGTAGTTCTGCTTCCTTCCCTGTACAGGCAACCTTAGCAGCCATTTTCCCACAACGGGGAGCGCTACAGGATTCCCAGGTCACAAAGGGACACTTTCTGCTTTCTACCCTTACCTGTTCCCTTTATATTCACTAATCTTGCAAAGCAGGAAAAAGAACAAAATAAAAAGTGTTTCTCATGCAAAAAGGTGTAGTATGGGCTTTGTAGTAGACAAACCTCTGTATCCACTTGCTAACAAGGCGTTCATAAAAACACAGTAACTGCTAGCAATAACTCAGTGTCAAACTGTGTCATTATCTCTAAAGTGGAGTGGATATGCTGCTCCTTTGCAACAGGAATTTTCATTATAAAAAAGAATTAATATTTCTATATACCTGCCATCAGTCTGGTGCCAACAGGCATAGAATTATATAGTGAGAACATGCTTAAATTAAAACCTGCCAAAGGAAAGTGAAACATCTTAATCCACTACAAGCATACAGCTACTTCAGGCAAAATGGAAAAAAAAGAAGTTTTAAAAATCTTTTATTAAGCCAGAGTCACTTTAATCTTATTCCTGCTCAAAGTGGGAATATAAAATAGAGCAAATTATTCTTCCATGTTCCTCTATATGGAATTTGTTATTCAATTTTTCTCGTATTCATTTTTCTTTATCCATTTGATCAGAATTTTGACAAGGAAAAGAAAACACATAAAAAGGCATTAGGGAAGGGATATATAGTAAGGAGTAATAGAGGAAAGAAGAGTTGCAGCTAGAGGTTCCACATAATCAGGGTTCAGTTGTGCTACTCATTTTATAAACATAATTTAAGGGGCAGCCTTGAAAATCTTACAAGTCATAGAGATAATTAGATCTCAGGTTACAGGAAATAAATAATACCATAGTTCTGTAGACAGGAAACAAACACAAAGTCACACCAGAATTTTGTGTCGGAGTTAAAATATGACCCCAAATCCTCAGTGTCTGTCCCAGTGACTCCACATAAAATGGAATATTCAAATAAATGCCAGAATAAATGCCTTTTTTTGTTCTGTAAGCAGAAATCTGTTTTTAAGAATTGACTATTTTGTTTAAATATGTTTGCATTACCATGCAGCTCACAGATGGCTACATTCTATGAAGAAAACACTTTTATTAAACAGTATGATTTGCCAGAGGTGGTATAAAATTCTCTCCCCATTTACAAATTATGCAAATTTGAAGTAACATAAACCACACTGACTCTTCAGTAATGTGACAAAGCTGAGATCTTTTATAGAAAACACAAAGCCACATCTTAAAAAAAATATATCTGGTTAGGTATTGATCATGTAATCTCCATGTACAATAACTTGCCTCAGGACTATTATTTGAATAGTCCTACAATAGCATCAGATCATTGTTACATATTCCAGTACATCTTTTTCCTCAATTATAACATTAATTTGAGGCTATATCCACAGTTTTAAAGGCAAACCAAGCTAAATATTACAGATAGTATAGAAACACTATTTTCATTCTTAAGAACTCTGTATCTTCTTTATATTTCTCTGTTGTAGAAGCCTGATCATTTGTCAGCCATAACTGGGGTGACAGGATTCACCTATAGAAAAATATGAGAAATATTTTTCAAAAAAAAATCCTGACATATTCTCTGTAAGTAACTTTAGAGAGTAAGAAACAATTTAAACTGCTGTTCCAAAAGAATTATGCTAACAAGAATGCTGTCAACATTGTAATATTTTCATAGTTTTATTACTTTCGTAAAATGCAGCATCATGGTTACATGATACTTTCTACTACATCATCAAAGATATATTGATTAGACAGCTGTGTGCATAAGTCACAGCCTCCAGCACAAGTATCTACTCCATAACTCCAATTAGCAAAGATCAGGTTAGTAGCAGCTAAGATAACTTGTAGCCAAGGAAATGGAATATGCAGCCTTCTCCTGTGCCGATAACAGAGCAGAGCTCATTATCTAAACAAACTAGCATCAAAAATATTCTATGTTTCTATAACTTAGGTCACAACAGAGACAGGGAGGGGAGAAAATGGAGAAAAACAATGGAAACAGTGATTGCAGGCAAGTTGGTACTCAGTTCTCTCTTTGGTGTGTATATTTATACAGTTATTTGAAATTACTTTGGTTTTCCTTGTGTGGCAAGTCTCACTAGATAGACTAGCTTTCCTGCTATCTAGTGTTCCATTCTTTCAAAGCCAGGGAGATGACTCACATGCAGCAGCCAGATGCACTACCATGGCACCTATCCAGCCATCCCTCTATTAGAGGCCCATCGTTGCCACATTCAGTATATGTGTATGGTCCAACAGGAGGGAGACGATGCTTCTTTTACCCCATGGCCATCAGAGCTGCCTCTCTCCCATTGACAGAATTTCTTTCCTTCAGGAAATGTGTGCTGTTTCATGTTGCACTTTCCTAAGCCTTTTTCTTACCCTTTCAGTTAATAGCAATATATTGCTGTAAGTTTTATACACATCATCTCCACAAACACACAGAAGAAACCAAAGCTCTAAGTATCTCATGGTAAAATAAAGAATACTCCATTGAACCAAAATTTTCTGTGCTAGAAATGTGCAAGTTTCTCGACAAAAAAATCAGCTGAAAGTCAGAATGTTGTGCATGAGATATATAGGGAGAACACATCCTAAACAGTAATTATTGGAGTACATTTGAAAAATGAAAAGTTCTTACAGTAATCTTAAGAAGGAGAAATATCATACTTTGTTTTGCATTTTACAAAATGTGAGCATAAATTATCTTATTAGGAATTTTTCCTGTATAACATCAAGTTCTCTCAAAATTAATTCTCAGTCTGTATCTCCCACTACACGTAGTACGAAGTATGAATAAGACCCTGAGTTTTCAAATTAGATTTTCAATGGCTGAATGTCCTAAATTGGATTTTGCGCAAATTGGGTGTATAAAATTGGATTTTAAGGAAATTAAAAAAAGACAAACCTTAATTGGTTTAAGCTGGACAATTTTCTTCTCAGATGCATAAAGCTGGAACATTATTTCTTTAAAGAGGAAACATTAGATGTATGGTTATTGTATTGTGCTGTCACTTAAAGTGCGAGCTAATTGGATAGTGTTACACATTTAACCATTATTGTGTTTCAAGTTGACAGTAGTACAAACTAAACAATATTTCAAGATTTATAATGGACAAACATATAGTTCATGACATTTTCCCCGTGTTCTAAATCAAAAAGATTAAAATAGCTCAACGTAAATGTAATTCGTGAACCTAGAGTGTGCTTTATTGAAGTTGGTATAAAAATAAAGATACTAAGACACAAAGAGTAAGTAATTAAACATAAAAAAAAAGTCTTTTGTCAGTTTATGCCACCTTGGAAGGATCCAAGAGATCACTGAAGAAAGTGAGAAGAAAAGTCAGTGATGAATATAATGAAATTAAACTATTAAAAGACAAATCAGTAAACAGCAGAAAATAAAAGCCTAGAGAATATGTCAGTGCCTGGGTGTTTCTTATCCAATTAGATGTTTAGTGACTTCACCTAAATGATTCTGGCACTGTAGGTTTCACAGTTTGTTTATGTCGTCTTTCTACTATAAGAAATGCAAGATAATGTTTTTACTGCTGCTTGCCAGAGGTACTTGATACTTGTAAGCAAATAGGTTATAAAGTGATCCCAGATTAAAATATAGGGTCTGTTCTTGATTTGTCTTTCTGTAGGTGAGTCACTGCAAATATCTGTTATCAGATATATAATAGAGTTTATCAGACTAATCTTTGTTCTTCAAAGAATTGTCATCAACACAAATCTGAAAATGAAATTCATAATATTACACTACAATATTATTGTTCATATATTATTCTTATAGGGTTTCTTCTGTTTCCATGCAAGGTATCATCTTCCTATGAAAGCATAATTTCAATATATAGTAAGTAGACCTACATGTATAATATTGCATCTAAAATTAATGCTCTAAATATATATTCTCCAGAGTAAAATTCTGAACCACTCAAACAAAGCTTCTAAGAAATGTACATTTAGAACTGGAACTGCTCAGCCAATCATTATGCTGTGAAAAGATGGATTATGCTTCAAGAAGTAGATATCTTACCTGATTTAGGAGTAAATCCTCTGCCTAGATCAACAACTCTAGGTGGCAATAGATAAATATTTTTGAAAGCTAAACAGTGTCATAAAATACACAATTAGATCCAATGTGTATCAGTTTTCTCAAATGTCTCGTAGGTCTTCGAGCTACAGAATTATTCCCCTTCTACTCCCAGCAGATTGTCCACAAATAGGCTAAGGATGGCCTGAACTATCGTCACAGGCAGTGTATTTATAAGAAGAGGTCACATGCAGCATAATACATATATTGAGCCACGTGATGTGTCTCTGACAGTTATATTCAAAGATGGCTCCAATTTTATTCAGAAGCCTTGTTATAGGAATGGTTACATTAGCATAAAATCAAATGACAGTGTTTAGTAGACTTGTTTAGCAAGACCAGAAACACTGCTCTTCAGTACACATGCACACAGACATTACCCCAGAAAGGAATCTGAAACTAACAATGTATAAGAGGAAACAATCCTAGCATCCATTGCTAATGTTATTCAGTTTTATCAGGGTTAGTATTTATACAATACATAGAAAGAATCACTATGAATGTAACAAAATGACAATGTGTATAATGTTTCTTATAGTATGTGTAATTTTGCTAATGCACGTTTAGAGCACTCTTACAGCAAAAAGTACTCTGAATGACAAAGTGTACTAATTAAGGAATGAAATAGAAATGTTAATCAAAAGACTTCAATGAGGAGGAAGCAAAGAAATTACCTAGTCCTTCCATTGCCACCTGGGGTCCCAGTAAAGACAGGCTAAGTGTAGAGGAGTGAGCAAGAAAGTAGACTTCCTAGTTCTGGCCTTGTGGTGCCAGAAGAGCTCTTGTAGATACTAATTAATTACCTATAATGACTAGCTGAGGCGATAGAACAGACAGAGGTCATTGTTTCAGTATGTGCATCCTGCTCTTCATTATTTCATCTCTTTCTATAAAGTTGTTTCATTACTGCAAATTCATGGAGGTTGAAAAAAAACATACTTCTTAACTCTTTATCTTGTGATAAAGCTAATTTTTTGAGTGACTTGACAGCCAGCAAAATATTGCATCTTTACAGAACTCATCACCCTACTATTATTCCCCCAGGTACCTAGAGACTGGCAGGCTCAAGACAACTACATGAGCTGATTTAATAATTGCTAATACAGGCACCTTTGAGGGCAATGTTAGCTCTGAGGGCAGGGTAGTTCATGCTGTTGGACAGAAGGTCCAGTGGGAATACTCAGGTCAGAGGAGAAGCTGCAGAAACCAGATGACCCGGTGACTGCAAGCAGGGTATGTCACTCTCTTTCTCCAGAACTCATAAAAGCTTTAGTGCTTGCAGCTCTACTAGAATAAATCCATAATGTCTAAGCCCAGCAAGAATTCTACTTAATGAGCAAATGCAGTGTATGAGGAATTATTGGAAATGAACCTCATCTGGTTATAGATTATTGCCTCTTAGCAGCTAAAGACAGAAAAAAAACAGCTGAGCGATATCTTCCTCTCATCCTTTTTAGCATACAAACTGCAGGTGAACCCTCCTGCTTTGTTCTTTCCCTAATATTCCAGGCTCAATTTACCTATAATTTCTATTTACAGCTAACAAGTATCAATCTAGGTGAAAGTTTGACACAAAAGTCTTCAGGTGTTTTGTGATTTACAATTTTGTACAATATTTAAAGTCTATTAAGAATTATATATCTCAGTGAACCACTTGATTTTAAGTCTTCTGTTCAGTAATAATTTCCCCATTTGAAAAAAGATTTATCTGGTTTTATGGTAATAATACTTAATCCGAGATGAGGCAGTATGGATTCATAAAAATCCTGATGTGGTACTGAAGTAGTTTCCTTTCTACGTAACAATGCTTGGCTCAAGATGCCCACAAATTGGTTGGATAACCTTCCCAATATGACAGGAAAGTCGGGATGTGGGAGCTGAGTATAACTATTGCCCTCAATACTCTAAATCACTTCTGGACAAAGGAAGTTCTTTACTGTGTCTAATGTAATAGAAACTTGATACGACTCTAAAGACTTTGGTCCAAATGATTGCAGCACTATTTGACTTTCAGAACCATATACTGCAGATAAATATAATTACCAAAACAAAAATAGCGACATGTCAAATACAGAATAAATTAAAAGTAGAAAATGAAAAAGGAAAATCCAAGACAAATCTAAAAATAAGGGACTGTGCAACCATTGTGACAGAGGAGAGATTATGAGAAAGAGTATTTTCTATACTCTAGTGGCTGAAATGCATGTGAACATGAGAATGATATCTTCTTAAATTTTCAGGAGCCACAAGCAACTTATACTCTTAAAGAAATAAATGAAGTCTTATGAAAAGAAAGATTTCAGAAACATAGAAACATCTATTGCCTATGCTACTACTATCTGCCACCATGCTGGCAGCAGGCAAATCAACTTTAACACTGTCACGAGAAGAGGGGAGAAGAGGGAATTGGTAAAGAGGGTTAAGTGGTAAAAAAGCAAGAGGAGGTTAAGTGGTAAAAAAGCTGGGGAAGGCCCTCCAGTTGAGTCACAAGGTTCAGACTGGACCCCCTTGCTTTCTAAACTCCTTCTCAGAGAGGAGTCTAGATGTGACTGGATCCAATCCTAGTCCCAGACTTGGTCAATGGTTTATAACTAACCGATTATGTGTGTGCACAGCCACCTGTCAGAGTCAACATTCGCCTGTTTCAGAGTCTCACAACAGGACTTGCACTGAAACAGATTCACGAATACTGTAGTCAGCATTTGTCTGCTCCAGAATCTCACAAAATACTTGCACCAATACAGATTCACAAACGCTGTAAAGAAAAGAGAATTTATTACACTTACTACAAAAGCACTAATGGCAATAACAAAGATAGTACAACCACCCCGGAGTTCCTTCCACCCAGAGGGTGAAAGGTGCTGTGCTTATTCAGGGAGGCATCCCACCCTGGGGGGAGGAAGAGAAGACCCTTGCTGACTGGTCCTCCCTCTTTCTGTTCTTCTCAAGGTTCTTCTCTCCCTCTGCTAAGGCTCTTCTCTCCGCATATTTTATCCCCAAAACTAGAAGGTTCCCATCCTCAGGTGACATGTAGTATGAACTGGGGGGAGAGACGAGTGCTATGGTCATACATGTATAGCATGTATGCTGTAATCTCGATTAGCATATGCAGGGGTGTCAACTTTAATATGTATTTCACAGATAATGAGGAAAAGGTTACCTATGGACAACATAGCCTCTTGGAGGAACAAAGAACTCTCATCAATTCTTGTTATCTTGCTGCCCCAAGCAGGGGTCCTTGCCTCCACAAAGGCCTTGCTTGGGGGGTGTCTGGTGTCAAAACGAGGGGCTAACAGCTCCCCCAGGTAGCACAAGAGATGGTCCATTAAGAGTTCTTTATGTGCAGGGCGGGTCCTGGTTTTCCCTCAAACTCCACAAACACTCAAAACCCAAATCTGACCCACCACCTCTCTCTCTGCCAGATAAAAAGGTGATTTATCTTTTTCAGCCAGGTCACTTGTGAATCATGAATATAATGCAAACACATAATTCAGTTTGACTGCATTCCTTTTCTGCACTTCTCACTGCATTCCTTATCTGCAAACAGATATGTAAATTGTCCATATGCTTGTGAATATCGCTAAAGTACAAGGAGATGTTATGCTGTGTGTTACTCCCATTCTATGAGCCCTCAAAAGGAGCACTTCAAAGCAAATAGTCACCTCATCAACTGTTTTACTAAACACAATATAAGCCAGAAAATAGATTCACCAATTCAGAAAAAGAAAAATAGACATCTTCATTATAGCCCACACAACATCCCCTTCCACAGGGCAGGTTACATTTCCAGAAACTAAACATAGAAATACAACAAATCAATCCAAGATACTGGATGCTATTCCACTGCTTTTCTGAGCAGAAGGAAAAAAGACATAGTCTTCCCGTAATGGAACTTATGCCAGCCTGTGCTATTACAGCTGCTCCTAGATCATCCATGTGACACACAGACACACAGTGATGCTCACATGCCAGAACACATTTTGGGCAGTTCTTAACTCCTAAGCAACCAAAACCATAACTTTTCAGGAAGACGTTTTATTATCTCAGCAGAAAGTGTCAAACTACTGTTGTTGCCCTAGGCAACTAGAAAATCTCTTATGATGCACATACATTTCCACAGTTTTTACGTTTACTTTATAAATTAGATTTTGCCAATACAAAAACATAACCATATAAGCACTTTAATAGTATTTTACTAAGGAGTAAAGATATGATCTTTAAAACTTTATTTTTTACAATTTTTTATAAAAAATATAATAGTATTAATGGAATCACGGGATTATCATTTGAATCAGTCTACCCAAAACATATAGATGCTATGCTGTTTCCAAGCCTACAAGATACAAGAAAGTCAATAACAGTGTCTGAGTTTGGACTGAATTTATTTTTAGAGGTATAAATATCCAGACTTTTTAAATGGGCAAATATATGGGTAAACCATATATGTATGGTGTTTTAAAATAAAATGTGTCATTTTATAGTGTAAGACCAATTGTAATTACTTCAGTACTATCCAAAAAATCACCATGTCTATTTCTTTCTTCACTACAAAAAGCGTATTAAAGATCATAGAGATCAAAAAAGGGAGCTATTTGCACCATATAAATGTAGGCATATGAGCAGCTAATTCCCTTAAACTCAGTTTATAGTCAAAGTGAAATACGTTCTAAGAAATGATTCAGAGCAGTTATCTTAGGTTCTCCATTCTTTCACTGAACCTTATGGAGACTTGACTTCTAACTTAAGCTCAGAACTTTCAAATTTAACATCCAATAAGACAAATACCTCATTCTCCTGCTTCCAAAATGAAATAAGAATGTAGTTTTCACCACAGAATCTCACATTTCTTTTTTCAATACATTTCAGTTTCAAGGAATAACGAAGGCTAGAGCAGCAGTGAAAGAATAAGGTGTTGGGTTCACTTCATCTCAGAATAAAACAGCCATTCCAGTCGTTCAGTTGTAAACATAGACATAATTTGGAGGGATGATATCACATAACACAATCAGAGAATCAGAGAATAATTTAGGTTGAACAAAACCTTTGATCATCAGTTGGTCCCATTTCTATTCAGAACAGGGCCAAGTTAGATCAGGATGTTCAGGACCATGTCAAACCAAGTATTGACAATCAAGGATGGATAGCCAAGCCTCCCTGGGCTACACATTCCAATGTTCGATCATCGTCATGATCAACAAAACTTCCATATATCTAATCAGAATTAGTTATCCAGTAGTTATTCAGATTTGCTATCCAGTAGAAGCCCCAGGACTTTTTCTGCTGACCTATTTTCTTGTCAGCTGGTCCTCTACCCGTACTGATGCACAGGTCTAGTCTGTACCAGCAGTAGGAATTTAACTTTCTCTCAGTTCTTTCTTAACAAAATTTATTATTACAAGAATTGCAAGGGCAATGAAGAGAGA
>VZRW01010028.1:0-25305 GCA_013398125.1 Aegotheles bennettii | reverse complement strand
TGCCCTTGTGCTAACGCTGCCCCTTCACGCTAACGCTGCCCCCTCACGCTGATGCTGCCCCCTCACGCTGATGCTCCCCTCTCGGGCTGTTCACTTCGGAGGCTATGGCCGCTTTTGAATTTGCCGCGATTCTCGGGCACACCCCCTGCCACGTCAGCCTTTGTTTCTGGCAGCTTCAGGAAGCCCGGCTCCTTCTGAAATGCTCAGCCTTAAAGGGGAAGAGCACTTTCACCGCAGAGCCGCTTTTACAGCTTACAAGCCGCTTCCACAGCCCACAGCCAGTTCTATAGCCCCTGTGCACTGCTCGGTGCTCCGTGTGTCCCGACTGAAAGGAGTGTTTAACCTGTTTAATTTGCCTATAGTAACACAGGAAAGCTACAGCCAAATGAACAACTCTGACTAGTGCTTTACCCACAAGCCTATCCTTCCTTTTAGCCCCTAAAGGACATTAAACATCTAAAGGATGCTTAAATATTTTTATTTTATGCTTCTGAAATGAAGCTGAAGAATTATCTGCAATTTCTTGTGGAATAGTGTAAAAATTAGCAAGCCAGGATAGATGTAGGTAATACTACAGTTATACATGACCTATTTTGCTCCCGAACATTTTGGAAAAAAGAAACCAGATGCTTCACCGCTTTGGACAGATGCACCTTTTTTAGAGGCCATAATTTAAATTCATACTCAATAAATGTACTTGCACTTTAGCATGGTAATTTATCTGTCTGAGAAAACAGCTTTTGCATAATGAGCACTGCCTACTTTTTTATTGAATGCTTAATAGAATTGACACTGCAGGCTGTTAAAGTCCAGCTCATGAACACACAAGATCAAGAAAGATAGGTTGGAGACTTTCCTGGTTTTATTAGTACATTGATTTGTACAACAGCGTTAAACATCAGATCTGTATTCTAAGGGACAAATTAAGAATATCCAATCTAAAACCACCTATTGGATTTCTGAAGCTATCTTAGTACTGGATATTTGGTTCAGGTATATAAACCTGGAAAAAAAGCTGTACATCCAATTTAAACATTTTGTTGGTGTGTTAACCATTTTTAAATACATGGTCCAAGTATCCATCCATTTTTGTAAGTCTCATGCCTATATATATGCCTGTGGCAAGTTACTTATGGCAAAAGATTTTTGAAAATTTAGAAAAGCAGGCACACAAAGGTTGTTCTGTGCACTTCTTAAGACATCCATTTTCTCTCAGTCAACATCTGTTCCATAAGAAGTGTCACTCCAGGGACTTGTGTGAGAAAATACGCATGGCAGACTCAACCTGGAAATAGTAAGTAGCACCTTAAATATCCACAAGAAAAAAAAACAAGACTATGTGGGACAGCAATTTAGGCCTGTGCATGAGTCAGTTTTGATTTTCTAGTATTCCAATATTTTCTTTCCAATCCAGCCTAACCTGTGTTTATTCACTGTCCTGGTTTATCAAACGGCCAGGGCAAGCCACAACCCAGACAGAGTTTGTTTCTATCACTCCCCCCGGGAAATAGAAGGGGAGCAAGGAAGAAAAGACTCAACAGTTGGAAATTAAAACTATAACAAATTTAATGGCACAGGGAAAGGGAGTAACAGGTGGGGAAAAAAGGGGAAAATGTATATATATACAAATATATACAACCCGAGCTCCGATGACCAGCGATACAAGCTCCCAAAAGGTCCTTCACTGCAAAGCCGATGGGGATAAAAGAGTCCAAACCCCAGCACCCGATGCAGTCGGAGGCCGCAGACCACGTGGCGAGCTGTAGCAAAAAACTGGGCCTTCTCTGTGCTGGCTCCACGTGGCGACCGGCAGGCAAGGGAGCGTGGGAGCGAGGCAGAGCGCGGAAGAGAGAAGACAGAAGAAAACCCCCTGTCCTCCTGGCTTTATAGAGTTTGGCAGGAAATGGGAGGGAATACTGATACCTGATGCCTGATACCTGATACCCCAGACCCCTTTTCACAACAGGGTCCTAAACTCCACCCCTCCCTCATTGGGTCCTTGCAGCCAAAAGCCGTAAGAATTTTGCCTGCTCCCTCAAACTATAACACTCACATACAATACTAAAAACCTGAGGTCAGAGCTGGTCTCTGCAGCAGGGATACAAATCCTAGCCTCACAAATCACAGGGGGTGTCTCCCTATTTCTCCAGTATAATTTTCTCATTTTTTCCAGTTTTATGGACTGAGCAATATGGGCTGAGCCAAATAGTTAGCTTCTATTGTCGAGCATTTCTGACATGTCTGACATGACAAAAAACCTCTCATATAACAACAAAACCAAAACAAACAAAAAAAAAGAAGGGGAGAGGGAAAAGAGTCACTTTCTTTATACAAGTCCATACATTCAGAAGACAGAGCCGTTATCTGGTGTGAGAGTTCATGGTATCTAGGAAATTCCTCTGGCAGATTTCCTATACCACTGGGGAAAGCATCTGCTACAGTGAATCCCATTTTGCTCTTGCCGTGCGCTGAAAAAGACAAGCCAGCCTTCTTTCCAAGAGAGAGTTTGTAACTGTGAGTTACATGTGGAATTAGGTACCCATTGATCTTTGGCACTTCCTCATGCCTTGCTTCTCTGACTCTATTGGAGTGCAACAATCCCTTTCTCAAGCATCTAGCCACCACACATTACCTGGAAAGCCCAGGAGCCTAGCTGCCAGTTGAATATTCCTATTTGGAGGGTCAAAAGGTCACTAATGCAACAGCAGCTGCTGAACCTGTTAGCGAAATCCCACCAGTCTTATTAGCATACCAACAACAATCTGACAGTTCACCAAGAGCTTGTTTTCACTCCTGGAGACTAATTAAAACCAGGCTAGTTCAAAAATTAAGCTGGAACACCACATACAGAAGATGCTGTTAAAAATGCATCCATGTGTAGTAAGGGTGACTGACCTGTGCAGTGCCCATGGAGTACTTCTAGTGTTTTAAGCTGGTTACATTTTACCCTAGAGGAATTATTAACATTTTATTGGACCATGTGTTTCACTGTGTCAAGTTCTAACAGAAAAGTCAAAATAAAATGTTTTCCTCTCTAGCAGGTCAGGAAGTATTGCTGCTTATTCACTCTGTATTTTAAACAGAACTGCAAGCTGTTCTGCACTTAAAACTACAGTTCAGGTTATTTCCCATTTTGTGTGATCAAGGTAAGAGCTTCTATAACTAGAATTTCCGGGTACTTAAGCAACTTTCATGCAGTAGGTTAATGGTCTTCACACTCAAGACCAAGTGCTCTTCTTTCCCAAGATCCCTTTCAGGCAATAACTTGGACTTTAGGGGCTTTAATAGCCTCTCTGGTTTACACAGAACAATTTCCACAGATCATTGAAGAGAAAACTATCTCCTTCACTGACAGAACAGCAGGACCAAGTTTAACTCCTTCATAAAGATTCAGTTTTAATGCAAAAGAGAGAAAAACAAATGTCTCAGAAAAAGATAGGTCCCAGCCAAAGAGAAAGACTGGCTGATAAGAAAGGTACAAATTCTAAGAACAATTTTCATCTTTTTTTTTTTTTTAAGAGAGATAGGGATTGAAAATTAAAGTTATTCAGCGCTGTCCTCACCATCAGAACAATTGTACAAGGAGAGCAAGAGCACAGCACAAAGCAAAACAATTAATTAGTTGGCTGAGTTTCTAGACAGCAATGCCCACAAAACGTCCTTTAGCTGGTGTCAAAGTTACAGTGGTTATCTAAAAGGTAAAGCAGAAGATAGGATGGATGAAAAATCACAGCAACACACCACCACAGCTTTGTATGTGAAACGCTCAAGGCAGGTACACAGAAGGAGCAAAGCAGGGAAATCTTTTCCCCTGGTACTCATATTATTATGAGTATGAGCCCTGTTTACCTTGGAGTATTTGATGTCTGGAAAAGCAGTAGCCATCAACAATCATTTCTCAATAGAGAAAACTGAAAACTTCTGGCAGTGTCACACCAGAAGTGGGATTTGGCATAACAAATGCCATGCACAGTGTACTTGCTTATACAAATAACTCGTGAGTCTTCCTGTAGGCCTCCTGTATCCAGCTTTCTGTCCTGAATCAAATTACAAAATACTGAACCTTTAAACTGGTCAATATAATCGTGGCCTAAACATCCAGTAATTTCAACCTCAGCCTTCATCTTACCCCTCAAGGCAATCTGTCAGAGTTAGAGGCACAGATATGAATAAATTATGAATCCTAGCTTCTCACCTTCCACACAAGTGCCCTAATCACCAGTATATGGGGATGGGTGTAAAGACACAGTGCATCATTCCTGGTCAAGACACTCAATATATGATAAAGGGAAATCAAGACTAATTGAGCCAAAAGAAGAGCACAAAAAGCAGAGGCTCTACATTGACTGTAAGCTACAGTTACAGTCTGTTGGGGTGAAGAATCCATTCTTCCCCACTAATTGTTTCATTTCAATAGAGAAAAGTCCTCAAAGCAAGGACCAGCACCTCGAGCATCACCTTGCAAGCGAGTGACAGCATCACTATAAACATTAGGAAATAGCTGAGTTTGTTATTGCAATAATCAGCTTCGGCTTGTCTCCCATTTTCTAGAAGAGTGCTCTCACCAGGGATAATGGCTGCTTCTACACAGAAAGCTAAATAGTGCCAGAGCCTATTCTCTGGCCCTGATACCAGCTGTTACAGACCAGCCACATCCATGGCATTAAATTTCTTTCTCTCCAGAATAGTTGTGCCCATTCAAACCACACATTGGGCACAGTCCTTGGCTGTGGCCTTTTTGAACCACTCAAGATGCCAGACACCATACTAATAAATTAACATCCAGATACCATTCAATTTGCCGGTACAGGCACAATTTATGAATCCTGTTCACTGATTTCTCTGCCATTCACACACGTAGCAACACAGAGCAGTTCAGAAGAATCATGCTTCTGAGCTGCTGGAAGACTTAATTTTAGAAAGACGGTGACTACAAGTTAGGCATTACTGCTGTTGAGCAACAATCCAATAAACACTGCAAACGTTCCTTACTGACTCATTTTTGGTATTCATATCTCTTTTTGGAGTGATAGGAGAAATACGCCTTGTAGGGCTGCTATCATAAACATAATTACTTAGCTTCACCATGCAGCTCTTGATGTTTTTTTGCTTTTTTTTCTTGGTTAGTTAGCTGTTCAGAGCCTTCTGATATAAGCAAAAATTAAAGCAAAACATTATATATAAATGTGTTTGTTGGGAAACATGTGAAGAAGGCAGGGCGGGCTCTGAAAATAGGATTGCCCCTCCCCCATAACTAAATACTTAAAAATCCTCACTACATGAAAGCTTGTCAGAGGGGACTGAGGAGCACTGTCTCAGGTGGCGCTTTCTCAACCCACATATTATTTGCTATTTTGCATTACTCCTCACAACTGGGCTTCAACATTAAAAGGCAAATATCACATAACACAACTCAGAAGATTTATATAGTGGAATTCACCCTCAAACCAAGAATCTAACATGTACACTTTCAACCACAATGATTTCCCCCCTCTGTACTCTTCCACACTCCTCTATCCACAAGGAAACAGCTGCCCAAGGATCACAGGAATGAACCGTTGAATCAATATCCCATAGAGAGCACGAACCTTGCAGCAGTGTATGAACTGCTCTGATAGCATGTGCTCCTAGTCATTACCAATTCTTACCAACACCAGGCAGGGCATATTGGGAGTTTCTAAGGTGATGCTATTTAGTTTTGATTTTGAGCAAAAAAAGACTAGGAAAACTACAGAAAGTCCAGTTTATCTTTAAAACTTCCACCTCAGAGAGCCATTTTCAATTGCCTACAGTCATTCAGCCCCTGAGATTAGCTATCATAAATTCACGCCACCAATGTTTTAGAATGAAGGATTTGATTTTGATAACAATACAGACAATCTAAAAAAAATAAAGTCAAGAGAAAGACAAAATGGTTGGAAGTTACCTTAGCCTTAACCAAAAAGACAGACCATCTTCATAAAACAAAGCAGTTGACCTCCATGTATTTATGACCTTTTTGGCACTTCTGGAGTACACCCTCTCTGTGAGGTGCCAGCGCTTTGCAGTCACTTCCCTATTGATCTGTCTGCCGCATCTCTAGAAAGGTCAAGTAGCATGAGGGCCCTTTCCAGTGCTCTTTCAAAGCACTTCATTCCCTCCCAGAAAGGGCGAAAAGTCTCAGGTGACAGGCTAATTAATTCAGTCTTTTCAGCTGTGTAGAACTGTGACATTTATAATTTATTCTGAAAGGAAAATAAATATAATTTAATCCTGTTGAAGACATCTCCATATCCCTTACCAACATTTTTTATTGCATTGTTTTATTCAGACAACACTTCAAATGTGTCAGATTAACACTTTGTACATACCTGTATTCTGTGTTTCCCTCCTTCCAAGACGGCCCCAGCGCTACCACACAAATAACATATTTAAAATAATAATAATAATAATAATAATAATAATAATTACAGTAGTTCACACCAGTGGCTACAAAATGCTAAGCAGAGCTACTGCAAATTACTGTTTTAGGACTAGTACCAGAAATGCACCCCTGTGGCCAAGAAGGCAAATGGAATCCTGGGGTGCATTAAAAGGAAGCATTACCAGCAGGTTGAGGAAGATGATCTTGCCCTTCTACTCAGCCCTGGTGAGGCCACATTTGGAGTACTGTGTGCAGTTCTGGGCTCCACAGTACAAGAGAGATGTGGAGCTCCTGAAGCGGGTCCAATGGAGAGCCACTAAATTGGTCGAGGGTCTGGAGAATCTCTCTTATGAATAAAGGCTGAGCAAGCTGGGCCTGTTCAGCCTCAAGAAGAGGTGACTGAGAGGGGACCTCATTAATGTGTATAAATACCTAAAGGGTGGGTGTCAAGAGGATGGAGCCAGGCTCTTTTTGGTGGTGCCAACCAATAGAACAAGAGGCAATGGGCAGAAACTGATTTACAGGAAGTTCCACCTGAACATGAGGAAGAACTTCTTTACTGTGTGAGTTCCCACACACTGGAACAGGTTGCCCAGAGAGGTTGTGAAGTCTCCCTCACTGGAGATATTCAAGAACCATCTGGATGCAATCCTGTGCCATGTGTTCTAGGACGACCCTGTGTGGGCAGGGAGGTTGGACCAGATGACCCACTGTGGTCCCTTCCACCCTTACCAATTCTGTGATTCTGTGATATTTTTTGAGATGCCCAAAGCTTAGACTAAATGAAAACAAACAAAATGCAGACAATTTTTTGTCTTGATCAAAAGTGCCTTTGCTTTCCTGAGCTGCAGAAACACACAACATGGTTCACTATCTCCTTAACAAGATGGGACCCTTAGAATCATAGAATCATTTAGACTGAAAAGACCTTTAAGATCATCGAGTCAGCCATTAACCTAACTCTACTAACTTAGCTCTACCAAGCCCGCTGCTAAACCATGTCCCTAAGTACTATATCTATATGACTTTTAAACACATCCAGGGGTGGTGATTCAATCACTTCCCTGGGCAGCTTGTTCCAGTGCCTGACAACCCTTTCAGTAAAGAAGTTTTTCCTAATATCCAATCTAAACATCCCCTGCTGTAACTTAAGGGTATTTCCTCTTGTTCTATAGCTTGTTTGTTCTGAGAAGAGAACGACACCCACCTCTCTACAACCTCCTTTCAGGTAGTTGTAGAAAGCGATAAGGTTTCCCCTCAGCCTCCTTTTATTCAGACTAAACAGCCACAGTACTCTTAGCCGCTCCTCATAAGGTTTGTTTTCCAGACCCTTCATCAGCCTCGCTGGCCTACTTTGGACCCAGTCCAGCACCAAAAGTGAACACAGTATTCCAGGCGTGGCCTCACCAGTATTGAGTGCAGGGGGGCAATCTCTTCCCTAGTCCCGCTGGTCACACTGTTTCTGATACAGGCCAGAATGCTATTGGTCTTCTTGGCCACCTGGGCACACTGCTGGCTCATATTCAGCTCTCTTTCTGCCAGACAATTTTCCAGCCACTCTTCCCAAGCCTGTAGCATTGCATGGGGTTGTTGTGACCCAAGTGCAGGACCTGGCACTTGGCCTTGTTGAACCTCATACAATTGGCCTCAGCCCATTGATCCAGCCTGTCCAGATCCCTCTGTGGAGCCTTTCTACACTCAGGCAGAACAACACTCCTACCCAACTTGGTGTCACCTGCAAACTTACCGAGGGTGCACTCTATCCCCTCATTGAGATATTTGGTGAAGATATTAAACAGGAGTGGTCTCAATACTGAACCCTATGGAACACCACTTGTGACTGTCCACCAACTGAATTTAATTCCATTGACCACCACTCCTTGGGCCCGGCCATCTAGCCAGTGTTGGACCCAGCAGAGTGTACACCCACCCAAGCCAAGAGCAGCCAGTTTCTCCAGGAGAATGTTAAGGGAAACGGTGTCAAAGGCTTTACTGAATTCCAGGTAGACAACATCAGTATACAACACAGCATTTCCCTCATCCACTAGGTAGGTCACCTTGTCATAGGAGGACATCAGGTTATGTTGGGTTGTGTTTAGAGGATGATGGCATATTGATGAACCAGCCATTTGATAGCCTTTTGATTAAACACGCAGCCACATACCAAAGGTCATCTCGAGGAGCAGGAAACAGGAAGAACATCAATTGTTTCCAAGTCGGACACAGGAAGGGACACAGGAAGAGACAACAGGAAGTAAGGAAGACAGCACTAATTCCGAATGACGTGGACAGTGTATTACCAGGAAGTAAATGGACAAATGGGAGTGTTGCTAATTGGACCAATGGGAGTGTGGCTAGCGCACATGACTGCCCCACGTAAAAGGGACGTTAACCAATCAGAGAGCACGTATTAGGTGCGTGATGCAAATGTATATAAGGGATAGTTAAGTAAATAAAGGGGTCTTTTGCCTGATTCATATTGAATGTGCAAAGTCCATCTTTGATCCCCCGCAAGGTTAGTCAAGCAGGACCTGCTTTCATGAGCCCATGCTGACTGGGCCTGATCACCTAGTTGTCCTGTAAATGGTGTTTAACAGCACTAGAAACCATTTGTTCCATAACCTTCCCTGGCACAGAGGTCAGACTGACAGACTGACCTCGTGATGGCTTTAAATGGACAAGGCCGAGGCAACTATTAAAACAGGCCTAGTATAGATTCAGACTGTCCTTCAGATAAAGGGATTCGTATATACAGTCTGCCTTCTGTCAAAACCAGCAACCAGAGCAATTTTTCAGCTGGAGGTACCTTTCCCTTAGGCCAAGGCAGAACATAACTGTTTCCCATGCAACTCCTTGTGGTAGAAGGCCATGACAGCTGTATGGATGCTGGTGAGTTCTTGAGTCTAATCCTCCTTGATAATAAATACCTCTTACTTTTTCAGTGGCGGAAGATGTCCTAGGTCCTTTGGGAGAAATAACAAGTCTTTAATATTAATGGCATTTAAGAATCAGAGGGATTTATTGTAGTTTTCATCAAACTTCTCTGCTTATATTTCTAGAAAGACAATGTCCTTTCCAGTCTTGTGTTCCAAAGTAATTAACTCTTGTCCTCTGCTGTCCCCATGATCATATCAGATTATATTTTTAACAGCAGATCAAGTACCAGCCAAGGCCTTCATAATTTCTAAGCCCTATTACTCCTGCTAGAAAGATATTTCAGGACTTGAATGCTGTGGTTTGTAACTTTCTTCAGTGTTTACTAACCTTATACCCTGCTGTTCTGAGCCTAACATCATATTCTGTACCTTCAACAGGCTTTCTTCTATCATGATGTTGCAAAAACACACGTCCTTTCATCCATAAATTTTGCCTTGGGAAAGAATCTTTCAAAGAACTGCAGAATAATTTATTTTGACAGGGATCTCTGGACATAATTTGTCCTTTCATTCCAAGCAGGGCCGACTTGGACAGTAGATCAGATGGTTCAGGCTCATCCCCATCAGAGCTCTGAATCTCTTCAAGGGTGGAATTTTCACATTGTCTACCAACAATTTGATCCAGTGTTTGACCCTGCTCAGTGTGAAAAAAAGCTCTTCATAACACCTGATTAGGATTCCCCTTGCTGCAATGTGTGTCTTTTGCCTTCCACTCTACCACCACGCACTTCTGTGAGTGGTCTGGCTCCACCTTAACTTCACCTTCTACCAATTCCACATTTTTCTGCTAATGTGTGTCTTCTCATGTAATGATTTACTCCCTAGCATTGTATTAAGTGTTTTATTGAACTGTGGAGGACTAATAAAAACCCCCACATCAGCATGACACAATCTACTGTTCATAAACACATACGTCACATTTCACTTCCTTTGCAAATCCCCACATATCCTTACTTCAAAGCTGGTTATAAAGGCTCCTACATTTTGACAATCAAATGGGTCTGTAGCAAGCTGAATCACATTTCTTTGTTTATTAGCATATGTACTATTATCCTATTATTTTAGGATAGCATTGTAAGGAACTGAGCACTGAAAGGGCTAATGTCTCAAACATCAGTTGTGACAAAAGGCAGAGATAGTGGGAGTGCTTCAAAAGGGTGGAGCTGGATTCGAGAGAAGGAGAACATTGTCAACAGGAAAAGGCAACCTGGTGTTCTTCTGTACACAATGGAGCTGGATAATAAGAAGACATAACACTCAGGCTTTTTGCACACAAAGGAGCTGGACAGAAGTCACTGAGATAGAATCTCCACGACCCCCAGCTCAACTACCCTTCCCGGTGCCACATGCATTGTGGCTGTAGAAATGCTCACTCTTGCTTATCATGTAAAATAGCCCTGGACACAATACCTGGAGGTAACGCCTGCCCCTGAAAAACAATAAAAAACCCCCGAGGGAATAGACCTGACACTGGATCCCAGGGTGGTGATTCACCTTCTCTTACTACCTCTATTATTATCTCTATTACTATCTTTCTTTCACTCTTTCTTTCTCTCTCCTTCATTTACTGTTAAATAAAATCCTTACTATTGACTTTGGCATATGGTTTCATTTGTACCTTAATTCAGGCGGAAACATCTCTTAATAAGCAGATCTTAACAAGCATCTAAGCTTTTAAAACTAGATAAATTCCCATTTCTAAACATTCTCATGGAAAATTTTTACTTTAGCCTAATCTAACTGTGTTCTAACTGCATTACTGTACTTCATTGCATTACTTGATTAAATACTAAGGCAAACTGCTCCTTTTGTTCTGGTGCCATACTAACATCACCCCTAACTGCTAGCCTATTTCTACTGTACAATATCACTATAACATCCCTCAACCTCTTTATTTACCATTCCTTCAAAGCAAGTCAGTTACAGCAATATTTGGCCAACTGTCAGTCCACTTAACAGGCCGTATTAGTTATTTAAAGTTTAGGTTTAATCCCTTCTACCTAGTTCAGCTCTGCCCCTTCTTTTTACCCAGCAGGTCCCACAACTATTGTCAAAGATAAAATACCTCTAGACACCTTCAGCTGCAAATCCTCCACCTTCACATCAACACACAGCTCTCAAATAATGTGCAAATTACCACCAAACCAAGCAAAAATCCACAAAGATAAATTACTGTACCCTCTAGAAAACATAATTACCTCTTCAGCAAGAACAAGTTTCACCTAAGCATCCTTATTTACTGCTTTCTGTTCCTCAGTCGTCTCAGTAACTGCCAGCTGTTCGGCTTTCTAAAGCTTTTGCTGGCTCTGCCCCATTTACCCTCAGCATCCAGCTCTGAGTTATCATCAAAAGTAGGGAGTCTCATCATGTCAGCTGCAAGGTTATAAGTTTATTCATAATGCATAGCTCCCAAAAGGGAACTAAATTATGATTAAACCCACCATCATACAACAAACGAGCAAATTCTCTTCACCCAAAGAAACCAGGATGACTCCTTCCTCACCCAGGACAAGCTTCGGGCAGACTCCTGGGTTCACCATGACTTGTTCACCACACCCACCCACTGCAGCATGCAGAAGGAGGCAATGACTGGCCAGGCAAGCCTGATCCACTTGGAGGCCCACAAAGCCAGCATGGCTGCCTGGAGGCATCTGGGCCACTGCCAGGGTCTTGTTGGGACTGACAAGATGGCACAGAGCTGCTGGTGAGACAGAGCTGGAGTTGGCTGCAAGGGTGTGAGACAGTCAGACATGATGGACAGTGCCACTGTGGCTGGTGGGACACTGCAGGAGGCAATGGAGGAGATATCTGAGGAACAGATTGACTTCACAGAGAACTGAGGAATTGGAGGGGAGTAATGAGGATATTTTGGGGAGAATGATTTTGCAAAGTCAGTACCATGTAGGTAGTTACTGTTATCAATATTTCCATAAAAGGCCAAGATCACCTAGGTAGTGGTGTCAGAAATACCAAATTTGGGTGCAGACCTAAGCTAAACAAAGACCAGTGTGGGAAAAGTAACCAGGGGCAGGTTGCTTTTTCAGGAAAACACTGGGGTGGAGAAGGGAGAACATGAGGGTAGTGAAGTGGGGGACCAGGGACGGGGGAAGGGGATAATACAGCATTCTGATCATGCGCCTGGTGCTGTCAGGGGCAGCTGAAAGGCATCTCTAGACTTGATCACTACAGTCAGAGCAGAATAATGACCCAAACACTTTGTGCTGATCATACTGTAAGGGTTGGGCCTGCTGGGTTAGGGCATGCTGGGGCAGGTGCTGGGAGGGTGCTCCCCTGCCCATCCAAGAAGCACCTGGATGAATGGACTGAACGTCCTGGTATCACCAGCATCTGGTACCATCAGTGCCTGATCAGACCTGATGGCATCAGCAATACCCACTGCTTCACATTATTACTGTAGTTCTTGCTGGCGTATCTCTGTGGAAGTACACACATCACTTCTCCAAAGCTCTTCCCAGCTCTTACTTCTACCTGTTTACTCAGACTTACCTGTTTCCCCCCCAGACCATAGGGACAGTTTTAACAGCTCCCATTACTTTTCCTTGCTAATCTTGCAAGCTAGATGGCAGTTTGGGACTTTTTAGTTTCCTCCTTTACCCTGCTCAAGTACTATAGTGTTAAGAGTGAGAGCAAACACCTTTTTCTCAAATAACTTAATGATCTTTTATTCCCTATTTCTCTCTCTTCTCATGTGCATAAATATTACCAACTGCATCTGATCAAAAAAGAAGGAAGAGTTTTGTACGATTTCTGTGGCAGTCTTTATTGACAGCTTTCCAGAAGAAAGGTAAGTGGAGTCAAGCACAGGCTGAGAGAGACCTTCCCTCTAGGCTTGATTGCGATTCTCAGGAGGAAGAGCTTCCAGCACCCACCTAAGACCAATGTCAGCTTTGGGAAAGTCCTGTCACCTATTGCTTGCAAAAAAATAACTTCAACTGGCATTGCAAAAGTCTGCAAAGCCTTAAAATTTCTAGACATTGTCTATCTTAAGTTGCAAATAGTGCCAGACAAATTATGATAGGCTTTATTTTTAAGCTGCTGTTAAAATTTCTGCCTTTAACACTCAGGTCTACAACACAATCTGATGCTGTCTTAGCTGACGACTTTTTAATTTATGTTACTGTGTTGGACAGAAAGACTCTTTTCCTCTAAGTGTCTTTTCATATGTGAAAGACAAGTCACTGAGCTCTCCTTAAGGGAAGAATTTTCCCCAATCAATCAAAGATCAGAGAACATGGCCAAAACCTGAACCTTGGATCTAAGTGATGTTAAATTTCTAAAACACATATGCTAGGCTTGTAGCAGATCACAGAATAGATCATAGGATAGAGCACAGATACAACACCTTGAACCAAGTTACAAATTAAATCTTTGTGATCTTTCAGAAAGTTCGTAACTCAAATTTTGCAGCACAGGA
The DNA here is from genome assembly GCA_013398125.1 of Aegotheles bennettii. Taxonomy (NCBI): domain Eukaryota; kingdom Metazoa; phylum Chordata; class Aves; order Caprimulgiformes; family Aegothelidae; genus Aegotheles; species Aegotheles bennettii. Next base: position 11,531 of record VZRW01010028.1, on the reverse strand, counting down.
TCAGCCAAAACAACATCAACTTTAGTCATGATGAAGTGTAATATAAAACACATTTCCTCATATTTTAGTGCTAGGTTGTTGCAGGGCATTCTGACGTACACCAGTAATTTAAGAAACAAGCAAACTAAAGTTTATTTCAGTATTTGTTCTGGTTATACGCTTTACTAATGCAATCTGGGGAAAATGGTTTGCATTATCCTTTTTTCAAGCTGCAATTTGAATGCATTGCAATAAAAACTTTAATCTACTAGCACAGCTTTACAGAAGATAATTTTTATAGCTAGACTTTTTTTGAGTTCTCAATGTGCTCATGATTAGCCAAATCACATAATATGTAATAAGACCCTTTAAAGGACACTATGTAAAAAGCCTCAGAACATCAACTAAACATTATCATTCATTTGTCACTCAGGTATTACTGACTTTGTAGTGTGAAAAAACCTACCTAAAATTAAATGCTACAAAGAAGTTCAGTGACTTGCTCAAGAGCCCAGAGCAGATAATAGCCAAAACCAGAGTTCCATGATTCCCTGATGCTGAACAAGCAGCTTGAGCAGTTCCAAATATTTGGGGATTCTGAAGCCTCCTGATGAACATGAAAGGGAGAAAATAAATCCATTCCCTTAGTGCACAGCAACACTCCCAGATTCCCTGAAATGCCTTATGACCAATTCTTGACCATATGGACAATTCGTTGAAACTGAATTAACAGTGGCTACAATTTCTGACCTGATCTTAGCATGGAAACAGTTTTTTATTATGTGAACTTTAGGACTGCTGTGTTAAGCACTTTGTGGAAAAAGACAAGCTGGCAAAATTTAACCACTCATGTTTCATCTATGCACCATCTGCATAAGTAACAATCTCCATTTGTCAGAAGAAATTAAGACGTTGCTTTTGTGTGACTGCAAAAACAAGCTGGCAGTTCACTCAGTGATTAAACTATAGTAATTTGATGCACTTCATGCTGATCACTGTTATATTGTACTTTTATTATATTTGTTGATACTTTAAGTACTCTAAATTGGGCAAAAGAGCATAAACTATAATATGCAGAAAGCAAACTATTATTTGAATCATCATGTATGTTTCTCAGTTTGAGTGAAGTGTTTATGAAACACTTAAAATCTAGGGCTAGATCTTCTATTTCTACAGATCAGTGCTGCTCCATTGGCTTCAGTGAAAAAATAATGATTTCCAGTCCTTGAGGCTCAGACTTGCAATACTTATTCATTTTGCTACGGTTTGCAGAGATGGGAAAATCAAAAGAGATTGTCCTATCAAATCCTTACAAGTACAGAGTTCTTAACTTGTAAATGTGCTGTATTAGAGTAGAACCTCTGAAATGTGATGCAATTCCTTTACTAGAGTGCAGGAAGGGCTTTTAAATATTATAGAAACTAATACTTTGCTTTCTTATGGAGACGGTCAAAAATAATTTCTTGTCATAACATGTCAGTAAAGTTGCTTGGCTAGATTAATTTGAAAAAAAAATACAAAACTATCCAGCACTAGTTAGAAAATGTTCATGCCACAACAATTTAACTACCTATACTCGTTTCCCTTGTGCCATTCTCATTATTTTATTTAGTTATTTACTTATTTCTGTATTTGTTTGCAGGGTTTGTGAAGAACCACACAAATTTCTCTCCTAATATTTTATATGCATTATCTACAAAATGGTAAAATATATAGAAACATTAACTGCATTTTTTTGTAAATTATCCCTAACATCTAATTTTTTTCTGTATTTTGGTGCCTAGAATGACTGCAGTACTATAGATGCAAATCTTAAAATTAAAATTACTTCTCTCATTCTGTTCTACAAAGCTTGACACATGCAGGCTCTAATGCCTTTCTGTTCTGTACTAGGATTGACGATACATCTCAATAAGAAAACTCACTACAGTAGTACGGGGTGAGCTAGCTTAGATCACCAGCTGTTCCGCTACTTTCTTTTAGAGATGCAACAAGGGGATAGTCCAGTTCAGAAAATGCAGATGTTCAACATTTTCCCAAACCACTCAAGTTCTGTGTTGAGACTGGAAAGCTTCTGAAAAGTTACTGCTCAAAGTTTAAGCAGGGCGACTGTGTCATGAGTGTTTATAGACTGAAAACTGAACAAATTGACCAAAAAGAGAGCTGAAGAGATGACTGCGAGTTTTTACTATCTGTCTTGATTGTCAGTGAACTTTACAAGCAGAATAAATCAAATAATTTTATGGAAACACTTCTCCCTTCTTCTTGAGCAGGAACTTGATAGTCAGGACAGAATAATAGTCATTAATGCATGTCCTGTTGCTTAGCTGAGATTTGAAAGTCTTTGAAAACACTAGTAAGAAAGAATCACCCACGTAAACTGCGATTAATACTAGATTTCAACTGAAGATGGCAGCAAAGCCCCAAATACATCTGCAGGCTCACCCAGGTAATCTTTGATCCATATATAAAGAAGAAAACATGCTTTAGCATACTAGAAATAAACAAAACAGTATTTAAAAATGAAAACATATTTTCTAAATTAGAGGGTGACATAGGTCGCAGAAATATCCAGCTTTTTTTAGAAACATCCAAATGCCAGTGGACGATGAGAGGTGACAGCTCCCCCAGTGAAGGTGCCAATCACTTGCATAAAGAGTCCCAGAAAAAATGATACTGAGCATGGGCTGTAGATACTCCTTGCCTTCTGTCAGGCCCTCTGGCAGTCCCTGCAGCTCTGCAGTTAGCAGCAGGAGAAAAGAAGTCTGGTAAAACAGGACACTTACATGTCCTTGACTCAAAATTGAATTCAAAATAATCAGGAGACATCTACTGAAGGCACTATTATTGAGACACATAATAGTCAAAATGGTGCCAGCAGAATTTGCAGCCAGGAGACTGGCCTCAACACTCACACACTGGGAGCAGACCAAGGGAAGGTGAGGTAATTAAAAGAGCAAAATCTATGAAAAGTAATCCGTATCTGCCTCCACAGAGGAAACAGATGGTGTGACAGTGCATGCACCCTAGACGAGCTTGTAATGAAATCCCTAAGTTGGGAATATGTTAGAAGTAGCACTGGCAGAACCTTGAAAACAGAGTGGGAGGATGAGCTGAAAGTGTCTGAAACCAGAAGCTTACTGTGTACATTGGTGAAAAGGTAATCTTGAAGATCAAGGAAAAGATTCACCCCAGAATACAGCCTAAATGGTGCTTTTCTAGACTGTATTTCCAGAAAGCCTGAAATTGTTTAATAGCCTTGGGCTATGGGTACAGCTTGTTGCATCAGTTAAACATCTGGCTCTTAGTTTCTGTACTTTCCTGAGACAACTTACAGTAGTAAAGATAGGAAATTCAATCCATCACTGAAACAAGGAGCAGTGAGACAATGCAGTTGTAAACCGTAATCAGATCAGGTCTCATATTTCAACCCATATGAGGGGAATTTAGGTCTCATTTTTATTCTCCTCACACCCAGGGGGAGCCCTGGGCCCATGCATCACTGAAACGCAGGCCAGCAACTTCTGTTCGTTCATGCTGCCAACTAAACTTTTTTCATTTCAGAAAGGCCTAAACAGAATAAAGAGGTACATCCAATCTCTTCTAAACCATTAGGTAAGTAGTAGTTACAGGTAATTATTAGCAAAGTTAATTGCTGTAGGCTATTTGATAACATGTTTCTTTATCATCTTTTCCATTCCCATTCATATAACTGAGGACTTTAAATCCATCAGCTGAAAAACAGGCTTATGGGCTGATTCTTAGCACTTCTGCACAGTTTCTTTGCAGGTTCCTCAGCATAAGAATACAACGGATGGAACAGACCCATTGATGTCAATGCCAAAATTGCTACTGAAGTTAGTGGCGTGAGGATTTCATCCGAAATCTGCAACCCAGCGACCCTCTGATGATCGGTGGGGTGTAGCAGCTTACATTTTTTTCCTTCCCCAAGCAAAAGGAAAACATGCTGGTAGAAACTCAGCAGGACTTTGGAGTTGCTGCTTCCCAAACAAGATTTCTGCTTTTAATCCACTTCTTGTTATCTTGCCCCAATGTAACTGCTGAGGATGGAGCCCGGGAGGAACTGAGACCTAAGAGCTCTGTCTGACTGTGCTTGACCCAGGGCTGCCCTCACAGCCAAGTCAGCATTTCAGTGCTGCTCCTGTAACAGGAGGGTGAAACACGCAGTAGCCATGTCTTTTGGTCACAGGTTGTTGGGGTTTAGTGTTCTTTTATCTAGGAGTGATGGGAAGAACAATTTAAAAAAGGTTTCCTTTGTAAATGTCAGGGCCCTGAGGGCATCCATAGGCCTTAATGGTCCTGAGCATCCTCACCTGGGGCCTCCCCCCACCTCTGCCCATGGGCCCAGGAGCCTCATTACAGTTCAGCCTGGGGCTCTCAGTCCCTGCTTGGGCTGTGCTGGAGCAGTGCCAATCTCCCACCTCTGTCTCTGTCCCTGCCCCCTGGATGCTCATGGACCTCTGCTGTGGGCAGCCTGTTTCCCAGGTGGACCCTGCAGTAATAAGTTGCAGCTTGTTTCCAGTTCTGCTCTGGCCTGGCCCCTGGGACGAACTTTGGGCCTATGTTGTAGCTTTGTCTCCGGTCCTGTTTCCAGCCTCCTCTGCTTTAACTCCTGACGAGAACCCCTGGATGGTCCTTGGCCCTGGTTGCTTGCTTTCTGTACCAGGGGCTGTCCATGAACCCTGTTATGGGCCTCAGCTCTGCCCACTGTGGTCAGATGCACCCACCAGTGAGGGCATGGCCCTTGAGTCCCAGATCATCCTCCCATAGGGAGCAACCAGCTCTCATTGAGCCCTGAGAAGAAGAAAAGCAGGAAAACTATTTATGTGATCATGAAGAGCTAGCAATGTTGCTTCCTTATGAGCGCTTGGAGAAAAGGCAAGAAGAACTCGCTTACTCTTTGCACTGGAATAGCAAGACTGTTGTAGGAAGGACTTGTAGTGAGTGGGTAATGAGAAACAAGAAGCTCTGAAACCTCACTGGCATCTTTGCAGGTCATCTAGTCTTCAGTCATCGCTGCTTGATATGGCACATTCCAGGCACAACTCAATCTGTGTCTTGAATAACATCTTTAATGCTTATTTGGGGAAAAAAAGACTTTATTTCCATCTGCACGTGTAGAGTTGAACAAATTGGTTGAACTCTAGAGAAGCGACAAACAACTGTTTGTACTCTCTGGATGGTACTGTGAGACAACAGCTTCTTGAGGATCACTAACACTATTGTCTCTACATTGAACTTGCACTATCTTGTTTTACAGCCTTTATCCTTCTGCAGGTTACAGATTTGAGCTTATTCAGTAAATACCCAAGGCTCTTTTGGGAAGGAAAAGCACGTATTATAACTTTTGTCAAACCTTCACACTGAATCCTGGCAGTCTTCAGATACGTAGCTTTCCCTCAGTCTATCATGGCAGCATGGCAGCACATGTTTTTATCTCTTTCCTTCTCTCCTCCTGTATGTGTTTTAGCAGCAATGACCTTTTCCATGTCTCTAAATATTGCTTTCGAACTGCTAGGGGCCAGTGCACAAAACAATGCAGCTTTTTGGGTGCAGGACTCTTCCAGAGGGTATTCACTACATTGATGTGCTTTGCATTTTGAAAAATAACTCTAAAATGTATTCTGCTTAGAATGCCTTTCCCTAAACGGAATTAGGTGAGCCAACAATAACACAAAGAATAATGCAACCCACACGCATATCACAATATTCCCTGAGAAAACAAAACAAAACCAGAATAAAATCTATATTAAAACTGAGCAGAGCTGATGCAAGGTTTTTTGCTGCCCTAGGCAGATAAAAATTGCTGTCCTCTTTCCTCATTAGTACTCACTCTCTTTCAAAATTTTCCACCCTGTCCTGTGCAGCTGTTACCTCTGTGGGCTCTGACAGACGTCCTCTGGCAAATCTTGTAGGGAGATCTAAATCCTCAGATATCTGCACTGTCCCAGTGCAGCGGATGCTGTTCCAGCAGCAGCAGTGGGAGAAGTGAATGTGTGTCTACATTTCTACTGCCTGGACCACTAGGCTAAGCTATTAGTGCGAACACAAGCAGTGGGCACCCTAACTAACCGGATTTAACAACGAAGGAAAAAAAAAATGCCTCAAAAATAGGAATATAGCTGAAGCACTGTTAAAAACTACAGTCTTGCTCTTACTGTGTCAGTCCTTGTCCCTTTAGTCTTTGGCTCTCAGTCACCTCATTTGCTGCACACATCTCTGACATGACCAGCTAAGCAGTGCCAGCTGTAGAACTGATGAAAGTAAAGGTTTCATGACATACATAGGACACACACAGATGTCAGATTTAGGTCACATTTGTCACTTATAGCAAATTCTGGATATACAAAACAGGTTCCCACTTCCAGATCTGCAGATTCAAAATGCAATTACTTTTTCCCTGAGTTGCCACAGACTTCCTTAAAGTCTATGCCACAAAGTTCCTTAAAGTAAGTTCCTTGAAAAAAAAAACCCACTGGTTCCCTCTGAAGCCTCCAGGGTCTTCATCAGAGCCACATTACAACACAAATAATGGATTTAAGCTTAGGTACGACTGGCTGTGAAGAGCAACAGAAGGGCAGCACAGGCCTTCCTCAGGCAACATGGTTTGAAAAAAAAAATAAAAATCAATTCTGATACTCCCATGTTTGTAATTTCAGTATTATTTTACATTCTAAATACAGTCTGGGAGACTGGGCAGCTTAAAAGGCAATTGCAGGTTTTATTTCACAGTATTTCCTGTGAAAATGTCAGGTTGGGTTTTTTTTAATTATACTTACCACATCTTGCAATTTTTTTCAGAGTAACTATGGAAATTATAAGTATGAATTTATAAATAAAACAGCCTTGGGGAAAGCTGTGGTTTAGTATGAGTGGGACAGTAAGTACAAAGAAGATATTTTCTCTTAAAATTCAGTTTATCCTACACGCTTTTCAAGCAAAAGGCACAACTCTTAGAGACACATAATCAGATTCACTTTTCAGCATTATTTTATATCTGAAATACACATAATGAGGCAGAATTTTCCCTTTCATTTTCTTTCTGTTTTGTGCTTATTTACAGTTAATTTAGTCTATATGCAATTTATTTGTGTATGTTTAGCATAAGCATGTTTATGTGTACCCACTGGCACTTTTTAAAAGGAGGTCTTACAGTACCAGAAGGCCAGATTACTCACAAGACAGATTTTCAGAAAAATCTGACTTATTTAAAGCTGTCAGTGTTTGTATGTTCCAGGCTGCATCTAGTTTTTGCCTACAGACACTGAGTCAGAAATGCAGCCAGGCCTGCAGTCTGGAAGAAGGTACACAGGTCATGGAACCCTTTTCCCCCCTAGGACAGCAAAAGCTCTACTCCCCCTGTCATGTTGCTCACTGGCCGACAGCACTAATGTCCCACAGATTGGGGTGACAGAGCTCAGAAAAGCAGGAACACGCTGGGAGGTTTGGGTGTGAATGTCAACTTGTGCAGAGACTTCAGTTTTCTTCTATGCATTTCAGTAGGTAACTGCGGAACGTGCTCCTCCTGGGTCATCTTTCAGGCCCAGTGGACACTTATCCGAGGCCCACGAGCATTGACACTGCAAAGAGAAAGCACCCAGCAGGAGCAACAGAGCAATTTGCACGTTGCAGAGCTCTTGCCTTTGGCTGCTTTCAATTCCACACTCTCTTATCCAACAGAGAAGATCTTTAGGTGAATAAATCACATCATCCTGAAATGCAATTCCTTGACAGCTTAAATCAACCAATCTGGGTGTTTATGTGACCAGCAAGAGAGCTGGTTCGGGAGCTGGTTCAGGAGCTGGACCATTTGAAAATTAATCTTACCTAACAACAAATTATAGTCAGCTTTTGGCTGATCCCTGTGCCAACTTCCTATGCAATTTCCATGGAGGTAAATGCCTACAGGAAGAAAGTGCAGAACACGCAACCAGCAGAAAGACGACAGGACTGCAGCAGCTTAGCCTAGGCAAGCTTTGACTGCCACAAGACAGTTTTACTTGCAAGATAATTTAAGCCAATACAAGACAGATGCTACAATCCTGCCCACAGCTTTGCATTGCTCTGTCATACTGCTGCCCACAGAGTTCACACTGGCCTTAAAAAGAAAACTGTACAGTCCTCTGCCCATTTCACTACCCAAAGTACCTCACAGTGGGGTAAGTAAAAATCCTTTGTCAAAGAAGAGAAAGGTGAGAGTGTACAGCTGAGGGAACCAAAGAAATGCCACGGGACCATAACAGCACCAACCTAGCCTGACTTCAGTCACTACGGTGTTGCATACCCAAGCTGTGACTAAATGAACACCTTAAGCGAGCAGAAATTGGCACTGCTATCAAAAGCAGCCACTCTGTCAGGTTGGGTGCCCGTGCCCTGGTGCTGGCATAGCCAGTTGTGCTGCCCTCCAGTGAGTCTTAGAAAATTAATCCAGGTTAAAAACACCGTCTTCTCCAAGATGAGTTTCCAGTTGCATCTGTTCTCCGATCAGGTGTGCAAATTCTGAGAAAAATCATTTGGTACTCAAAATTAAAAGCACTAACTCTTTAGGGAATGTGCCATATTTTTCATAATAAAGTGTAAATTCAGTACTGAGCTGTGGAATTTTTGTACCTCTGTAATTTTGAACTCTGTGAAATAAGTACATTTAAATGGCCTCTGCAGCAAGGACTCTGTGACTAGGGTTGATAACAAAACTAGATACAGAAGTAGTACCATATTGCCATTTGCAAGGAATATATTTGAAGATTTTTTATCATCTATTTCCTAAAATTTAACAGCAACAAGAATTCATTTGGATTTCTACACTAAAATGCAATATTAAAAGATATGACCACATGACATTTATCAAATAATGCAACTATGTATTTGCTATAACTGTAAACACACTTGATACACTTTATATGCACTGCTTAATCCTGTATGCTTACACTAATTCCATTGTGTTAATGGTCCAGTACATTTCTTATTACTTTGCTGTATTACTCTCAATTTCATTCCTCAAAAATGTATTTAAATAACATTAACACAGTCCATGTACCACATATTTATTTTGTGTAGCTACACAACCCTCCTTGGGTAAAAAAACAGGAGGTTAGCAGTGAACTGTGAAACTAACTTGCACAAATAAGTGACCTATATTTGCCAGAAAATGCTCATTGCTTCCTCTTTTTCTACAGATAATTTTAACATATTGTATGCTTTCCACCTATGTGACTTCCATGAGCACTGTGTAGGAAACAGTCCCACATAGCACCACAAGACACTATACTTTCTGTCTCAGATGTGAGAAAAGATGTATATGATATTACTTAATGGAATGTGCATAAATCAAGGGGTGCAGAATTACATGTACTGACCACCAGATGTGCTTTTCTTGACATCTTCATATGTAAACAGATAGAATCATAGATTGTTTTGGTTGGAAAAGACCTTCAAGATCTTCGAGTCCAACTGTCAACCCAGGACTGCCAAGTCCACCACTAAACCATATCCCCAAGGGCCACATCCAAACGTTTTTTGAACACTTCCAGGGGTGGTGACTCCACTTCCCTGGGCAGCCTGTTCCAATGCCTGACCACCCTTTCAGTCGAATAATTTTTCCTAATATCCAGCCTGAACTTCCCCTGGTGCAACTTAAGGCCATTCCCTCTTGTCCTATTGTTTTTCACTTGGGAGATGAGACAACTACCTTTCAGGTAGTTGTAGAGAGCAGTAAGGTCTCCCCTGAGCCTCCTCTTGTCCAGACTAAACAATCCCAGCTCCGTCAGCCATCCCTCATAAGACCTGTGCTCCAGGCCCTTCACCAGCTTCACTGCCCTTCTCTGGACCCGCCTCAGCACCTCAACGTCTTTTTTGTAGTGAGGGGCGCAGAACTGAACACAGTATTCAAGCATTCAATATCCTACCATATACTGATGTGAAGGAGTTTCCAATGGAACTTTTTTTCCCTGTTGCCAAAGGCAGCTCTGAGGAGGAGCTCTGCAAAACCTGAACTTCCGCGCATGAACTCAGCACAGCTAGAGCTACCTGCTGTCTGCAGGAACTGAAGTCACTTCAACACAGCTGACAAGTGAGCACAGTGTCAGGCACACCTGACGAGTCTGCCCAGGAGCAGCCCCCAAGCAAGCCGCAAGCTTGGTGGTGGTCAGGCAGTTCTGAGGCGAGATGGGAGGCACAGCACACTTTATCTTCAGCTATGTCAGAGACTGCTCTTCCTGCAGAATAGAAAACACAGAAGAACTTCACATTACTATAGGCAGACATATAAATATATAATTCCATAATTATAGAGCTTCACATTGAAGTTTGGTATCTCAGTGCCTCAGGTTTCCAATACACTTTGTAAAAGTCATTAGGTACTTCCCAAAGTTCTCAGAAAATTCTTCCGAGCCTCCTAACTCCTGTAATGGTGATGAAGGAACATCCAGGAGGGTGCCCACAGGGGCTCTGCCACGCAGACGAAATGCCAGATGCATCACCACAAGCTCTGAAAAGAGGATGCAGTGCTAAGGAAAATAGTGATGTTAGCTGCACCAAACCTCTGATTTGGGGCACACTGCATGGATACAGTTCAAGGCTAAGCCAACCTGTAAGGGTGATTGGGTATTGGAATAGGTTGCCCAGGGAGGTGGTGGAGTCACCGACCCTGGAGGTGTTCAAGATGTGTCTGGATGTGGCGCTGGGTGATGTGGGTTAGTGGTGATGTAGGTAGGGGTTGGACTGGATGATCTTGAAGGTCTCTTCCAACCTTAATGATTCTATGATTCTATGATGTACAGCTGTATGCTTGCCCATTGTTTCTCTAAGCATCTGAACTCCAAATGCCTGAGCAACATATATATTTTTTTAAAACCGTGTGCTTTATTAGTTTGAATAAAGAATTAAACTGCATAAGTGACATGTAATTATTGAAGTCTTACAGTATTACCAAATAGAAATCAATATTCAATTTAACAAGAAAACATATTCCCTATTTCATGACACATTTTTCTTTGCAATTTGGGCATCTTAACTGCATCTATACAGTCTAACATGCTTTTTAACATTTAGGTTTAAAAAGCTGCAAGTAAGTTATAGCCAAAATCATTACACCTGTGATTGCATATCTATGTCCACTTGTTGGCATTTCAGCCATTGATAAACTCAGAAAATCAGTAATACATTACTGCAACTAAAGCTTTCCATTTGTTTATTTATTGTTCAGGCAAAATGTACATGCACATTAACTTAAGCCATCGCTTCTTTTTCCCAGTGGTATGTCAGAAATCAAGTTTAAGCCCTTATCCATTATTGTCTTCTCTCTATAGATCAGATGTACAATTACCAGAAGACACAAATTACACGCATCAGTGGGAAAGGACGTTATTTTCCATAAGAATAGCTCTAAGTGGGTGGACGGCTTTAGCCATGACTGAACAAACTTAATTTGTAGTCTGATACAGCGATGAGCAATCAAAGAGCACATTTGGGAAGCCTCCAATTATTTCTGCTAAAACTGTGTGGGCTGCCTCAGACTGGAGTGAGATATAGCC
>VZRW01010027.1:32155-70401 GCA_013398125.1 Aegotheles bennettii | reverse complement strand
TTTGTGTCCCTCCCCGCCTTGTGCCTTAGGATGAGGTCCTGGGGGAGGTGAATGTGTAGGAGGTGGGGACCTGGGTTCACCGTATGGAAACCTGGGAAGGAAGGGACAGAAGGAGAGGTGAGAGGTTCAGGCAGCCAGGAGATGTCTTTGTGACTGGTGTCAAAGCTTGGGGTGAGCCCCTGGGGGACCTGGAGGCTGGAGGGCTTCGTGAGGGACAAGTGGGAGGCTGTGGTGGCTTCGTCTGCAGAAGACAAAGCTGTATCTGTGGGAGACGACGTGGGGGGTTCAGAGAACCAGGAGGAGTCATCATGGATGTTTGGGCTCGTGTGGCTGAGTTGGAGGCTCAGCTGCTTGAAGACATTGAGGTGGAACTGGCAGCCTGGCCTGGTGGGAGCTTAGGAGCTGGTGGTTCAGCTGTAGGTACGAGGGAGTTGAGGCACTGCTGTGGCTCACACCAAGAGTGGGATTCCAGTGTGAGCCAGAAGTGACTGAAAGTAAGAGCATGTACATGTGCTCTTGTATTTGTGTTTGATTGCACACCCACCGCAAAGCTGCACATGAATGAAATGGCCCAGCCACCCAAGGGACTGTTGGGGGACACATTGTTATGATTTCCCATTTGTGTTAAAAATAAATAAACCAAGAATCACCTAGAAGCTTCTTTGTGATATGAAGGTGGGCAGTCACGTATCGGATTTGCTACCACACCATTTCCAATCTGTTCAGCTGAGGGGGTTGGTGTGGGTACAATGACAGTGTTATCAGTTAGCTACTGGGGTGGCAGGTTGTTTCCCAGCACTAAGGGTGGTTTCTGGAGCCCAGCATTGTGGTGTTCCAAGGAATGAGGCTCTTCCTGACAGCCGCTTCCGTTCTACACGTTTGTGTAAGCAGGTGGTGTTGCTTCTGACCTTGGGAAGGTTTAAATACCCTGAAATGCAGGTGGCACAAGGGCAAGTCACAGAGGATGCTTTTAAAAAAGCGGGATGGGAGTGGGAAATTTGGGAGATTTGGTAATGGATGGATTGAGCATAGCAAGGCAGATGTGCTGCTGCTTGCTGTAGGGGAGCCATACAGCATCACAAGATGTTCAATGTCTTCGCTGCCTGTGGTGAGCGTCCCTGCTTCTGCCTTGGACGTGACCTTACTGGGGGTTTTGGCAGGCATGTGGCAGTGCATTAGTGTTAAATGGGTGATGCTGTTGCTATCCCCACTCTTTCACTCCAAGACAAGGATGTTGAGCCTGCTCATGAACCAGCTGCTGAGCGAAGGAGGTTGTAGTGAGGTTGTGGTGAGGCTGGTGTTGGTCTCTTCTCCCCAGTTGCTAATGACAGGACGAGATGTAATGGCCTCAAGTTCCATCAGGGGAAGTTTAGGTTGGATATTAGGAAGAAGTTCTTTCCTGAGAGGGTGGTTGGGCACTGGAATGGGCTGTCCAGGGAGGTGGTGGAGTCACCGTCCCTGGGGGTGTTCAAAAAACGGGTTGATGAGGCACTTGAGGCCATGGTCTAATGGTCTAATGGTTAGGAGTATGATGGGATAAAGGTTGGAATTGATGACCCTGGAGGTCCCTTCCAACCATAATGATTCTATGATTCTATGAATGAAGTTTCAGTCCAGCCAGTTGAGGTGACCTGGCCTGACTTTGGTTCGTTCTAACACGCCAGCCTGCAAACCATCGTGGGAGAGGGGTCCTGCTAACTGGGGAGAGTAACAGCAACAGCTTCGACTAATTTTTTCATCCTGCCAGTGCTGGAGGCAAGCTTCAAAAGGCAAATGTGGTTTGGGCAGATCTGTTTTATTTGCTATAGCCACTTGTTGGCACACGGATTGACCACTTGTCAGCTGGGACAGCCATCACCTGTGCTGAAGGTGATTTGTTGTTCCTGGTAGCAGGGTAAGTTGAAGGTACTCCCATCAGTACCCTGCAAATTGTTGTTGCAGTCATGCTGACACAGCTCTTTGAGCTGGGCTGTGATCCAGACTTGGATTTTTGATCTACCTTGGTGCTTTTTGGGAGGAGAGGACATGGTGCTTTACTTTTGGGGTTCATTCAGCTTCCTCGCCTGGTTCATGGCACAACCCTGCACTGTATTGTGACAGCTGGAAACGGCAGGCTGCAGCTTAGGGGTGAGAGCAACAGTGCTTTCAGTGTCTGTAGAGAGGGATGGCTCTGACAGTACTACTGGGTGAACATATCCTCAAACTGGTGTGAGACTGGAAAGTGGTGATTGCTTACAAGTGATAAAGTGGATCAACACTGGAGTGGGTCCAGGTCAGGGCCACAAAAATGGTTAAATAGTTGGAGCAACTTTCCTGTGAAGAAAGCCTGAGAAAGTTGGAGTGGCTCAGCCTGGAGGAGAGAAGGCTCCAGGGAGACCTTATGGTCTTTCAATGCTAGAAAGGTGGGCAGAGACTTTTTAGTACAGCCTGTTGCGATAGGACAAGGGATAGTGGCTTTAAACTAAAAGAGGGTAGATTCAGACTAGATACAAGGAAGAAATCTTTTATGATGAGTGTGGTGAAGCACTGGAACAGGTTGTCCAGAGAGGTGGTAGATGCTCCATCCCTGGAAACGTTAAAGGTCAGATTGGATGGGGCTCTGAGCAACCTGATCTAGTTGAAGGTGTCCCTGCTCACTGCAGGGGGGTTGAACGGGATGATCTTTAAGGTCCCTTCCAACCCAAACTACTATGATAACAGGATCACAAGTGAGCCTGTGATCAAGCTCCTCCTGTGTGCCAAGTAGCTGTTGTGTGATGGGTAGTGGGTACTGATGGAATTTGAAGTTCCTGTCCACAGGCTGTTACTAATTTTCTCTACTGTGTGGTGATTTATTAAATAAGTTCTTGAGATGGCAATGTCATAATCAAATTTTAGTTAAGTCAGGAGTTTGTGTAGGTTAATTGAAATATTTTCAAATTTTACTTTATTGTGTGAAGGCAACTGCAAAACCTTGAATGCATTTATCTGTAAACAGTAAAGAAATTAGGTGATTGAGTTAATTGGTCAGCCTCGAAAGGCTGAGGAAAATAAAGGGGTATAAACAAAAGATGGTGGAGCAGAATTTTGTGCTTTTGTTTCTAAATTTAATATAGTGTTAATTAATTATGTGGGAATAAACCTCTAAGTTCAGCTGAGTGAAACTGCTGCTTTAAGAAGATACTGTAGTTTACACCCTTCCCTGAATTGTGTTCAGCCCTATTTTAGTGACTTCTGGAGGGGGAGGATTCAAGTGCAGTGACAACTTACATAGCACAAATAGTATAGTGACAGTCCCTTGTGAGTCTTAAGTGTCTTCTGCAGTAAAGTAATGTAATAGCTAAAGCCTTGGGTAATTTGAAAGTTCTTGAAATAGTGTTTTTTGGTTTTGTTTTTTTTTTTTTAAAAAAAAAACTACTTCAGAACAAATCTTATATTCTTTAAGAAGCTCCAGTCCTCAGACTTTCATCTATTAGTCATGATGTGATGATCAGATGAGAATGACCAACTTCCTTTGAAACCTTCTCCATTTTTCCTCATTTATGTTTCTTATAATGTGTTGTACAAAATACATTTCACTGCAGTATGAATACATGCCGTTTCAGAATGTCTTCCCTACATATCAAGTGGTTCCTTACATAATGATAACCTGCTCTAATTTAAATAAATATTATTACTTCATTATCTTAGTAATTACTCTTGCAACTGGGGCTGGTCCCTGGGATCTTTCGTGAAGGTGACCTCTGAGATAATCTTTACAGGCTGAAAGTTAGTGCGCAGTGAAGGAGGAGTAATGCTTTCTGTTCCAGCAATGTGTGCATTGTTTGTTTTTTTCTACTCAAGCTTTTCTTGCCTTTGGTACTCCCAAAGTGTCGCTAGCTTGTTTTCTTATCAACAGTCTTTTAAAATTAAGAGCCAAAATACTTTTTTTTGTAGTTCTGCTTGAAGGGCCGAGTTTGTTCTCTTTTTATTACCTTTAACAAAGCCACATGCAGTTTCTGATGAAGAACAGCCAATGGTATCTGTTTCAGGTATGACCTTCTAACAGCTGTAAACAAAGGTTTTTCCTGTGAATTCTGAACTTTGCAATGTTTTTTCAGGTACAGGGTTTGTGTATTTAAGTGTGTAAAGTACAGAGTAATCACAAGTTGTAATGGGATGCATAGGATTATAGCAGAGGGTTTATGCTCTGCTACTTAGATAAGCATATGGTGTAAGATGAACAGTTTCAGGGGAGTTGTTTCTATTGCAGGTACAGCATAGTTTTATCCAATGTATAAGGTAAGCTGAATTTTAATTGTGGTCTCCAAAGAATGGTGAAGCATTAGAAATGCTCAGGTCTTCTGTAAATTTTGAAGAGAGCAATTAAAATGAAGATTCATTATGTAAAGAAAATGTAATTTATTTATTTTTTATTGGTTCTCTTGACCTTGATTTACTGAGCGCACGCTTGTGTACCTCCCTGGGAAAAAGTTGGGTGTTCTTAGTCCCCCTTCAGAATTTTCTAGTTGTTTTCAAACACAGCTTTTACAGTGACACCAGGTCCTGAAAACATATCTTGGGATGATTAATTCCAGTAAAATTGTGTATATGTCCAGAGTATGTCCAGCAGTTGTAAATTTTGAAGGCATCTGACTCTCTAGGTTTGGATTAGCATGGTTACTCTTCAAATCTGCTGGCCAAAAAGCTCTGTTAAGAATGTCTGTGTGTGTTTTTTATCTAGCATAGTTCAAGCCAGGTGATATCAGATCGCTGTACTGTGGAAAGAAAACAGTGATCCTATATGATGGAAATGGATTCACTCTGGGAAACACTATTTCACTTCCATGGAAGAGAATTTCAGAAGTGTTGTTTTTCCTTGTGTATGAGTATGGAGATGTTAAAACTTAGTCATTCACTCAAATTGCTGGCACGCTTTTGAAATTGATCACCCACATAAATGTAATTATTTGCTAGTATAAAATCAACATCTTTTGTTGAAGACTTTTTGCTCTTCTGAACACTCAAAACTCAAACCTTGAAGCTCCTGGCCTTCATCTGGCCCTGGGAGATTTTAATATTAGTGTCAGTGTTTGCATTCTGTAATTGCAGCACCAGGATTTTTCAGTGTTTTATCTTGTTACTGTTGATAGGGGTGAATTAATTCTAATTATGGCAGGAAGCTTTTTTTACAGGTGGTCTATGGAGTGTGCACTGCAGTGTTAACCTTACTCATATGCCTGGTCCTGAAAGGAACAAACAATTAGCCTAAGCAATCAGTAGCTTGGCTGTATAACAGAAAAAGGTTATGTTTTGTCATATGAGTGGTACTTGTAACAGCATTACTGCTGCTTGGTTCCTCATTGTCTTTGGCTGTCAAAGCAGAAGCTGAGTTTTATGCTTTTGCATCTTAAACACAGGTTTCTGTGTTGAACCTCAGTCAGAAGACATCAGAAGACATCTGTGTTTCAGAATTTACTTTGATGTTTACTGTGGCTGGGTGCACTTCAGTGCCGTGCACCTTTTTCTGTGCTGATGTGTTCGTCTTTAATAAAGTCTGTGTGGAGTGAGAGGCTGGGGGAAGCTGCAAACATGTACCTGAAATGCTCATTCTTTTCAAAAAGAGCTGCTAAGGCAAGGATGCACTTGTGGAAGTCTTGTTGTAGGAGGCAAGAAAAGGGTCCCTTTTGACTTTGTAATCTGAGTGTTCTCTTTGTCTTTCATCTACAGGAGTGTCTACAAAAGGAAATTTAAGAACCAGTCCTTTGCTGAAATACCAAAGAAATGAAACTGACCTGAAGGCTCCCGTAGCTGTTGCATCTATTTCCATGGATCCTGTTAGAAGCATGGGAGATCTAACAGGGCAGCAGGTCAGTAAAGGCAAATTTTTCTTGCTTTAAACAGTGCACATAGTAGAACAATGGCAGGAAGTCTTCAGATTGAAAACTTCTAGACAGTGTTAGAGTACTGTTATTTTTGCGATCTCCTACACTTTTTGCCCACTTACATGGTGGCTTGCTGGTAAAAATTACTTTTCCACTGAAATTGCTTGCTCACCTAAAAGGCTGAATGTGCTTATTTATGTAAGTGGTTTATAACTGGGGCTATGTAAAACAGAGTATTTCTATGTGTGTGTCTGTGTGTACAAAGGGAGAGTGAGTGCACCTTTAAGTAGGCCCTAATCTATGTATTACTAGTCAAAAATGCAAGAAGTTGTGTTTCAGTTTATTAATTTTCATTGCTCTAGTCATATCACTTAATAACAAAACCTGAGAAATTCTTTTTAGAGACCCTTTTGCTGTGGATGCTCAAGTTAGTAGGGTAAAATCACTCTCTGTTTCTGATAGTAAAAGTTAAAAAATCCATCTGAGTGGTAGGAGCAGCTCTGTCAGGTGATATAATCTTTGGCTCTGCTCTGAATTGTCTGGTCTACTCCTGTGACAATAGGTGATGATTTTCCTGCAGTTAGAAATTTCAAAGCAGCGGGGTTTCCTTGGAAGGTTATTTTGTATTCTGTTAGGTATTGTGACACACAGCAATCTGTTGAGACCTGCCATTTTTCTAACATGATTTGTACAGTACAGTGTCTGTGAAACTCACTTGAATACTGTTAAGTCTCTTGCCCTGTAGTCATCTTGGGCAAGTCTGTAAGTCAGTAGGATTTGGTATCCTCCCACTTGCAGACAGGATCTAAAACTTTTGACTGCTTCTGAATCACTGTTGTGTTACCACACAGTTAAATCTTGTTCTTCATCTGGGCTAAAATGTCCTTTTACACGTATATTCAAAGTTCTGATGTGAAGACAGATCACTCGATTGTCATTGCTTTGACAGTTTCATTGCCCTTTGAATCCTTCAGCATGACACTCTAATAACTAGTATTCACTTTTAGGGCCCCTCCTTAACTTGTCCTTTTCCTTTTCTCTGTTTATCTATACTTGCTTTTAGGAGGCTGGTGTGTACCTCCATTTCACAATTGAGGCTGTTATGTGACATGCAGAAAAATACCTCGAATAGTCCCCATTGAGTGGAATCTTTATGTAAAAGCATCTCCTCAAGCCTGCTGCCTCATGGATGCTTTCATATGTCGCATTAAAATCTGTTTTGTTGTATTGTGTGTTGTTTGCATTACTTGTTTTGAGAATTTTCACTCCTCCCCTGTGAGAGCTGTTGGAGTAGAAATGGTATTTTTTTTAATATAATGCCTAATACATGAAATCTTGACTTGAGACTCAAGTGTGCTTTTATAATATTGACAATAAAATGTGTTCAAAGCTTTTTCTCCTTTCTATGTTTTTTTACCTTCTGTTTTTCTCTTACCTTGCCAAATCCTAGTGGAAACTGTACTCTTAACTTTGAAGCTAAGCTCTGAGTTACTTGAAACAAATAGAACAAATGGATCTTACTTGCTACAGAAGAGGAGGGTTTCACTAAGGTTTTTATGTCAAGTTTTCATCACCAACACAGCTCATTTTCTTCAAGGTCTTGTGTACGTGTCTAGGGAGAGCTGATCGCTTTACTTTAACATACTTTACACTGTACTGGTAGGTAAGGTGGCTGTTACGATTTACTGGAATCCTCTTTTGAAGAGAATAGATTGAATCTTGGCAGAGCTGATGTACATTTTCTTCATTCAGATAGACTTGACTACCACAACGTAGGATAAGAATGTTAGAGAAGACTTCAGAAAGGTCTTGTTAGCGCTGGAGCTTTTCTGGTACTTTTAATAAGTCAGAAGTTTGCTGTGCTGGCTTTTACAAAATTTCCCACCTTCTTACTTCCTCTTTAACAGACTTTGTCTCTTTCCCTCATGCAGACTGTAATTTGCCAAGGTGTGGTTTACAAAGTGAGAGAATCCTTCAGTTATGTTGTACGTTTCATACAGAAAATACTGAGTTACGAAAGTGTGTTCTACCCTGAGCTGTGTAGATAGGGCAGAAATCTGGAAAAAGGAGACGATCCAGTCTTGGCCTCTATCTCATTTGTCATCTTGTTTTGGTGGTGGAGCTGTTGCTGTGGATCATTCCACAGCTTCATTTTGACATGTGTTATGATATAAGCATGCCTGTGAGAATTTTTTGTGTGCCATCTATCCATACCTTCAGGTGATATAAAAATAAACACAGACTTAACTTCTCAAATTTTCCTCTTCGTCCACAAATGTTTGTCTGACAGTATGTATGTAGGTTTGGGTAATAGCTTGAGGTATCTTCTGTCAAAATCTTCACTAATGTGATCAAGCTTCTGCCTCTTTTTTGAGTGACAAATGTCCTGTAACTTGTAATTTTTTTTAAAGAAGTTCCATCATCTAGCTTAAAAAAAATAAAATCAGCATTTTTAGCATGGGAAATAAAAATCCTTCAACCATATGTTTAGTTGGAGTTAAATTCAGTCAAGTTAAAGACATTCTGCCTTGATTTGTATGACTGTAAATAGCATATGTTGGGGAAGGAAACTGAAAGCAAATGTCTCCCCAGCAAAATACATTGAAGTCATTGAAGTTAAAATGAGAGTGTACTGAAGGGCCAGGTGTGTACAACATGAGTCTGTATAAAATCATCACCTTTTTCAAAAGTGACAGAGTCCTTTACTTGTTTCAAACCACTCTTCAAGAAGGTATGAGCTAAGAGTGGAAGGGGGGCACTTCCTCTCTGATGTGTGTAGGTCAGCTGCCATTACTGTTAACGAAGGTAAAGAAGCTCAGTGCTTGCTTTGTATGTGCAGGGGTTGTGCTGTGCTGTGTTGTGTTAACTTTGGTAGCATTCCTGTATCTCATGTTAACCACTGTATGTGCTTGGGGAGGTCTGTGAGATGCGTAGGTTTGTAAAAGTCTAAACTGAAGTAAGTTAGGTTAAGTAGAAATAAATAAACTTGTGAAAATCTCGGACTGAACAGCACAGCTGTCACTGCTGCTTTTGTCCAGGGTTCCTTATTCTGTGTTTATTGCTAGCACTGGAGAACTGAGTCAGTGATGACTGAAGTTTTTGATAAATAAAAACAACTTAGAACTGTTTCCTGCTTGGAAACACTCAGAATGGGTAATACAACTGACGTTAGTAATACAGGGTGTTTTAAAAAGATGGACTAAATTTTATTATATTTTCGATTTCAAATTGGGTCCATCTTTTTGAAGCACCCTGCGCAAGGGACTGTTGCAAACACGAAGAGCAATATGCCCTCTGGTGGACATTGATAACAAATGCTGCTGTTCTCAGTGTGATAAAGGAATGCATTAGAAGAACTGAAGTATTGGAGGATGTTGAAGGTTTGTTTTGAGAAGGAGCAGCAAATACAAAGGCAGCAAATAAGTGATTAAAAACAAACAATAGTGATGTGTGACAGGCTATGTACTTTTCTGTTTATTAAAAACTCCTCTAAAGTAAGGACTTACCATCTACTAACAATGTATTGCATACCTTTTTTGCTGTTTATATGCTTATAAATGCTAAGGCAGATTGTTTTTTTCTTACTCTTTATTTTAGGACTGTAATATATTATAGTTTGAACTTGGATTTGAATATCACTGAACTAGATGTCCAAGTCATGAGAACCTACTGTCCTTTATCTAGTACGAATCAATGAGTAGTGTATATCTTAAAACTTTACCCAATATGTTCAGTATCGAAGCTGACAGCTTTCCTGTGAATTACAAGTCTCTTAAAAGAATTCTTCACAAATTGGTAATCTGTGTGACTGAACTGTACTTACATTTTGAAAAATATGCATTTTATTTCCGTTTGGAGTTTGTCGACTTTCAACTTCCAATTATTAGGTCTTGAAATGTTTTTAATAGCTTATGAAATATTTTTTACTCCTTTAAAGAGTACTTTTCTAAAATGTTACTTTAAATTTTCAGGTCACTAATGAAGGAGTAACGAAAAGTGCTTCTTTGAAAGATTTGTGTCCTGAGGACAAGAGACGCATTGCAAACTTAATTAAAGAACTTGCCAGGTAAGAATAGGCATCACCTGAAAACACATTATGTTTAAGGAGAGTCGTTCTTCTAATTAATATCAAGCAATGTAGAACTGCATTATGGCACTGAATATTTCCATAAGGTAATTTTTCTTGTGGAATGAGGCATGAACAATGAAGCATCCCAATCGTTTTCTTTCTTGTTTCCTGACCCAAAATCCCCTAAACCTATTGGAAACAAGAGCCAAAGTTTTGTGACCTGCAGTAGTTTATCCATATAAACATAGTCACTGGGCTAGGATTTTGTTTGCTGCTTGTATCGTGGGCTTTAAATAAACACATGTTGTCTTCTGGAAATGACAAACTTTGCTGATATGAAATTTTGTAGTCTTCACTTGTCAGGAGTAACCTTTTATCTGGAATGCCATGTTAAAGGTGGATTAAGGTGGATTGGGGTGGTGATGTGGCATGTTAATCAGTATTTGGACATGTAGAGCAATAAAGAGTCCAGTGTAGTTTTAACTTATTCAGCCAAACTTCCTTTTGCTTTGTTTCATTTCCTCAAGTTCTCCCTATCCTTTGAAAGGAGAAGTGGAGTAGTTCAAGTTTCTCAGCTTTAGCAAAAGTTTTTTTCTAGGTTTCATTCCAGCGCTGGTTGCATTCATGAAGGTAATGATGTGAAAAAATAGGTTGAATTTGAGTGAGGGGATTTTTATCCCCCTTTGTGTCCCTAACGCTTCAGAATCTCTGGAGATCTGCTTCTTGCATAGTGGCTATAAAACTGAGAAGGAGCACGTGGGACTTTGGCAGGCTTTTGCACAACGTCAGAGGGGAAAGTCTTGTGAGATGATCTCGGGTCCTTTGGGCTAAAAGTTAGTGTCCATACTAAGGATTTATAAAGGCAAAATTTTTCTAGAGCAAAATGCAAGTTCTCAGGTATTAATGAAATGCTTTTTGCCACAGATTTTGTATGTCTGTGCAATAATTGGTAAGCATTACTGTCCTTTTTCTTTCTATATGGGAAAATTTGAGCAGAGAAATTAAGTTACTTGCTCAAGGTCATGCAATAAGTCTCTGGTGCAGCTGAGAATATTTTCTCTGATTATCCTCATCCAGTGAACCATTTTGCCTGTTAATAATTTGTACCAATATAGGATTTCTTGCTATACAGTATTTCAGTAATTTCTGAAGTTCTTCATGCTTGCAACTCTATTTTATCCTACATCATGTGTTAGAAAATGTCTAGTTAAGGCTGTCATAAAGAGTAGATTGCTGGGAAGCCTGGTTACAAATTGTCAGATGTTGGAGCTATTTGGACACTGTTGCCACTGTTGATATATAGAGGTATATTCTAATATTAAAAAAAGCCTTTTATTACATTGTTCCTCATAATACACTGCTCCCTAGTGAATAGTAGTACACTAACTCATTTGAGCATGGGATTCTTCTTAAATCTCAGATGCTGTGATTTTTCCCTGAGGACAGTTTGATATTTCTGCCTGACATTTCTTTGAAGAAAAATAGAAGGTGCAGCAACATTAATTTTGAAAAGTAAAATTAGTGGAACACTATTATTTTATACTTAGTTCTCTTTTATTTTTAAACCTAATCATATTTTTATTGGATGTAATTAAAAGACCTTTGCAGAGTAATAGGGAAGTTGAACTTTAATTCCGCTCACCTTGTCACTTTTTTAAAACTCTCCATAATTTTCATCCTTAGTTGTGCAGTGATGGAAGGTTTTTACATGCAGTAGAACATTCTTTGCTATTTCAGAGAAGAAAAAGAACCAGCAGAATGCTGAAAGTTTTCTAAGAAGACTGTCCTGCAGTAATAATTGGAATAATGAAGATCTCACTTACCAGAGTTATACTTCACTGTTCTTTATTTTACTACTATTTATGAATGAAAATTATGGTAGTTAGGACTAGTTCTTGCACATTTATTGCAGGATGGTGGGCAGAAATACATTTGTCAATAACGACCTGCATCAAGGCAGTTTTAAAGTGGTAAAATTCTGTCTGCGTGGAAACCAGTAGCAAAATATGATTAACTCCCAGGGCTTGAATTTCAACCAGGTCTTGCTTGAGCAGTTCAGGATATTGGTCTTTCCCCTGACTTTTGAAACTGCTGAAGGAGAGCTAGTGTACTTTTCTTTCTCTTCCTATTTTTTCTTCTCTCCCTCCAGCTGTCATTCCCAATGCACTTCTGGGCAATGGGAAGGTGTGTGCCTGTACCTTAGCATTAGCTGTAGTGAGAAACTTTGTCTTAGTGTGAGTAAATTCTAATGCTGGCGATATTGTCCGTTCCTTTGAGAAAATCAGTTACTGGGCTGTAATACTCTGCTGCTAGAGATTCCAGTGGCTGACATCAAATTAGCTGTTAGGGACTTTATGAAATTGAATTTTGAGACAGGGTTGAAAGAAGGACTCAGCAGTATCCTTTCTAATCCTCCTTTCTAGGCTAAGTAATCTTAGTTTTTGCTCTGTGCTGCCACCTGTAAATCCAACCATTATTTTGCCTTTCTTTGAACATATCCAGTCTACCTTCCTTCTTAAGGTGAAAAGAGAGGGGCACGCTGAATCCAAAGTTTAAAAGACTTAAATGTTGTAAATTTGAACTCTTTTTTTATTATGTCAGCAGGTTCTTTTCGGATTGGCATTCATGGGCATGACTCACTCTATCATGAAATCCCCCTACAAAAACAAAGTGCTTTGAGTAAATGGGAAATTCTCGAGTGTTATCATCCACTACAGGATCATAGAATCATTAAAGTTGGAAGAGACCTTTGAGATCATCCAGTCCAACCATCCACCTACATCACCACATAGAATCATAGAATCAACAGAGAATCATAGAATCAGTATTTTCCAAAACAACCAGTGTGGCACCTTCTGTGCCATCTACTGTGGCAGGCACAGTAAGAGCAAATTTTAGCTCTCCCTACAAGCAGAGTCCTTTTAAGAGTCATGAAAGACTTCCTCTGAGCTTCCATTACTGCAGGCTACTCCTGAAGCAGTCATCAGCTTGTGTAATGAAATGAGCAGTGACATGGTGAAGACACAGAAAGATTCTTACCCTTGCACTCTGCGCCAGTGTCAGGACACATTAGCATCTTCCAAGAGGGAGCAGCATGAGGTCCTATGGGACCTAGCCAGTTGACTGTTGAGCATTAAGGACTTGCTAGAGGCTATACTGAGTGTGGTTACAAAGTATTCTGTAGTGAAATATTTTAAGTGGTAACACAGACTTTGAAAGCTCTCTCTATCTTGGCATTTGTCTTAATGGAGAGGGTCATAACTTCCTCTGCAGTGAGATGGAGTGTGTGTGTGCTTGCAAGCATTCACCTCACTCCTAACTGATATATAGCCACAGTACTGTGACTTTTTCTGGCTCCTACTATGACATGTATATCATAAATACTTCCCTGCCTGCTTTCACAGTTCACATATGCCTGCACGGCTCACATATGCAATGTGCTTTTGGATGAGCAGGGATCTTGACTGAGTGACGTAGAATGGTT
Organism: Aegotheles bennettii; assembly: GCA_013398125.1. NCBI lineage: Eukaryota > Metazoa > Chordata > Aves > Caprimulgiformes > Aegothelidae > Aegotheles > Aegotheles bennettii. The sequence goes on along the minus strand of VZRW01010027.1, from coordinate 57,005 downwards.
CATGAAAGTTTAATTTTTGTTCTTAGTGGAGAGAATTGGTGTCTAACTACTTTGTGTTCTTTCTTTCTTCAGATAAGATAAACGTGGAGAAAGCTGCCTCCCTGTTGTCTTTGCAAACAAATATTTGAAAGCAATTTAGGTAGAAAAGTACCACAATGCCCTTATGAGGGCATTGGGAAGGGAGTGACTGCCCTTTTCAAATAAGATACAAGATGGTTTTTGCTGTCAGATTAGTGTCTTTCAGGCAAAGACCACTGGTGTGCCCAGAATGACTTGTACCCAGGAGCTGGTAAAACAGCTTTCAGGCAGCCCTTTGCCCCTTACTGTGAAAATGCTTCCTCCTTCCCAAAACCTTGTATTCCTCAACCCTTTGTGGTCCTGGCAGTCTGGCATGCTAGTCTTTTCTGCTGGCATTGCCCTAGGTGGACCTTTTATCCTAATATGAAGATGAAACTAAACAACTAAAATTGAAATTTGCCAACAAAAGGTGAAAATGGGAATCAAAACAGAAGGTTAATTTGGTTACAGAGCTGGAAACCATTACAAAGGAGGACAGTAAAACTATTGTAGCGTGTATCTGCTGTTTAAGTGTTTTTCTTCCAACTCTTAGGATCTTTGAAGGACAACTTCCCTGTGGAAGCCCATATTATAAATCTGCAGTGTTTGGCCTCATGGGTTGCCTTCTCTCCTGGGTTATACTACCTCATATTTAACCAAATTGTTACCTGACTTTAACTTCAATGTCAAGATCTTTTATTCTTTTTTTGTGTGTGCTACTTTAGGAGCAATATTGTGCTGCAGTTCTCTTAATTGGTCAGGCAGTGAGACTGCAAATGAGATATCCCTAAGCTTGTCTGGGAATTAGTTCTAGTTGATAGGTAAAGCATGCCTAGGATTATTGTATCACCAATCACACTTACCTTTTGTGCTTAAAAAGTCATTTGTAGCTATAAATTCATGCTGTGATACCTAGTTTTGTATTATTTTGCAAGTTGCATATCATAAAATTTATCCATTGTGAGGCAATTTCAATTACGTTTTGGGATCATTGGGGTTTTGTTATGTTTTTTTAATTTATACAAAGTGCCCATGGTACTTGAATAAAAAAGTATCAGATTTGTGAACAAAGTCCTTAGACAAAAAATGCTGCCATTCTCTCTTCCTGCAGTGCTGGTATTAAAAGTCACTTTGTTGCTCAGTTCTGCCAGAGGCATGTTATGATCAACTCTAGCATGAAAACTTATTGTTTCATCATCTTGGACCATGTCTTTCACTTGGAATACCTGCTTTCACTCCATGATTTCTGTGTGTCCTGGGCTCTGCATGATGCTCTTGTCTTGGTCTTTGCTTTGTTTTTCCTCCCCCTGTGGTCTTGCCTGTTCCAGATGCCATTCTTTGCTTGCAATGTAAAACTGTTTTTTAAGAATGATCACCAAAATATTTTCATCTCTGCTAGCTAGTTGGCAGACTAATATCAGGTGAATGTTCCCTAAAAGATAAATGTTCCCAGTGATCAGTGAAGTTTTCGGTGTCTGTGTTTCTGCTTTTTGTTTACTTTGTCTTCTGTCTTAACTTCCTGAGCCACAGTTCTTAATGCATTCAGATTTCTCTTCATAAAAGCTTATTTTTTTCCAGCATTTTTTTAAAATAGAAAACACTTTTTAATTTGCTTTTCAGCTCTTTTTTTCTTTTGTAAAGATTTGTAAGTGCCTTCAGTCAGGAAGAGTTCTTTTGAGTCTTGTCCCTAGTGTAGCTCTGATATGAGTATTATCATAGCTCTTTCTTGTGCATGCCAGTTTTTCATTAGACAAATAAAACTTGATGTGCTGTTGACCTGTGCAGTGCTTCAAAAATTCCACCTGGAGAGCATCAATTCTGCTTACTCAGTGGCATGAGAGTCAGTGTCATCAGCAAACTTGTTGATCAATTACTTCTTCAGATCAGACAGTCAGAACTACTAGTATCAGCTGTGGACTTTGGAGCACACCATAATAATTTGAACTGATGAATTAAGAATTAATTTGAACCCTAAGGCTGATGTCCTAGGAGGGTTTTTTTGTCAATATATCGGCATTATGAATTTTGCTTTTCCTACAGAGGCTCCTGTAAAATAAAATTGAAACCTTTGTTTAGTTGCATCTAGAATTACATAAGCTTTGAAGTGTTGAATTTAAAACATATGTTGAACAAAGGTGGTGTGTGTCCTATGACACAAGATACGTGAGCGTAAATTGCACACAAGAAAACATTGTAGACACTGAAGAGCAGGAATAGTTTACTGATTTGTCATCTTTGCTCTCAGCTGTCAGTCACCTATTTGTTCATGGAAAGAACGATAACTGAACTGGACAGTAGTGTGTTGCCCAACAGAGCAGTTGTGTTTTTAGTTGTGTTGCCTTTGTTCTTTCACTGCTCTTTTCTGACCATGGGCGGATGAAAAGCAGATGAAAATCCTCTTGAGGAGCATTATGAGGCTTCCAATGTTTCTGTTTGGCATCAGTGAAGTCCTTCCTAGTTCTGCTAAAAATCGTCTGTTCTTTACTGCCAGAAGGCAAAGGAATAAGAATATATAAAAAATCTCACTGAGCTATATATAGGATGTGACATAGATCCAGCATAATCTGATGACATTCCTGTATTCCTTTTCTCTAACTTCCTTTTGCCACCTCCTGTGAGTAACTGTCTTCTGTATCTTACATGCCCTTTATGGGCTGTCTCCTGCTTTGTGATACATAAACACATACTGCCACGTTTCTTCTAAGATCACTTACTGTTCTCAGTCATTTACTGCATAAGATATGTGGCACAATATATTCATGTCTCTGGGAGTATGACAGCTTGCTGTGATCTGTGTTAAATACAAACATAGCACGCGAATGTGATGCAGACTGATACAAGCAGCAAATCACGGAATCTAGAGATGGGTAAAATCTGCTAGGTTTAGTCTAATTTTTGTAGCGCTCTGTTTTTCTCATCTTGTTTTCTTACACTGTTGTTTGATTTTTAGTATTCTTAGGTGCCAGCATGGCTCAGTGTTTCAGTTGTCTCAAACCTTTTTTCTAAGGCAGCAGCACTCCTACAGCTAGTAAGCAAGCTTCCTTCCTTATATAGTGCCCTGGAGATGATAGCTGTCCTCTTTTTCCCTTATGATCTTGTTTTTTTCCCTGTTTTTGTTTCCTGCCTCTGTTTCATCTACATCGTCATTGCTGTCTTCGTTGTCTTTTTCTAATTTATGGTTTTTATTCTCTGTTCTCTACTTTTTCTTTCTTTTTTTTTCCTTTCCCTGAGAAACAGATAGCATTTGTGCTTCTTTCACTGATCATGTGAAGGAAGGTTGTGTATGGATCACATGAAGGGAGGTCATATATGCTGTACTCACTTATCCAATTGTTCTAGGTTCAGAGAAAACAAGCTGGTTGTAGTTAGATACAGAAGCCTGAGCCTGCAGCCTGTGGCATATGTACTGTAGCTGTAACTGCATTGAGGAGCAAGGATGTATGGTGGATAGTTTTCAAAAGTTTGTTGCCTGCTTAACTAAGGAGTACATGGGTGTTGGGATGGATCCAGAGTTAATACAGTCGAATCCCTTCTCACTGTTTATTTTCTGATGTGTGCACACCCCTTTTGACACCCTTGAGTGGGAAAGGGGCCTAGGAATGAGCTGATGAACACCGCTGGGGATGGAATTGTAACTGAGGCCGTGGGCATATGAATAGTGGGATGTTTTTGTGCTAAATCCATGTCTTTTTTGTGTAATTTAGGAACTGTCCAATTAATAACTTGTTCCAAGCTTTCAAACTGCTCTAATTTACAGAATTTGATTATATGCTATATGTTATTTTTCTCCCCCCAGGTTTTTGGAGAACAGGTGTGAGTTTCAGTGTTGTTAATTATTTCCAACTTCATGCAGTCTGCTTTGAGCTGTTGTGGGAAGGGCTGTGGGTTGATCTTAGAGTGCGGGGATACTGCCTGTCTATAGTTTACCCCAGGGGGGTGACCCAATTGTGGTATTTATGGTTTTTCCACTGGAACATCAAAACAAATCTGTGCCCTGTTAAGGGAAATACCATGATGTTACTGGATGGCTCATGGCCTGAATGGAGTTTNTATATATATATATAAAAAACACATTTTTCCCCTTTCCTCTTCCTATAAGATTGTTCCACTTAAAGGAAGTTAAAATTGAAGTTTTGTGAAAGTCATACTGCTTTGATCTCCTGCCACCTGTGTTGTGGCAGCTGTTTCATCATCATAAAAGACTGAACTTTAAGAGCCTTCAGCAACAGAAATTGCCTAAGTGCAGAGCAATAATATTTATTAGTCTAAGCTCATTACTTAATATTTTTGTAGAGCTGTTATAGAACCATGATTTCTAAGCTGTGTTTTTTAGCATAGTTACAGGATCATCAGTGCATAATGGTCTTATTGCCTACGTGATACCAGAATAATTGTTTTTACAGCCTGCTCTTGAGGTGCAGAATAAATGATCATTGTAAACCTTTCTCACATTGCCATCTTTTAATCTTGATTTAATTATTTACACTGAGCAGCAAGATATAGGGTGCCATGGCCTAGACAGAGAAGAAAATTTACTTTTACGGCTTGATATTTTAAAATCCCCAGAAGAGGACAAACTGTTTTGTTTGGAGAAAACTAACAAGAAAAATGATTCCTTTCCTGGACTTATATTTGACCAGTAAATGTGAAAGAAGGATTAGTTTATAGATTAAGAAACAGAAAAGTTTTTCAATTTCCTTCCTGTCTCGGCATCTAAGCTCTCCCATTTGAGTTGTCTGTCTGCCTGCCCTAGGCCTGTACGGATCCCAGTGTGTCTTCATTATGGCTACAGGGAATCAGACTGCACAAATCTAATTGTGAGTTCGGGTCCTTGTTGTTCCATGCTGCCCATTAATGTGCATATGCTCTAGTGAGACTAGTTAGTGTCTTTGAAAAAAATAACGTATTGCATAAAGTCATATGCATCTTCCAGTGTAATATAATAAAATAAACATTAAGATGAACTAACCTGTTTAAGGGTGGAGGACGTGATATCCATTTATTTGGAAAGTGGAGGAGTTGGAAGTCAGGCACTGTGGTTATAGGCATATATTTTATTTCTCTCAAATTCTTTTCAGGGTAAGTGAAGAAAAGGAGGTGACAGAAGAGCGGCTGAAAGCTGAACAGGAGTCATTTGAGAAGAAGATCAGACAGCTAGAGGAACAGAATGAACTTATCATCAAGGAAAGGGAAGATATCCTTTAAAAATATGTGCAGGGGCTCACTGTCTGAAATAAAAAGTGAACTAAAGAGAAATAATTGTTCTAATTTATGGCAGAGAATAAATCTGCATGTGCTGCCATTCAAAAGCAATCAGAGAGATGACTTGTCAGCATGTGACGCTGGTTCATTTGAGCTTAGAACTGCCATCCAGCTGTTCCTATGATGTTGTTTTGGTATGAAATAGACATTAGTCAACTAAAAATGACAATAAGGAATTTATGCATTAAAATATGGTTATAGATTTATTTTTTTTACTTTTTATTTTTTTTNNNNATGTATTTTTTTAATCCTGTTAGGTTGTTGGAAATGAGGTCTAAAACTTGCGTGGTGCTCCAGTGCTCTCCGTGTCCAGAGAAAGACAACTCAGACTTGAAGGCATTTAAATCGTATATATGCACTAGGAGCTTTGTCTAGTTCAGACTTTTTTGGTGTAGTTTTTATTTGTTTTCTGTATAAAGTTAGCTGATTCTCTTTTCTTGCAGGCTGTAACTTCCATGTTCGTCAAGGTGTATATGCTTTGTCCCAATCCTGGAATATCACATGCAAAGTCAACTTTGCAGAGATTACTATTTTTCTTAAGTGTGATGTGATAGACCTGTACAAAATTCTCTTGTTCATTTCTCTTTCAAATCTTTGATATTGATGCTTTCTTGTTTAATTCCTTAGAAGGCTAACAGTTGACTACAGTGGGATATGGAAGAGGCAGTGCTGCAACTACAGCAAAAGCAAATAGTATGTGATTCATCAGGAACTGCATTTCAAGTAGGGAGGATACTAATGCTATTTTAAAAGCATTGATGAAAACAGTGTGTTTTCAGTCCCAAGTCATCCCATGTTCAAGCGAATAATTAAGTTAGTAACAAAAGGTGTGAAGAAGGGCTACTGGAGATGATGGGGGGCCTGGAGAACCTATTTTCAGAGAAGACACTAAAGTGTGTGAGTGTGTATGCTTATGAGTAGCGACTGGCCACACAGAAGTAGGTTGAGATTGTGGTTAGGCAGAGAGGGGGAGAGACAATGTGGAGGCAAAAAGGGACTGGTCAAGTTACAGGCCGGTGTTGAAACAGAAATAAATGGTGATAAACAGTCAACGAACTTTGTTTGAGGAGGATTCTTGAAAATTCGAGCAATCGTATTTCACAGTTTAGCCCTGGAAGCCTTGAAAAAAAAAAGCTTTTTTTATGAGGGAGCTTGGTTGGCTTATGAAAAGAATTCAGTGATATGTTGCCTCTGTCAGCAGGGGATTGACCTTGACGACCCAGAAGATCCCGTGCAGCACATCGGCACTTATATTGATAGAAAGAATTTGGTTTGTTTGTACTCAATAATATACACATCAACAAGCTTAGCCAGGCATGGAGCAGTTCCTGGAAAATATTAAATCTGATGTATTTAAGAGCCATTACATGTGACTGCAACTCTTTCACATTAATTTCACTGAAGTCAGTATTTTGTTGTGTATTATGTCTTGTGTATTCAGTCAGCTCATGAATGTGGGTGGGATGTATGTTCCTGATTAATATTTTTTAATATATGCACATAATGCTTTCACTGTTTCACCTGAGGTTTATTTGGCTGCTGGGAGGTGGACATGCTTGCTTATTGTTCTGTTTTTTGTTATTGTTGTGGGGTTTTTGTTGTTTTGGGGTTTTTTTCCTTTACTAGAAATAGATTGTACAAGAATGAATACTTTTTCAGAAGTCTGGTAGACATGACAGAAGGTTAATGCATGCAATTTTACACTTCATAAAACTCTAAAACCTAGAAATATAAAACAAGGTTATAATTTAAAACAATATAACTTTAACTACTGCAATACTTGCCTATCATACATGAATAATTCCAGATCCTCAACGTACCACTGATCAGTTAATTTTTTTTATCTTAAAGCTGTTGCAGAGGTAGAAATTACTTGCCAAAGTTGAGTACAAATTCTAGCTATTTTCAAGTAGAGGAACTTGAAGTTCTTCTGAAATATACAGAGTTCACTTGCAAATAAGATATCAAGGATATAATACTATAAGAAATGAACTTCATGTCTGGTAAAATCAATTTTACTTACCTTGTGGTTTTTGTTTTTTTTTCTTCTTCCAAAGCTAATTTATTCTCTATGAAATTACTTTATCTAACCCAGTATTTAAAATTACCCTACAATAATGGGTGCTTCTGATATAACTGCAGCTATCCAGTGGAGTGTAATTTCAACTTGTTAAAGGTTTAGTTTCAATAGCATGAGGAGTGTGAATTTTTTTCAGCAATCGTGTCTTGTTTGTATTTTTTTTCTTATTAAGACTCTTGCAGCAAAGATATGTTTTGTGTGCTTTAAATCCCTGATTTACACTCAGATTTTCCTCTTTTTGTTGTGGTTGATTTATTTTTTTATTTTTTGAGAAGCTCTGTGGACCCTTCTGTTTGAATTCATTGCTGATGAGCTGTGACAAAAGCCTTGGGGGGTGAAGGCATCAGTGGTATCCAGTGATATCACTGCAAAACTATGAGTAACTTGGCAGTATGGAAAAAACATCTGTCTGCAGCCTAAGCTTGCATTTGCTTTGGAATTGGTCAACGCTGTCTGGGTAGGGAGCAACAACTAAAATTTCCTGCAAACTAAAAAGTCAATTCTATCCTTCCATTTCAGTTAAAACTTTGAAATTTGAGTAGTACTAGGGCATGTAGTTAATGGAGGACAACCCTGATGAGCATGCTGTGAATCATAAATAGGCCAGCCTGCTGTCAGGGTTGCCAAATACTTATTATCACAGAATTAAGGAAAATTAGGGATTTCAAGTAGTCATCTTTTCCCTTCAGAAGTATTGTTATTATTATGTCATATTATGTCATAATTTGTTCAAAAGTAGCTATTTTGGCTAGTTTTTCACAGGATGTTCCTGCTTGAAACCAACTTCTTTCAAGACTTCAGATAAAGTGTTTCAGCCAGTTCCAAAAGCAAAGAGGATCGAACCATTATTTTGTCTATAATAAACTCTTACAGCCTTTTTAAAAAAAAAGTTCTAGTGCTGCTGTTGTTTGGAGATGTGATGCTTAATGGTGTAAGGTATGTGTGCTGTGATGACGTCTTTTGCTGTTCTTACTAAAATCTACCCAATTGGGTCAAACTGGAAAATCTGATAACAGGGCTCCCATTCTTTTGATGCCTTCCACAATGGAAGCATCTTGCAGGTATGAGGATGAGAAAGTGGTGGAAAAAAATTTATCTTCTGAAAGGGAAGATTAAGCAGGAGGTAGAGGGGAAAATGTAAGTGGAGGCTATACTGGGAAGTAGGGACTAGAACCTGGCTGGAAAGAAAGACTCTGAAAAGGAGGTTGGACTAGGCATGACAGATGTGAAAGAAGTAAAGGATGTGACTGAGTTCAAAAGTGTTTGTGATAAGCAGTCAGGGTTATTGAAGAGCCAGGGTGGAGACAAGTGGCCTAGGATCAGTCAGGTGATTGTGAGACAGCTGATGAAAGCAGGGACGCGTCTATTCAGTGTATTCTACCCTCTGGACTTTGAAACAGAATTTGGGACTAAGTTCAAGTGAGAAGGCTCACCATGTGTAACCTCCCTTTGTGTATTCCTCAGCATCTGCTCTTACTATTTGTCTTCTCTTTGCTTCTGTATTCCCAGGTCATGATGGATGCATACTAGGTGACTGAACTGTGCTTCTAGTGGCAATCTAAATTCTGGAATTGCCTCTGGAGTGTTTGTCTTGCAACTTGAATGTTCATATTTTTGTTGTTTCGTTTGCAATTTCAGAGTAAGGGGTGAGCAGTGCAACCACACTAGGCTTTTAGGCTACCCCTTCTTCCACTTCTGCTAGGAACTATTAAGAGAAGCTTCTGGCTTTCCTTTTTTTCCTGGCATATTTTTAAGCACCTATTATTAATTTAGGTTCCAAATATGATTTGATTTAAGAAATGGGAAAATGTCTTTTGGAAGATGCCCCAGTACTGTCATGATAGATGTCTTAGGAAAAAAATTATAATAATGACATTATTAAGAAACAAATACTACTGTTATTTCAAAGCCCAGAGGAATTATGTTATGGTCTTTAGCTTTTCTTGTTATCACCATTAAGGATTTTTTTTCATCTAAATTTGATGGTTTTGCATAAATGAAGAAGCAAAACCAGCCTGAGCATTTCTGTGAAGATTTATTAATTGGGGAAGAGGAAACTTTTTTTTTTAAAAAAAAGGTTATTGAATTCTAAGCTATATTGAATTCTGAACTATAATTTTGGAGACAAAGAATAGGGAAGTAAGGGGAAGAAGAGATTCTGTGTATTAGAATTATTTTTTTCTTTTTGTAAATTTAAACTCGTCAACCCTACTAAACATCTATTTTGGTTTATATTTAGAATGTACCTGGATTACTTAAGCTTTTTGTTGGAATTGTTTTCTGACTGAACGTGATCTGTTGATTTGAAGACCCACATGAAGACCCAGTCAAGTTCATACAACAAACTCCATATGATTTACTTGGCTAGTCTTAAAAATGATCACAGACTGTTTACGTATGTCCTTATTATTGTAACTTAGGACTGCTTAATCAGTTGATTTTGCATGCAGTTAACATGAATATAAATTTAACTAAACAGTTCATTTGGTAATGTTGTTAGTGAGACATAGAATATTAATTTGCTAGAAGAATAATGGGCTTCTTATAAGCATTATCTAGAGACTTTAATAAAACACTTAGTTGTATTAAAGTTATTTTATTATTTAGTTCATTACATTACTCTTGCATATACTCATAAATTAGTGCTATTTACATATTTTTTCCTTTTCCTATCTCTCTGTTTTAATGCAGAATTAGTATTATTTTGCAGAAGAAAAATAGTTGCTGACATGCTTAATGCCAAAGTACGAAATTATAGAAAAACAGGTATCAAAGTACAGGATTTAGTTTTTATTCTGTCATACTTTTCTCTGTAATGTTGTCTTGGCTTTTCTGAAAATGGGGAAAGAAATATGCACTTCTTCTGTTGCCTTTGCTTTTTTAATTTGACCCACCAAATTTTCATCACAGGTGAAGAAATAAAACAAAAGGTTTTGCACAGAAAGCCCTTGACAATGTACTTGGTTGAATTCCAACGCGGTCCTCATGTCCTGCTTCATAGTGTGGGGTTGTGTGTGTACCTCCCCAGGGCTGCTGTTTGTAAAAGGATGGTTAGTCTGAACTCGCAGTGACAAACACAGCGTCATAGAGAAACAGAATATGGAAATTAACAGTACAGTTAAGCATGTATATATGAAAGTGGGATCCCTGCCGTGTTCTCTATAGCAAGAAAAATTTGCCATTTGCTGGAAACTCTTGCCTAGTGCTTTTGAAAGGCTATTTATTTAAAAGCTCAGTAACTTTTAAAGTTTAACTTTGGCTAAGTCTTAAGTGTGATTTTTGCTTCTGTTATAGTTTGTGTAGTACAGCTCATGATAGTGTAGTTTCTGACAAGTTACGAACTGAGAGTTTGGAATGACCATAATTTTTTTCATTTTATTTCTCAACGTGGTTACCTCAGTTTATAATTTTAAGTTTTTCCCTTCCTATTTTCTGTGAGTGCATATTATATATCTTTTTGAGCATCATAATTTGAAGGCATGTGAGGAGAATGAAAAATTAGTATTTTGCTTCTTTCTTCCATTTTATCCAGCTGCTTCACTCTTTGAAGGTGCTTTCCTCACTGGTGTTACAGGTGTCCTACTAGTAAATGTTTCTTAGCAACCATTTTGGTCTACTGAATAAAAGCTGAACTTATAACTCTTTGAATATTTATATACTATTCTGTAATGATGGTATTGGCTAAATAATGTATGTATTTGAGAACTTCTTAAATGTAGAAAAATCAGCCAAGGACTATTGGGTAAATAAGATATTTTGAATTTTTTATGAACTTTTAAACTAAAACAAGGTGAGACATATTGTAATGTTGAGCGTTCAAATGGATCAATGACTGGAGAGTAATTTAAAGCTCAGCTTTCTATATTTAATTCTAATTAGTGCCTTAGAGCATAAGCTAGCCACATTGTTCGTGTTATAAAATTATCCAGAATAAACAGGCAACATCTAACCCGTCAACATCAGCCTCCGTAGAGTATGAGCTAGATAGGTTTTTTGACCTAAAACTTCACATTCAGTGGTTACAGGATTGCCTGTGAGATAGCAGTGTCAATATAGAAGTATAGCTGTGGGATAAGAAAAGCAGATTTGCTTTGTAATTTATACTTTAAAATGTGGAATGACGTTCTGTGTGTGGCTGACTGAAAAGGAGACAACTTTCCCATCCAGCAGCCCTGGCATAGAATTTTTGAGGCCCACTGAAGTGACTGTTGAGGGCTAGTAGTGTTCTCGCATCTCTTCTGTTTTATGGGATTTTTAAACTGTTGCTGGTACTAGAGACTTGATGTTTCTGAGCTGCAGTCTTACTGGCTAAAGAGTGAGAGTTCTGCTTTGCCAGGTTGTTGGTAGCCACTGGTAGGTATATCCTCCACAGACAACCTGTCTTGTAGCTCTGGAGGATGAATAGTATCCTCACCACAGACATGATGTTATCTATACTATCTAGTGTGGATCTCTGATTTGGATATGATGATGTGCTGCCCCCATATGAACTTAATGGAGAGATCAGACATTAGAAATGCAACTTCAGCCATGGCAATCTCATATATCAACATCAGTTACCATAAGGCAAAAACCTGAACTAGGTCAGGTAAAAGGTATTTCTCTGTAGGGCTGCGTCTCAGGTGAAAGGCAGATCTTTCTTTTTTCAGGCACTTAATCTGACCAGGCTACTTACCTGACCTCTGTTTTTGTGGTTATTGCTGAAGCATTTGGCTTTAGGCATGTGATTTTTCAAAGTGATGTTTTCTAGAGTTAGATTTTCCTTTATGACATTTGGCTCATTTGGAAACAAAGACTGAGATCTCTTAAAAGAAGCACAAATGGGAAGATGAGATCATTAATTGTTGAAGCTGGTACTGTAACAAATTGACTAAAAATGTGGATTCAGAGAAATTGATGTACTTTATCCTTCCAAACTAAATGAATTCTCCATCTGCTTCAGCTTCTCAACTATAATGAGGACGTTGGGCTGACTCTGCTATTGGTTTCTCTGTCTTCCTGAACTATTTTTGAAAGTTTAAACATTTCTTGCATGATTAAATACACTTTCAATAAATCAATCTCATAATAATTGTTGTTCAGGAGAGTTCATTATTCAGTTTAGTCTTTTAAATTACTGTTCTTCTTTAAAGGATTCTTCTGACGTAATGATTTCTGCTAAATCCATTTGCCATGCTCTGGCTTGTAATTACTTTAGATTTGAAGAATAAAATGAATGGCTTTATTATTAATCAGTAGCAAATTTGTCTTACTGTTTTCAACCTTAGAGTGGCCTTTGCTCATGAGATAGTTTTAATGGTCTAGATGGCAAAACACATCATACCTCTCTTTCAACAGANCCCCCCCCCCCCCCCATTTGTCACAGTGACTGTCATCACGTGTGTATTTGCTGCTGTATGCTGTCAGCTGCTGGCTCCCTGAAAGGCTAGTTTTGCTACCTGCTTTTAGACTGAGTTTTTCTGGCTGTGGTAGCTTTTGTTTTTCTCTTAGTCTGTGTAGAATACATTGCACTTGAACATAGCGTTGATTTAGCATTGGCTATTATGGTGGACATTGGCCTGTGTGAACTTTGCCACTGTTTGTACATGATGAAAACTTGGACCATTTCTTTCTTACTTTCTATTGTTATGGGGTTTTATAGTTCTTATTCACAGTGCTTTTGTAGTCAGATGAGTTGTGAATCTGTGCTGTGACTTTCAGTAGCATAATGCCATCTTGGGCTGAAGTTTTACAGCAGCTGAGACTAGGCAGATAACCAGCCTGTGTGAATCTTCTCCATTTGGCATCAGTCCTTTGTCCATAGTCCCTTGTAAGGTTGTTCAAACCCATCCTTAATTTTAAACTGCCAGTCAATGCAAACTAATATAAAAGCATTTTCAGCCTTGCTAAACTTCTTAGGATCTAGTGGATGTTACATTAATATCTCATTTTCAGAGACTGCTTAGGAAATGAAAATGGGCTAGTTGTAGAGTTACAGACTTTCAATAAACCTCAGCTTTTAATTTCTGTAGGGATTCATTGGTATAACAGCACTGTGTTGGTTTTGTTTCCTCTGTTGATTTGTCATGTTTAACATGGGAATTTTTTGAGTAGTGCCAAGGAATTGGAGAAGACATCCAAAGAGGAATGAATAGTGTCCTTGAAGTCTTAACTCCACAGCTCTCTAGGAGTTCGTTAAAAGTTGAGTGTAAAACTGGATGGAATTTATCACATACAAGAACTTTACAGAAGACTTCCACCTGTACCTTTTATCCTTAATTCTATTTGCATTACATCTCCTTGCTCTAGTTTCAGAAATTGTTTTTCATTTCACATCTACATACTTCTGTTCACATACTAGCGTGTATGTTTATTTAAATGCATTTTTAATTGTGAAAATGGTAAGTTTTTACATGGCAGTATGGTCACTTTCATTGCATATGTATCAATAGTTTTACATAAAGGTTAGCTTCTTCTTGGGTCAAAAGATACCACAGGGTTATCGCACAGGGAGTACAGTTGTAGTAATAAAGATTATGTTGCTGATAAGTTCCCCTCAAGGCCCCATGATGGTAATACCCCTATATTTTTTCTTTAAAGAAAACTGCTGAGAGGCAATAATTTTTTTTGTATGTGTCCCATTTTCATTAATGCATGGTAATTGATGGAGTTGCAGTGACTTGTAACAGTAATGAGTTCTAAACATAAGAATGCACTCCTTTCTAATAAGTGAGCACTGCTGGGGTTTAAAAGCGTACTAAATCAGTTGCTTTAGTATGAATTTATTAGTTTTTTTCAGCATTAGCTTTAATAGTAGTTATTTACATAAGCGTACATCCCATTAACCGCCATCAGGGCTGGAAAACATGCTGAACTGTTCATATTTTCATATAATTATTGAACATAATGGTTTCATTTGCATTTCTAAACAGTGATGTTTCTGTCAGGCTTGGAAATAGTGTCTTTACGCAGTCCCTATTTCACATCCACTTATTTGACATCGTTAAATTTTATGCTAATGTGCTTCCCTAGAATATCATCAGTAGGACAGATGCTTGTGCTTTAATATACAAATCAGAGATGTGTTTCCTTCCCCCCTCCCCTGAACTGCAAAAGAAATAAAAAAGCATATCTGCACTTTTTAGATATAGTTTGTTTCATTGTAAAGAATCTGTAAAAAATGAAACTTAGCTTTCACCCCTACTAGTCACTTTCAAATGTTGTAACAGGTACCTTCTTTATGAAGGGTGGGAGACTATCCTCCACATGAAGGAGGAAGAATCTTCTAAAATTCAAGGTAATGATGTGTTAAAATGAATTTTGTAACCTTGGGATTGCCTTGTGTAAGGCATGGAGCCTTACATAGCAGGTTGCCTATCTAGGCAGTGGTCCATGGACTGGTGTTTCTGGCAGCAGACCACTGCTGCAGAAAAGGTTGAGGAAGGGAGAATTTTCAGCTGCCAGACTTGGTGCTTGTCAGCAGAAGTGCATTTGGAATTGTACGCTGTCAGGTTATTAGTTCTGCATTTAAAATAGATGTTTTTTGTTTGTTTTCTGATTCTGCAGACAGGCAGAGGTATATGAGCCCTCACTAACTAAGTGGGGATGGTGGTTGTACGATCATGTTGCTTTGATACTTTATATGTATGTAAGAGCTTTTATGCTTTTACTGAAGTTAACAGTGGAAGCAGAGCATCAAACACCTAAGAGATAGTGCCAGAAATTATGGTTCTAAATGTGGAAATGTAACCATGAAAACCACACTACTTTTCTTCCTTTTAAAAATTAAATTAATACGGCACATCTTATTCTGAATGAACTTTATCTTAGGATGACTGGCTTACAGTTCTAGGTAGAGTGCCAAAGGTAGAGCAGATGAGTGCAGCCTTCAGTATATAGTTGTGGTCACAGAAAAAAGTAAATATCGAGATGTATAGTGTGGTGTTTACGAGCCAGACATGACCCATGTGTTTGAGCATGGAAACCCAGGGAATCTTCAGCTCGTTTCCATGCTTTTACTGACTTACCGTATTGGGCAACTCTGCTGTCTTCTCTCCTGCTTACATATTTAAATATTTGGGGTGCTGCTTGCTGGCTATGTGTGACACGAAAGGTTAAATGTATGTACATTGCTTAGTTATGGCATTTCATGGACACCCTCAGCCTTGAGCAATACAAACACTGTACATCTCTGAAAATCTTAAATAAAACCAAAAATTTTAGGGTCACGTGCAAGACTGAGGGAAGTGTATTACACAGATTTGTCGTTTTCATTGTGTTTTATGTATAAAAATATATGTTTAGAATTGCCTCTCTTCTTGATTGTGTCGTAGAAGAATGTTTGAAGGAGGCACCCAAATAGGAAAGGGTACTTGGACTGAAATGAAAAGGCATATTTTATGCATAAAGGGCCACGTGAGCAAACTGGAGATATACTCTGATGGGTTCTGGGATTATGATGTCTTTAATTATAGATGATTAACAATTTGCTAGTTGCTTTGCAGACAAGTATAGAGACAAAAATCCCTGCTGGGAAATGCTTGCAGTCTAAGGCCTCATTCTGGTGGTGTGTACAGAGCTATATTTTAAGTCATGAGAAGTAGCAATATTAAAACAACAACAAAAAGTTTGCTTTCATTATCTCAGGGAGAGCCATTGCCTTTTTGAAGCATTTCTATTGCAGCTTTGAGCTTGCAATAGTGCATGCAGCCAGTTTATAGGAAACAATTTGGAGCAAGGTGCTTTTAGGTAAACCTTTTACTCAGGATTAAAATAGGACATGGCAAAGTGGGGTAGCAGTTGGTGAAACGCGCTAATTTCAGCAGTGAAGTACTAGGAAATTTGAAGAGGGCACCTCTGGCACCCAGAGCAGACTGTTGTACTGCAGATATTCTGAGCTGACCTCTTGTCAGCTTCTCATTTGAATATTGAAAAGAAGGCTCTAGGTAATTGGCAAGTATCCTTACTTTAATATGTGGCCATAAAAAGGTAAAGTATGATGATTTTTAACATCAGAAGATTAACATTTTACCTTTAAATAAAATATGATTAACTGGTACAGAATTAAAAGTAATAGAACTGAAATATTCAAACTGTGACTCTGTGGTGTCAGATTATGCATCAAGTGTGACAGTTTAAGTACTGAAGTGATTTAAAAATGATCCAGCTGAAGGATGTATATTCCAAGTATCGAGAATAAAATGGAATAAAACAACCGTGGCTATCTAAACTTTCTAAAACCCTCCTGGCTGAAGGAACCAGAAATCAAAAAGTAGTGTTGTGTACAGTTACTACATCTTGCCCGGTGCCAGTGCAGATGCAGCGAGGGAATAGTTGGCATGCTGTGACATTATCCTAAACTATAATTTTAAGTGTGCCAGATGATGATTATGTTTAAATTTAATTGCCAGGCCAAGACGATTGCTTCTGCATTCATCTAATTCCAGCGAAGTTCAAATACGATAGATCTAGCAATGCATCTTTCTTTCAGCAGTTCGCAGTCAGCCAGGCTTCTTATTATCTCTGTACAGTTTCATTTCTGGTAGATTGGCACATATTTTAATAAATGAAACCACATATTTACCATCTGAACTATTTAGTGTTACTGTTTGGAAATCTGAAATACCATTGTGAAGGTTTGTCATTTGACTTCTGCACACTGGAAGTCCTTGTGAGTAAAAATGATTATTTTTTTTTTCTCTGCCTAATAGTTCTGCAAACTCAGCTGGGAATTTGACAGTAAAGTGTCACCTTGCTGTCTTCTGAAGTCCTGTAAATGAAGTTTTTGAGTGTGATTTGGTCATTTAGTAATCCTCTTGTAGAAGTTGTTTTCAGCAGGTTTGTGCACATTAAGCTACGACACCTTGAAATTGTTCATGACGCATCAAGAGGAGGAGTGGAATATGGCTCATGTTCCAAAATGCAAAAATAAAAGAAGTGGTAAATAAAAAGTACTGTGGTGACAATAATTGGCAGGTCTAATTTTGTTTCCATGCAGGGAACAGAATACTGAAGGAAGAGAGTGTTGCTTTCATGTAGTTTCTTCATAGAGTTGAACTTTAGTAATTTTATAAAAAGGTGAACAAAGCACTCAACAGCCTTCATAGTACATGCACTCTTCTGGTTACACTGCTCAGATGATTGTGTGGATTTCTTCATATTATCTTCTGGGAGAATTTTTTGGTCGCTATAAATATTGTTAGCCTCATTGATGAAAGGTCGTTGCAGATGTTACTCATCATCTCTTAACAGTGCAGAGTAAGTCTCAAGTGAGCACAGCTCTTAATGTCCAGTTACCTGAATTGACAACTGGATAAGTTCTGTGCGGCCTTACTGCTCTGTTTAAGTGCAAATAACCGTATTTAACTTGCCAATGCTCTTTGCTTTAACTTGCCAATAAATCTGCTGAATAAATTTGTCCTATGAATAGAGGGAAATTAAACATTAGAAATACATTTCTAATTATCTGCAGAGAGAAGTTAATGGGAACAAGTAATATGAACTTACCTTCAGGACAGAGTTCGACTGTAGAAAGGATTGCATGATATTATCTCTGGTAGTGTGATACTAGATTTGGTTACCCTGAAAAGCCTCTTGGTTTCCCCAGAAAGCCATCTTGGTACACTGCCTCAGGTATGTCTGCTGTGATGTCTAGGGATCTGGGCACAGCCTGAGGAACGTAGTTGATTTTAATGAAGTGTTATATTGAACTTGTCTCAAGTTCATGTTGTATATTACACTCCACTTTCTGGAAACAGCCACAGGACAGTCCAAAGAATGTAGCAGCAATATTATTACATTGTTCTGGCTGAGCATTGAATGCATCGGAGATTGTCCTGGTTCATCTGCAGAGGACAGATGACCATCAGGAACCTTCTGGCTCTCTCAAACAATGCTCATAATGTATTTCTGTTCATAAAGCTGTAAATATCTGCCTTGGTTCCCTTGTTACCTCTCTCCACTGTGCCATTTTTTTAAGGATCAGTGTTTTAAAAGATCCTCTAATGTTTTTTCAACACCTTTTAATTTACAAGCGAGACACAGTCACAGCTATCTTAAACATGCTTGTTCTTGTGCCAGCATTTTGCTTACATAGATCTTCATTCTATTTAATGTTCACAGAGAAGGGATTAGAGAAATAGACATTCCCCATCTCAAAGGGAGAAGAGAGGACAAGGGGAGAGAAGCTTCTCTTTCACTTGGATGCTTGTTGTATGAATGATGCTTGACTTCTGGATTAGAACAGCCTAGAAATCATGGTGGAATGGTACAATGTTGAGAAGAATTGTATGACTGAAAGGTCGGGGAGCTTAGCAAAGTCAGAATAGCAATGTGTACTAATTGGGTTTGTTTTGTGTTTTCTTGCATGTGGAAGTTGTCTTGATAAAGTTCATCTTTGCAGAGCTACGTAGCATAACTTCTGGTTGGTGTTATGGAAGGTCCTCAGAGGTCAGACTTGAATGCATATATATACTATGATTAAAGTTTGGTGCTTTTAAGTAACTGAGATGACAGAGCAGACAACTTATGGTGTGGCTTTGAATTAGTCTTTCAACTTCCACCATGGCAAAGATGTCTTGTCAATTCTTCTTGTTAGGAATCCTGTTCATTCTTGCTTTATCATCAGCCAGGGAGGATGTTGGGCACCACAGCAGGTATTCTTTTGGTAGTTGTTCAAGGACATCAAGCTGTTGTGGATGGTTTAAATTTGGACAGAAAAAGCCTCATGTAGCTGGATCTGCATTACCCGTTTATCTACTGGTGTCTCAAATCTGTTAGTGGTGCTGCCCACAACAAAGTCAGGATTTACTCCCCAGCATCACTATTTTTTGCTTTTTAATACCAATAATAAAGTAGTCAGATGTTTGGCATCTTGGTCTACACCAGATTTATATTTAATGCAATGCACCTAGCGAGTCACATATTTGCTTTTCATGTTGTGAGTTTTCTTCATTGTGCATGAGGGAATAAATGTGACTAAATCCAGTCTGAAAGAAAATACAGGAAAATTGTCTGTTAATTAGAAGTTGCTAAATGTTGTCCTTGTGTGTTTAGTTGGGCTCAGTCTTTGTCTATGCCTATCCCTCTTGGGGATGTTTTGCAGCCCTTTTCCATTGGCACGTCTGTTTCTCTTTCTAGACACTAGAATAGATTCTTAGCTAATATTTCATAAAACACATATAAAAGTTCTGCAATTTATAACTTATTGGCAGAGTCATTGTTTTCTGATGCTTCTGCTTAGATGAAGTATGGGTAGCTTTTGCATTGAAGGAGCTTTTCTTTGTCATTCACAGTGGTATTTTGTCTCCAGCAAATCTTTTGGCCTCCAGAGCAACCCAAAATGTGTTTGTGAGCTGCTCCTTTTTTTATAATACCGCATAGCTTAAGGTATTCTACTTTCTTTTTCTTTCAATGTCAAGAATTTTATTTTAATAGGACTTTTGAAATCTGGAGACTTATGGAAGATTAGTAAATCTGCCAGAAGTTTATAGCACTCATGAAGAGTATATGAGATTATACATAAAGTTAAACTCTTCTTCACTCTTTGGATCTGCTTGCTAGAGGATGTGAAACTTCATTCCCTAGGAAAGGAGTTTTCTGTTCAGGAAGACAGTATGGTAGTCATATTCTCTGATGTTTCCTGGAAGATAATTAGTTTAACTGTCTTTGAAGTGTATTGCATAATGTAGATCTATATTTCATTGCTAGATCTTTGTTTGAAAGGGTTGTGTTGTGCATTTGCTATAGGTTGATTCAGTAAGGCAGACGTGTAAATCACTACTTGTATCACTTATCTATATTTTGTACATTTTGGAACTTAACCTCTATTTTATTAAAGCTGACTGCTTGTCATTGGAGTGAAGAAGATTTTTAGTCAGGAGAATTATGGGTATAGGAGTGGACACGAAGTTTCATGAGATTCTTTTGAAGCCACATAATGGCTGTTCTTGTCACCGCTTTCAATGAAGCCTACAGGAAGAGTTCTGAATAAGACTTCCTAGAGTTTCTTTGGGCAACTGCATGGATGAGGATAAGCAATACTCTCCCTTGTGGACTGGAGTTACGCTGTTGTATCACATGACGAGAACTAGGGGTGACCTCATGGAGTTTCTGCTCCAAGCATTCTGTCAACACCATGTCTCTGAACGTTTATCTTTGGGCCTTTCTGGCATCCCTGATAACTAATAAAGATAAGCCATTACCCATTTACTGTCCTGGTAGTCTTAAGTTGTGCTGAACGCATTGGATAGGTGCGTTGGAGCCTGATCTGCTCATTCCTGCCCTAGGCACAGTTTGCCTTCCCCACCTTGATCCCAGCCATGTCTATGATCCAGTGGTATGGATGAGCCTACAGTCAATGTGTTCAGAGACTGCCTTTTGTGTCTGTAATGTAGGGATGTTCAGAAGCAGTGTGGTAACCAGTCACAGGACAAATCATGAATGCAGTGCATGGAATCATTTTTCTCAGGAGACTCACCTATAAATCAATGTGAATACACACAGTATTTCTTTTTTCCTGCTTGTCTTCCACTTTTTGTCAATCATGTAGTGTTGAATATGCAAAGAGTTGAGAAACTGAGTTAGTACTAGTCTATTAGTTTTAGAAATATTTCCCCTAGAATTTCTTAAAGTTTGTTATTCTCCTTTGAGATTTGGGTTCTTGGATCTCAATTTTATCTCAATTTTATCTCAAGCAGTGAGGCTTCTGGAGTTTGGCTGGATTTTAATGATCTTTCTGATCATCTCATTGATGATCAGAGGGCTGGAGCACCTCTGCTATGAAGGCAGGCTGAAGGGGTTGAGGTTGTTCACCCTGGAGAAGAGAAGACTCCAGGGAGACCCTAGAGCACCTTCTAGTATCTGAAGGAGGCCTGTGGGAAAAGCTGGAGAGGGACTTTTTACGAGGATGTGGAGTGATAGGACAAGGGGAAATGGGTTCAAACTAAAGGAAGGTAGAATTAGACTGGATATTAGGAAATTCTTTGGTGTGAGGGTGGTGAGACACTGGCCCAGGTTGCCCGGAAAAGCTGTGGCTGCCCCCTCCCTGGCAGTGTTCATGGCCAGGTTGGATGGAGCTTGGAGCAACCTGGTCTTGTGAGAGGTGTCCCTGCCCATGGCAGAGGGCTGGGACTGGGTGAGGTTTAAGGTTCCTTCCAATCCAAACCAGTCTGGGATTCTGTGATTTGTGGGTAATGGGCAGTATTTCTTCCATGCATGCAAACTTTCATAGCAGAGCTATCATCATCAGAACACGTTTTGTTTTTGTTTTTTTAAACAGGCTATGAACATAAGAGTTCCATGTTTACAAAGCCAATTTGAGAATTACTTGTAATATCAAGCCTAGTGCCAAAATAATTCTATGATAACAGGAGAGTAATTCAGTCTAACATTTTCATGCGTTAAGCTGCACTGGATACACATTAATGAAACACATACATAGAGGGGGTGGTGTCACACTGCAGATGTTTGTCTGGTTGTTTTCATTGGCCTGACAGAACTCTGGTACAAAAGGTACAGAGTGTGGACAGACTCTGAATGAACTTGCATACCAAATCATCTGTCAGAACCCTGGTCAGCTGGGAACAGGCTTGCTGACAGACATGAGACTCCTAGTATAACCATGTAGTGCTTTATCTTTTATTTAAAACTCAGTTGGCTCCTTGTTTTGTAAGTTTAATAGAGATGTAGTCTCCATTGCCACAGTGTCAATTTTGCTATAGTTTTATCATGCAGAATGTTGACTGCTGTATGCCTCGATCTGTGAAAAGAATGCGTGAGGAGTTTTGGAAGACAGCAATGCTAGAAATCAAATTTTGATTGAGATTCATTTACAGAAGGAGTTTCCCACAGCTTTTATGGTCTTGTACCCGCAATGTTTTGGTGAAATAAACTGTTATGCAAAACTGACTGTGGAATTTATAGTGGTTAAACGGTCTTTGTGCAGTGCTAGGAAGCTATGTTTAATTGATCCTAACAATGATGCACCTTGAGTAGAAAAAAACCCAGCTTCTAATACCTTACAGATTGTATTCTTCGACTTCTAGTTATTTCATAGATCAGGAATAGAAAACTGCTCTGTTAGCCTTTTTGCTTATGTAATATTACTTCTTGAGCAGCCAGTGAGAATGAAATGAAGGCAAGCAACTATTTTTTCATTTTGAGTTGGTCACAATTTTAAATTTCTATTTTTTCAGGGATTATTAATACTTTGAAATTCAATTTTATTCCGCTAAAATGTATTTCAAACCAATTTGAAGACTTTTTGTGATGCCGTGTTTTGGTTTTATGTTCTTTCTTGACAGTGAGAGGTGCATGTTGTGATCTTGCTATCCTGATGATTGTGCTCTGACATAATGCAAGTGATCTATTTATTTTTTTTAGAAAGTGTGTCAGTCTTTCATTGCAACGTACGTTGTATCTCAATACTGAATGTCAGTCATCCTTTTAGACTTTCAGCTACTGCCATATTATTACGACTTCTTTTATAATGAGCAAAACATGACATTTTCTGTATGTGATGATACAGAATCTCAACAAACAACTGAACACTTGATTCAAAGTGAAAATACCCTTTTTAAAATAGAGAGGATTTTCTTAAACTTCAAGAGGTTGGGTTATTTTTATTTTTTTTTCTGGGGAAAAAGTGTTTTTGACAAAAGGTTGCTGTAATGTTGGAAGCATACATTAGAAAAACAGACCTGAAAGAGATCTTTAGGCATCCTGTTCTTTCCCAACAGAGAATGAATCACAGCCTGCCTTTATCTCTGGCTTCTAGCTCCTTGCCCAAATAACCTGAATTTGAAGTTTAGATTTTCATTCCAGTTTGGAGGATTTGCCATAGCTGTAAGCCTTTCTCTAGGTTAGGAATTTGAATAGTTTCTCACTCAGCAAATTAAGTGTCCACTGCTGGTAAGCCTTCAGCCTGTCACATCTTTGCTCTGTCCTCGCTTGTGCTTGGTGAAAGGCATTGCAGTTCCAGTACCTATCCCACAGATTTCTGTCAGAGTTCTCAGAATGGTGAAGTTGGGCAGATTTCAAAAGGCCATGAGGATATTGTGGGGAAAGTGGTGGGTAGACTGTTTGATCGGCATGGACTACAATGCCAGTAAACCTTTAACTTAGCTGGCATTAATGCAACCTGACTGAAATAGCATTTAGAGTTAATGAAACTAGTTTTAACAGTATCTGCAATGCTTTCTGTGTGTGAATGTGTGACATTTTACAAGTGCATTGCAAAGACTAAATTGATTCTTAGAAGAATACATTTCTCTAGTCCAGACAAGACCTAATAGATCTTTTTCCTAGATAGCAGACTTAACTTTTTCTTAATTTTCTCTCTTGATTAAAATCCTGAATGGGGTGAGGTTTCTACTAAATGTCTACTCAGAACAAGCGAAGAGAAAATGGAATGTCAGCCTTAAAAATGTCACTTTAATATGGTTTGACATGATAAGGTCCTAAAAGTCTCCTAACGATATTTGTGCAAGTATGGAGTACGTACGCTTGCTGTGTTTTGAATCAGTGTGTGCAGGAATGTATATTCACAAAATATTGATGACCCTGGGCTGAGGAGAGTGCTTGGAATAAGGATCAGTGGCAACGAAAAGGAGAACTGACTAGCAGACCTAAGATGCAGAGGTGGATGAAAGGCAACTGAATATTCAATATGGAAGGTTTAAAACAAAAGAGGTATCAGACTGCTGGGACAAAGAAGTATTTCCCCTATTAAAGGGGAAAAAGACAGATTTCTCATAAACAATTTGCTTATTAATATTTAGTTTTTATAAAGGAAATGGGGCGATTCTAAAATTATTTATGCTTTTAGGTGTGAAACTAAAACAATTTCCTGTGTGTCTCTGTGTATGTGCAGAAGCACTTACTTATTCTAAACCCTTTTCATAGTGCTGACTGTATTTAGTACAGAAGATATTCTAGTTTTGGTAAGTTGAATTTTGTCTATCCATAAAATTCTGCTGACTTCTCTTTTGTGTCTAAATACTTGACTGATTATTGAATTCCATGCATTTATGAGTACATCAGTCTTATTTAACAATTAGCGTCTGGAAAATCAAGGAAGGGCACATGTCACGCATGTGCCACGTACTTAAATCACAATTTAAAGAAAGCCATCTGTTCATCACTTCCTTTCTAGGGTGTTCTTTATTCTACAGAGGAGTGTACCCATTAATAGGAGGGTTCAAAACCAATTTGTGTACCTATTAGGCATGGTGTTTATTTTTGTATATTCATGTGTGTGTATTACCAGCTGCCTGAATTTTCAAAACACTAACAATTTAACACCAGCTCCTGAGGATGACATTTTGCAGCTAGTAAGCAAGCTAGAGTTTGGACAGAGATGATAGTACTTCACATTGACCTATGAACAGTAGCCATAGAATCACAGAATAGTTTGGCTTGGAAGGAATCACAGAATCACGGAATTCTAGGGGTTGGAAGGGACCTCGAAGGATC
>VZRW01010027.1:0-31430 GCA_013398125.1 Aegotheles bennettii | reverse complement strand
CTGGCCTGTAGTTCCCTGGGTCTTTCTTTTTGCCTTTTTAAAATCAGGGGTTATGTTTCCCCTTTTTCAGTCAGTGGGAACTTCGCCGAACCTCCACAGCTTCTCAAATATAATGGATAGTGGTTTAGCAACTTCATTTGCCAGTACCCTCAGGACCTGTGAATATGTCTCATCAGGTCCCATGGCCTTGTGCAACTTCTGGTTCCTTAGGTTGTCTCAAACCTCATCTACCCCTACCGTGGGTGGTTTTTCATTCTCCCAGTCCCTGCCTTTGCCTTCTGTCACCTGAGTGGTGTGGCTTGAGCACTTGCTGGAGAAGACTGAGGCAAAATAGTTGTAGGGTACTTCAGCCTTTTCCATATCCTGGGTGACCAGATCTCATTTCCTTTCAGCGAGGGCCCACATTTTCCCTAGTCTTCCAAGTTTTTATTTGTAGTTGTTTTTCTGCTCTTATATAATTTGAAATTGGGTAACAGTTCTTGGAATAACCTTTTCTGTGTTTTAATAATACAAGATTCTGCGATATTGTCTTAGTTTTTGAAGCTGTTTTTTGTTCAGATCAGGCATATTACAGTTATACTTTGCTTATCTGAAACAGTTATCTAAAACAAGATTATGGCAGCCACTTATTCTATGTTTAATGTTGGTGGGCAAATTCCCCAGACCATCTAAACTTGTTTAATATCCCTTTGCAGTGTTTGGACAGTGGACTGATGTTATTAGAAACTATGAATCAAAGTTAAATTGAAGTTATAAATCATGTTTAAACCACAGAACAAAATCATATTGATGTGAAAGTGCGAGTAAGTAAAGGAACCTATAGGATAAAATAATTGCAGGTTCTTGGTTAAAGTAAGTGCAAACTAGTTAAAGCTTTCATGTTGAACGTGAGTCTTGCACAGATGATGCCTACCATGTTTCCCCACAGTTAAAAGTACCTCTTTTCAACGTGCACTGCATCAACATGGTGAAGCTCAGGCTTGGTGACTCCAGGTTCTGAATGCATCTGGTTGGTAGCTTGATAGTTAGCTGAACCAGTGTGTAGAATCCTCTGCTCTTGCTTCAGACCTGAAAGAAAGGTAGAGATATTGGGAATGGTCAAAATATTTCTAACAGCAGTTGAGCTCTCTAGATGCAATCTAGTCTTGTGGCCCCTTGTGCTAGTGTATGGTCTCCCCAGGTGCTGTCTTTCCTAGCAGAAGACACTTGAAAGGATGGTATGGATAGATTGAAGGGCTTTACAGGTTAGAAGAACTGAGATAATTCTTCCTGAACTCTTAGAAATTTCCGTATTTGCTTTCCTTCCAAGGTGGAGTAAAGGATGTGGAAGCATTTCTGAATGAGCCCAAATGAACAAAAAATGTGTTTTCTGCAGCTGTGGAGTATTTTTGTTTTCTGTTGGCTACTAATAAGTGATGTCTGAGTTCCTGCTCATACTAGACTCTGAGTCTGTGTTTTAGTGTCCCACTGTCTTGTTTGAGGCTGTTTTGGTAGGAGTTGGTTTGAGACTAGCTAGAATTGAAAATGTCCACATATTTGAATGTGAACAGGTATAGGTTCAAATACTTAGCTACCAGTCCCAGAGCAGCCAGATATGTGTATCCGTGCATCCATTTAGATATATCTATCTCTGCATCCAGGTATGGATGCCCCAAGTAGATGCATGTTAGTGTAATGATGATTTTCCTTAACAGCACAGGCCATGTCCAAATTTACCAGTTTGTGGTGTAAGTCTGCCATTAAATAGCGTGGGAAATGTTTAATGCAAAAGCATGGGAGTCCGCCTGATAAAATATTAAATCCAAGAAGTTCAAGGAAGAGCAATGAGAAATTTAAGATAAGGATGCTAAGTGTAATTTAAATTCACACATCTCTTAAAACAATAAAACTTCCCTCACGCAATCTATGTGTTATCAGATTTTATGATTTTCAGTTGAACTCCTGATGCATCTGTGCTGATCTCTGTGCAGTGTCTTTTCAGTAATCCATATTGTTATCACTGCCTTGATCTAAAAATCTTAACTTCCTGCACACTCTGAGCAGCTAGATGGTAAACAAGCCTTGTTACTTATCTTTACCTTAGACTTTATGTGCAAACTTGAATACCTTATTCATACAAGGTCTGACCTTTTCTACAGTTGCAAAGAAGCCTCCAAATAAACCTTGAATTATTAAACTACCCTTTATGTGAACATAATGCAGTTCTCGTACTATTTTATACTTCTCTAGCTTCCATCCCTGTCTTACAGAAACGCATCCAAATGGCAAATCTATCCTTCATAAGCAAAGTAGCTTTATCTTTTCCTAATTAGGCAAAAAAATCAGAGTCTAAAGGTTCTGTTTGAACAGAACGGAGATACTGTAATAAATGTTATGGGCATAGAAGAAACTTCTGTTCCCTTGTTAATAGGTGTATGAGGATCTTTTTTGAGTCATATTGCAGGACTACTGCAATAGTAAAAATTGGGGATTGTCTTCTAAAATAATAACATAAATCATGTGACAAGCTCATGTCCTAGTAACTGTGCTGCTTCTGTTTAATTGTGTGCATGTGTGAAGCAAATGTTGTCAGGTTGCAGTATCTGTGTATTTTTATTTGCATTATATTAGGAATTCATGGTAGTAAGGTGAAACCAACAGTCATGGGCTGAGGGTCTGTTACAACAACCATAACTTTTTCTTTAAAGACATCTGTTCGCTGGGCTGGTAGTCAGCCTCATGAATTCCCAAGCTTGAATTGCTAAGGATCACAAATGGGAGTTTGATTTTTGCAGGGGGAAGGAGAGGAACTGTAGAGATCCATAAATGGGAGCGAGTATGTAATGATGGGCACACATATTCTGTCTTAGAAGCTAAACTTGCTGTAGTTTTTTCAGAAAGTTTTGGTTGGAAAAGAAAAGCCATGTTTCAACTTGTCATTTCAAGTTTGCCCTTAAATGCCAGTCTGAATCATATTTGCAACTGTCTCTGAATATTGCAAAGGTTTGACTTGTATCGTTTCCAATGGCTTTTGTAAGATTTCTGTGCTCTCCAAAAATGTGCTGCATTCATTTATGGTATGGCATATGTATAGGAGTGGGGATGGCCTTGGTTTATACTGCTTCACTACATGCATCTCCGTGTTTAAGTCAAGGTTCCCAATTTAAGAATTCACCCAACCTCCTGATTATAAAGGCATATAGGGTGGGAGGAAAGTGGTGGTTAATATTTCCCAGGTTGCCATGACTTTTTTTTGAGGCCATAGGAATTGAGATGCTCAGTTCCTTTTAAGAGGACATTTGAAAGTTTGGGATAGGATACATGAAGTATGAGATGTTAACCACAGCTAACGACAAGCATGAGATTAAGCATGAGTAGTTGGTTGTTCACCTTAATATGCAGTTAACATGAACCAAAATGCCCCTGATAGGGAGGTTGTTAGTGAAACCACTCTTGGAATTTTAGACCTGTTTACAGGGAAGGTTTTTTGTTTGCTGTGTTTATACGTTTATTGTATATTTTTGATGTGTTTCCTTTTTCATTTATGCATGAATTTATTATTTTTACTGATCTGTATGTTGTAAAACATACAGAATATGTGACATGATTGGAGTAATGTTTGTACTGAAATCTGAATTTTTACGTGCACCACTGCTTGTTACTTTCTTACTGTGAACCTTAGCAGTGGATTAAATTTTTTGCATTTATTTTGCCTTAGGTTTTGATGTATTTCAGTGAAGTTGACAGCCCTTACATTATTGCTGTAAGAGCCACAGAAACAGTATTCAGTGTCTTGAAAGAGACCAGTTTAGTGTATCTCACTGAAATGCTTGAGAATATACAAGAATTTATATTCTAAAACTATAATTCTAGGCTTGTCATTATTGCTTGTCTAAGTAATAATTCTAGGCTTGTCATCATAGAAAGGCACCTTCACACATCTTTAATTTCTGTAACTAGTTTTAATAATTTCCCTGGGACCATCCTGAAAATAGACCTTTTCTCAGTTATATCCTGGTTATGCAGGTCAAATTGATTTATTTTTTGCTATCACTTTTTTTGTGATCTGGATAAGCATACATAAACATGAAATTGTGGATATTAAATTGTACCTAGCATTTTATGTTCTTTCCCATGCAACTTCTTCCTTTTTCAGAGGATGAACCATAAAAACAACCTGATGCATGACTTTGCTTTCTGGACATAGTCAGCACTATGCAATTTTGCCAGCTACTATAGAAAGTTTGGTGGCTTTAAGAATTGTTCAGGTTGTAGTAATGTTGCATAGAACTCTATATGAACTGGGAAATTTTGTGTGTTGTTAAATGCAAAATTACACCTATTTTTTGAGGAAGAGTGGGAGTGTTGTTGAGGAGATGGGAAATCTCATGGGTTTTTTTTGTAGCTTGCAATTTATGAAAAAAACAGTATGAAACTTTGATTTCTATATATTGTGGTTTTTCCTGTCAGTGATTATAAAATTATAATGGTGATATGTGTCTATAGAAATGTTTCATGCTTTATATATATACATACAGGGTTACTAAATTAAAATAATGTAGTTGAAACTTCATTGAATGGTTAGCTTCTTCTGAAATATAATTAGGAGATGCAGTAACTTCTATTTTGTGTGTGCAAACAGAAAATGTGTCTACGGACCCAATGGGTATGTATCTGTACTCTGTCGTTACTCAACCTTTCAACTATATTTGAATCATCTCCTTCTAATTTCTACTTTCTTGTAACTAATTTACATAATGCTGCTGCTCACTTAAAATCAGCTCATTCTAAGGACTGATATAATGTATTGTGCTAATCTAGGTCCTTTCGTTCAAGGAGATCAGAGTGGTTTGCAAATGCTCATAATTCTGTTCTCATCCTGTGAGTTAAAATGTATTGCTGCCATCTCATCTTCATAAAAATGAAGAAAATGAAGTAGAAATTTAAGAATATGTTCAACATATTAAAAGAAGGCTGTAGCAGAACTGTGTTTAAAACTCTGATATCTTGATTCTGGCACTTGTGTTTTCCTTTGTTTTTTGTCTACTTTCTGAGCTCGTGCAATAAGGGCTCTGGGTGAAAACTGCCTTTACTGAAGGCAAAAGGGCTAGGACTTAATTTAAAAACACTAAAAGATGAGTTTTATTACCTATTAGGGCAACCTGCAGAAGTCAAAAAAATACTCTCTTGCTTACAAAAAGACTGAACTTCAGATTCCCCATTCTGTATTTTTTCAAGTCCCTAAGTTCTAAAAATGCTTTAGTTGTATTAAACCTGCTTGTGTCAAACCCTATCTTTTTGCTACTTGCAAGAACCTATCTGACAGTGGTTCTTGCAAGTTTCTGCTGCTTTTGTCTTCCTATATTTTCATTTCAGACTCGGCCTTAGGAACATTTAGGTATTTTCTGTTTGTCTGCACATGAACATTAATTCCTTGGACAGCTTTAGGGTTTCTACAAAATCAAATGGTGAAAAGTGAAGCAGTGTCTTTTGCCCTTTTCATGTTAAGTATCTATTTGGATGTGTGGATGCTGATATTTTATCTTGTTCTTGAAAACTTCATATTACAAACTTGATGTGTTATCTAGCTGAGATACAGTAAGTGCAATATGGTATCTGTCACCTTTGGCAACATGGCCTTTCTGAATAGGTGTGGGAATTTACATCAATGTTGAAACTTCCCTTTCCCAGGAGGAAAGTAGCTTTAAAGGGAGGGGTTTATGACCCAGCCTGCTTGGTTGGTGGGAGGTACACAGATTTTCTGTTTGAGCTGTAATTATGTAGTGGGAGAACTCATCAAGTGAATAATGCTAGGGCACTTTTCCTTACTTCTCAGAAGGGAGCTACCATTGGCAGGCAGATTTGGGTGAGATCCAGACCTAAATTGCAGGGATCTAATGGAGCACTTCTAAAATGCAAAAGTCCCAGCTTGGCAGGTGAAGATATGTAGTGGTTTTCGGGTCTGTAGACAGTGAAAGGTATGAAAAATTTGAATTCTCATTTAAAATCGGAAATAAATTCTTAGCAGAACTTCTTCACAATATCGGAACTTATGAATGATTAAGTTGGCCTGACTGTCATGTGTGTCATGTCAATATTCCTCTTTCCTTGACATCTGGGAAGAGCCACCTTTTCTTCTGTTTGTTAAAGCTTGTTTATATGGAAAATGCAAATTAATTTTGTTTTGTGTTTGCTTAAGCCCATGAGGATGGTATTTCTGGCACAGAATAGGAACTTTTGGGGATGTTTAAGAGTTCAAATGAAAATACTGCCTCAGTTAGCAGTTTGTGTGTACAAATGTTGGGGACAACGACGTCCAACAGACTCCTTTTGAGTAATGGCATCCCTGTGTTTTTAAATGCCAAAGTTGTATCTAGCAGATGAAGACTTCGGAGTTGCTTGAAGTTGCAACCAGTCTTGTTTTGGAAGGGGGAAGTGACACCTGAATATTGATAACAGTGAAAATAGAATGAAAGGGTATTCTCTGAACAGTGTAAAGTGCAGGAGAGTAGACAATCTGTGTGCCCTCAGCCTTTCTGTGTAGGTTATGCTTATAGCAACCGTGAAGCACCAGAAATGAGAGATTACTTGGGGGGAAAAATGCTTCTGCTGCCGTGGTTAAAAGTATTATTCTTTCCCCAAAAGTATCATGTACAGTGGTTGAACAAGATTGCTGTGTTGTATGCTAGAGGCAGGATGTTCTGTTCAAAGGAGCTGCTTTTTTTGTTTTAAGTAGTAAGTTATGCTGAAACATTAGTTTTGAGATTAAAATGGGAAGATGTGAGCTATCTTGTGGTAGATGTTGAGAATTAGTGCCATCTGAGGGGTATCACCCCTGTTAAAGACATTCCATGCTTTCCAGCCTTGCCTTCCCTTTAATAAGTGAAAGCAGGATATTTAATACTTGTTCCTCCTATAATTTTCAAGACAGTACTTTACCAGAGAATGATCCTTCTGATTCTTTGTCTAATCATTGAAGTTAAAGATTGGTGGATGAGGAATTTGTTAGATGGTCGCATCCAGAGGGTAGTGGTCAACAGCTCAATGTCTCAATGGGCATCAGTGACAAGTGTCCCCCAGGGGTCTGTTTTTGGTTCTGTACTGTTTAAAATCTTCATCAATGACATAGACAGTGGGCTCAGCAAGTTTGCAGGTGACACCAAACTTAGTGGTGTGGTTGACACACCTGAAGAATGGGATGCCATACAGAGTAACCTAGACAAGCTTGAGAAGTGAGCCCAGGGAAACCTCATGAGGTTCAACAAGAAGTGCAATGTCCTGCACTTAGGTCAGGGCAACCCTCAGTATCAATACTGACTGTGGGATCAAGGGATTGAAAGCAGTCCTGCTGAGAAGGACTTGGGGGTACTGGTTGGCGAAAGGCTGGACATGAGCCAGCAATGTGCCCTCACAGCCCAGAAAGACAACTGTATCCTGGGCTGCATCAAAAGAAGTGTGGCCAGCAGGCTGAGGGAAGCGATTCTGCCCTTCTGCTCTGCTCTGGTAAGACCCCTCTTGGAGTATTGCATCCAGCTCTGGACCCCTCAAGAAAGCTATGAACCTGTTGGAATGAGTCTACAGAAGGGACACAAAAACTGTCAGAGGCCTGCAACACCTGTCCTACAAGGAAAGGCTAAGGGACTTGGGACTGTTCAGCCTGGAGAAAAGAAGACTCCGAGGAGACCTCACTGCCACCTTTCAATACCTAAAGGGGGCCTATAAGAAAGATGGGGAAAGGCTGTTTAGCAGAGCCTGTTGTGATAGGACAAGGGGTATTGGTTTTAAACTGAAGGAGGGTAGATTTAAGTTAGCTATAGGGAAGAAGTTTTTCACCATGAGGGTGGTGAAACACTGGAACAGGTTGCCCAGAGAGGTGGTAGATTCCCCTTCCCTGGAAAGGCTTGAGGTCAGGTTGGATGGGGCCCTGAACAATGTAGTCTAGAGGAGGATGTCCTTGCGCACGGCAAGTGAGTTGGACTAGATGACCTTCAAGGTCCTTTCCAACTCAAGCGGTTCTGTCATTCTGTGATAGTCATGGTTCAGGACCTTCTAGTAAGCTTCAGTCTGTCATGATTTCAACTTCATCCATCCTTACTTTGAGCCAAATCTCGGTTATTTACTGAAGCCTAATTTCCTGTTATTGTGTGTCCTGATCTCTGAATGTGACAGATTCTTTTCAGAATGAACAACTTCGACATTATTGCTTTGGATGATGGTATCTTTCAGAAAAGCAAAAAGAAAGGTCTGCTGTTCTTCCCACCCCAAAGTTGTGTCCTTTGTGTAGTTCATTCAAAGATACTGTCGTCTTACAGTTAGCTTTCCATTGCAGTAATCCCATCAAGGTTGCGTAAGGCTTTCTTTTGTGGGTGTCATCAGCCACACTTAGTTAAAATTATCCATCTTTCTGCGTCAAATAATGCCAACATTACTTCCATAATACACTACCTTTATGACACAGAGTTCCTCTTTTAAGAATCGAGAGTAGAAGTAGATAATAATATGCTAGTATTAAATTTGGAAAAAAACCACAGACTAATACAGTTGAGAAAAATAATCCAAGTTGTATAGTAGGTATGCATTAATGGTATCAAAACTGTTAGACACTTCAGACTGGTAGTAACCCTGACAGGCTTAGAATTTAAATAGGTACTGGAGGTGAAATTTGGGGGCTGAAATGTGACAAAATACCCCAAAATGGTTAATGAATTTTATAATATATTTTTTTAGTTCTGAGTTTGAATGAATATCTCTTGTGGTGCTTATGTTCCTGGCTAAGTGAGGTGTTGCAGGACTTTTAGGGGAAATCTGTATTTTAGGATTAACTTGAAATGGGATGACTTTGCTTTTTTAAAAAAAAAGCATAAAGGTACTCAGTTGAAATAGAGTGCAACTTATAAAGTAGTAATACTGGAATATATGGGATATATTAGTCATTAATCTTGGTTATTGGCTAAGCTGATGTGCAATGTGTAAGTGCAATGTGTTGCTGCAGGAAAGAGCAGATTTTTGTGGAATCCAAGGAAAGTACCCTGTTTATGGAGTAAGGAGGTGGTCCTCTCTTGTTCAGTGGCAACATCTGGAAAAGGCTCTTCATTTTTATAGCCCCGAAGTTCACATTTGTGGTGAACAAACAGATAAAATAAACAAGCAGAGGAAAAGGGTAGAGAGGAGATGGACTGACAAAAACAATAGGACAAGTAGGCGTTTTTATCCTGTCAGGATAGCAATTACAGCTCTATGGGTTGTTGTTGGTTTGCAATTTACTGTATGCATTGAGGGAGAAGAGAATTTCTGATCTTTATAATTTAGAATCATGATGGTGATTAGCCACAGAAGAAATCAATACGTTTCATGTTCAAATTGAGTTTACCAACTTGATTATTACACCCCCTACTTGAGATTTATTTTGAAAGCCAATTGGAATATTCTGCTACAGCACTGCTTGCTGCTTATTGTGGCAATGTGAGCTGTATTGAGCATGGCACACTGGAGATCTCTGATCTACTGCCTTGTTTCATCTGAAATTTAATTCAAAGTACTGGTGTTTTACTTCTGCAGCCTTATATTTTCTGGTTCAAATGTGACTTGCTTGGAACTGTATTTCTGCTTTTGTGTTAATCATGCGTATTTACAGTGTTTTACAAGTACGTTTGCCTTCCAAAGGTCTTGCAAATCAAGATAATTAAAAATGGCAACTTAACAGATGAGGTTGTAGAGTAACCATTAATGAAGAGGGCAAGCTGATGTTAATTCTTATGCAGAATGTCTTTGAAAGCAGATGTAGGTTCTCTTTGAAGTCCAAAGAGCAATGGGAGTAAAGGCTGAAAAGAATGTGAATAGCAAGGTAGAGAAGCAAAGCCCCGAAGTGATAGGAAGAGGTGGAGAAGCCAAGAAGTGACAGCTGAGACACAGACACAATCAAGATTGAGCATTAGATTGAACTAAAGTAATGGATTCCTTTAGATGACTTAATTCTGGATAGGGTTGGGGAATCTTGTTCAGAGAAGGTACAAACTTCAGCAGTTGTCTGTATGATCGTGATGAGGAGAGAAACAAGGTGGAGAGTTTGCTGCAAAACTTACATTCAAATGTGAATTACTTGGAGCAGGTACCCTTTCCATTTTGTGTCTGAATTTCTGAGGCAGTAGGTATGCAGGCAGAGTGATGCAGGCAATGCACAGTGATAGAAGTTTGCTGGAGTCTGACTCCAGTAAAAGAGTGGATGGGATGGTAGAAATCTCAGTTTAGTGATTATGACCAAAAAAATGGTGATGAAAACAGTAGCATCAAACTGGCAGACCCTGTGGAGTAAAACACTCAATAACAAGACCATAGTGGTACAGGGTCCCCAAGAGTTACAGAAATGGGAGAACAATTACTTGTCTTGCAGTTCCAATTAAAAACTTACAAATTGAAGAGGACATTACAGATTTAAAACAATGGAAAACACAGCAAGCTGAATGTGCTATGGAGACCTGCTGGGGGAAAAGTGATTTGGTTTTGATTGTTCTCCTGACTTGTGACTTTTTTAGAAACAAAGGGGTGCCAGAATAAGGATACAGGGACTGCA
The DNA here is from genome assembly GCA_013398125.1 of Aegotheles bennettii. Classification (NCBI taxonomy): domain Eukaryota; kingdom Metazoa; phylum Chordata; class Aves; order Caprimulgiformes; family Aegothelidae; genus Aegotheles; species Aegotheles bennettii. Next base: position 20,881 of record VZRW01010027.1, on the reverse strand, counting down.
TGCTGTATTGAAGGATGCAATGAGTTCATAAGGAAAAAGTGTTCTGCTTCACTTAACCAAAGGAAGGATTTTAGTGACCAGGGTCAGCCTATTTTTTGAGAATTAGAAGAAGAAATAATTAAATCTGCTCGATGAAACGTGCTAGTCAAAAGAAACGGAAATCAGAATTAAAAAGGCCTGTATTGCAGCAGTATGGCCTTTCACATCTGCAGTATTTAAATTACTTAGGAAAATCTGCATGTGCTTTACAAAGTTCTTCCCTTCATACAGTTAAAGAAATAAGCCTGGCATAACTCATCTTATTTGTATTTTTGGAAGCTGGAGCTGAATCACAGGATCTCAATTTTTATTATTATTTTATTTATTTTTTCATTCAAAGAGCTTCAGGCTTGCCAGGCCCTTTCTCTTCAAACTCTAGTACAGAATAGTTGAAACTTAAAAGTGATAGTTGCTTGGAGCCAAGCTTCGAAGAGGATTTTGTGGCTTCAAAGCTTTGTCATTCCTGATAATCTTTGTGGCACCACTGCTGTAAAACTGACTGCATCAGTAATTTTTTAGATTTGATACTTCAGCTGTGGTACAGTTCTTACTATTTTCTTCTTCTGACTTCTGTTCTAAAGTGTACTCTCTGTTGGCCAAGAGGATTTTTAAGCAACCATCTTATAACTATGTTGTATTTGACATGAAAAGATGCTTTGCAGAAAGCGGGAAGTTGGATCTAAGCATCATCTAGAGAATAGGCCTGGGATGCTGCTTAGCTGTTTTTTAACTAAGTCCTTATTTCATACCAAGCCCGTAGAACGTTTTCCTAAAACTTTTAACAAGCTGTGGGTTTTGTAGGCTTTTGCTTCTCACTTTGTGAGCAGGATGGGTATGGATGCCATGAATCTGGGTGGATTGCACGCCTGAGTTGTGGAATCAAGAGGAGTGCTCAAGCTTTTCAGAAACATCTCTGCACAGGAAAGGAGATCCTACTACTGGTGCCTGGGGAGATGTGATGAGGAGCAGGTATGTTATTCATATTAGAATTAGAATTAGGACATTGGTGTGGCTAGTGGAATTCCTTTGGGAGGCTGATGAAATGTATAATCGTGTAACCTTCAGTTAAGTGTGATGTGGCTAAATAATACTGAACCTGAAGCTGCCCTTAAGAGTTCCAGGTAGGAGCTAGGCTGTAGGAGTTGCCCGTAGGTTGGTTGAGAGTTGCTGTTCTTTCATTTACAGATTAAAGACTGGAAACCTGGCTACCAACCTCTCTTTGATCTGGTTTTGAAGTGGCATTCTGATGTACACAGCTCTTTGTTCTTAATGTACAATCCTTCTTGGGTTCTTCCTGTCCTCAAAGAAGTATCTATTTCCCCTGCTTATTTTACTCAGAATAATTTGTTAAGATATGGAACCCTTTCTGTTGATTCAGGTGGCTATTTCATCTTGCTAAATTTCATGTGGCTTGTAGGTAAGGCTCGTGTGTTTGTGCATGTTCTCTTTAAACAGCTAGAAATTATACCTGAATTCCTTGGTATGTATTTGGATAAGCTTCTCTTTGTTCAGTGGTATTACCTGTGACTTTGGGGCATCTTTGTTAATTGATCTTGAAGAAAGCTCAGTGGCTTTAGTTTGAATTAATTTTAAAATTGCTTTTTATCTACTCCCTAAAAATAACATGCGCAGCATTTTGTTCTGTTGAAAGTGGCTTGGATTTGGAGGGTTTTCTAGCTTAGTAGAAACAATTTATTTAAACACTCTGGTACATCTACATATAAGGATTGTGGAAAGCTATAAATATAAATTGAAAAAGAACTGGAGAGGTTTTGTTTTTTTCAAAGTGATGATCCAGGAGATACTAGTTGTGGAAGAGAACAGTCTGGATAATACTCCTGAAAATTGTTTTTTACAGCCAGAGCTGCATTGCCATTGCAGTTAGACAGCAGATGGCAGCATTAGACAACGTGTGCTTTGTCCAGGTAGCCAGAAATCAAATGATTGCTTTTTGGGTTTCTTTTGTTCTCCCACTTTCCATTTTTCTTTTATTTCTTCATTATACAAAGCAACCAGGAGCTCCAAATTTGAACAAGCTACAGGTTTCATTCTTCTCTTAAAAAATTAATTTGTGAAAGGATCTGTGTTTGTGCATGGTGCAGTGTGCTAAGAAATCATTCTCTAGAGTGAAAACGAAATTTCTTTGCAGGAGGGTGCAGAGTGAGGGGAGACACTGCAATTTCACTTGACTCAGGAGGTTCTGTCTTATCCCAAATCACATATATCTGTCCTTCCTCTACCTACTTACAGTACAAAATGTCATCTGGAAAAAAAAAATTAGTCATAATGTAGCGGCAAAACTGTTGCCTGGAGAGTGTGCCTGCTGAGAGCCAGATGCAATTTGGAAACAGTAATAAGTTTCCCTTGATATGATTATTTTCACTCTGCTTTAAGGGGGAGAGAGGATGGAGAAGTGTTTGTTCCTAATGGGAATGCCCTTGAAAGAACAAGTAGGCGCAATCAAGGGAAAAATATACATATTGTGCAGTTAAGATTGCCGTTCTTCTACAGACTAGAATAGATTCTAGTTAAATTAGAAAAGAGGTGGATTATGTGCCTAACTAAGTTCAGTGCATCAGTACTAGCCCTGCAGCAAATGTCAGCATCTCAGCTGTGATGAGTGGTGTGTGGTGTTTGTGGCATAAGATTATTTTAGGGTGGTTAGTTAATGTCTTCATTAATGTAGTGAGAAATGCAAGACACGTGCACCAAATGTATGCTGTCCTTAATGCAAAAAATGCTTGAAACACCTTTTTTTTTCAATACTGCTTTTTATGAGTAAGACCACATCATTTTTTTAGGAGAAAAATGAAAAATGCACCCACATAGCATTACCTCCCTTAGCAGTATCCCATTCTTCCTGCCTTAAGGAAACTAAATAAAATACTATTGTCCATTTATGGCAGCCTATAAATAAGCTTGCTGCAAAGTATGAGAAAATTCTTTTGATGTCCTAAATTGTGTAGTTGTATTTTCTTAGCGTGTAAAAGGTAGTTGGTGTAGTTCCTTTTGTACTTTGGAAATATATCAGGACCAAAGTGGTAGGCTTTGAAAATGGTTTAGAAGCTGTGAAATATCAACTTTTCCCTTCAAAAAAAGTCCAGGTAGATTTGAAGGGGGGTAAAACTGGAGGTGTAAATGATCCTTCTCCAAGCTAGTGAAAGAAAACAAAAAAAGCAGAGAGAAACTGAGTGGTTTTTAAATGTTTATTACTTGTTCACAGTGTAAATTCCCAATTCTGTAGCTATGGCACTGTCAGTATTGTATTGGGCCTGGTGGTAATGAATGTTGTAACATTTATCTTTGTTTATTTGTCACTTATTTCATACCTTTTTTATGTTAAATAATTCCTAATGAGAGAATCCTTGGTAAATCAGGGCTGCGTATTCCAAGTTGCCTACTACATTAGTGCGAGTCTGATGTATTATTCAAGCAAATCAGTAATAAAAAATGTAAGGCTTTGTCAGTTATATAACGACTTCTGGCCAAATTTCTAACTGTAGTTGACCCAATGATGTGCTGATCTGTCTTGTCACTTCCTCTAATATATGGAAGGGTTTTGCCATGAAAAAGAAAATAATAGGAATGTCCTCCCTGAACTTGTTAGGAAGGTGGCAGCAGACAAATGGAATTTGAAGGGGTTTGTACTGGTCATTATAGTCCAAAAGAAAAGCAAGTTATGGTTTTCAGGCTTCTTTGAATTGTGTCATGAGGCAGTAGGTGGTCATACATGACCCATTCTAATCTTGATTAGCTGATGAGAGTAAATCTGCTTCTGCTTTGGATACCTGCTGCTGAAGTGCCAGCCTCCATGTGTTTTCTGTGGCGTGGTAGTGTGGAGTCCCTCTAACTTTCCTACCAAACACCGTATCAGGATGTGCTGTAAACAGCTGATTTGGATCACTCCCTGTTGGGACTGAGGTTCAGAAGTCTCCCCTGAAAAGCATTTATTCTGTGTCTTGCAATGCCAATTTTCTTTTAATCCTAGTTTGCCCAACTCTTACTTGTTAGATGTGACGATTTTTAGAGTTTTGTCATTGCCTGTATATGTTTCTGCAGGATTTTTAGCATTTGTACATTAAAAACAGTGTCAGAGCATATTATCCAATATCTGTGTAAGGTTGACCAAATTAGTGCAATTAAATTGTACATTGCCTGTATAAACTGGACTTTAAGAATACGACTTATTGTTACATTTTATTTTATTTTTTTTCAATTTCAATACAAGCTACCAGAAGCAAAGAATAATCTTTAAAAATGTTTTCAACTAAGGTCAATCTTTGGTCAGTCAAGATGTTCTTGTATGCATTTTGTTATGCCTTTATGGCTTTATTGTTTGTGAATCTGCTATCTTGACTCTTGCTGGGAAAGAAAATACTATTACTAGTTCTGTGTTTGGGCTCAGACTCTTCCAAAAATGTGATCATCTTTTTGCAAGGGCAGGAGATTTATGGAGAACTGTGAGGAGAATTTTATACTTCAGATAGCCAAAAAATTATTTGGCTTTTGAATGAGAACATATGAATCTGTTGGATTTGAGAATGATTTGATGAATTTGGCTCCTGAGTGGTGTGTTACATGAGAAAAGGTGCAAGGGCTGATGTACCATTGACATCAGAAAAGGTGGGTGAACTTGTATGAAAAAAAGCCTAAAACCCCAAATACTAATACTTCCCCAGTGCAGCAGTATACAGACTTACCAGTGTCAATGAATATTGTTCTGCTAGTATATTTCTTATTTCATGCTTCATTTTCTCTTCTCCCAGAGCTAGAAGTGTCATAAAGTGTTTTGCATTATAAGTACTAGGGATATTGTGTAGACACAGTATTTGCCATGTTCTAAGAAATAGAAGGTGCACAGTGAAATCTAAGAAATTGAATAGACAGTTCCAACTCTACCATTTTCCAAAAGAAATTGGCAAGAAGTAAATGTGTGGGCACTGGGGGAAAAAAACTGTGTCTGTATGTCAATGCCTCCCCCCCACCCCCATTTCTTTTTTCCTCATGCAACAAAACTCATAGATGCACTTGGTATAGATGAGTCTGTACATGGGCTTTGCATCTTAGTGTTCACAGCGGTTAATGATACTTAGGCTCAGCTTAGCTATCAAGAGGCAGGGGAAGAAAAAAATACAATAAAGCAGTGGCTTAGCTTCTCTGAAATGGGTTTTAATTGAGCTTTTTGTGATGAAAGCTAATGCTGTTTCCTAGAGATGACTAATTCTGAGTTCCCATTGTAAACTGAAGAGATAGGACTGTAGTCAGAGAAGGCTTGGAACAAAATATGGGAGCAGGCATTTGGTTGTTGACTAAATATTTTAAATACATTGCGTTAGGCTGGGGGGAGAAAAAAGGTGCCTATTTTTGTTACAGGTTATACACTTAATGGTAACAAATAGGAACACTATGGCTGCTGCTAGACAAGTATTTTTAACAGGGCTGTTTCCTGCTGTAGTTCTTGGAACAGGAAGTAAACATCTGTATCAAAGAGAATTTGCTATTACCACTGATAATTGCAATGATTCTCTTCTATGAAAGCTACTTAACTCCAACAACATATTTAACTACATATTTTAACATATTTGTATGTCGTGCATACAAATAAGGTCTATTTTCAGTAGTATTCTATACCTCTTTTCTGCATTGATCAGCTGTAATACATTCTGAGTACTGTGTGTCGTTGAAATAAAAGATTTTACTGCATCTTAAGAATAAACATTTATGCTTTCAGCTTCTTATATTTTTTTCCAAGGTTTCTTTGATCTAGATATGGTGAGGTGGGGTAAAAGCATAAGTCCCAGTGACGAATGATGTCCAAAATCCCAGTGTCTAAAAATGTCGCTGCAGATTGGTAAGATTATTCAAGCAGAACAGATGAGAGCCAAAAATGCAGATTCCAAACTGAAAAATATTTACCTCCTAGAACACTCCCTCCATTTTCCAACCTTGAAAACTCTGGCAGACTGATAGGCTCAAAACAGTCACACAAGAGTGGATCTTAGTGTAGTGTAAATGGAAGCAGCTCTGTTGGTGAAAAAGCAAAACACAAGAAAATCTTTGTATCAGTTCCTGCATGGCTGAGTCTGTAGTGAGCTTCAAAGGTCTTGCATCTCAGGAAAGTGGTAATGTGAAGAAAGTATTCAGTATGGAAGATCATGTAGAGATCAAGAGAATTGGAAATGAAGTCATCAAAGTAATATTTCTAAGAAAGCCTTGTATAAGGGAGAAAACAGAAGATAAGTTTGAAACTATGTCCAATATTAAAAGTTTTAGGAACAGAAGGCATGAAGGTGAGAGCTTGAGGAGGAACCAAAAGGAACAGTTAAGACCATAAATATATGATGATGACTGTATCGGGATATGAAGTAAAAAAGAAGCTGGATTTTGTAGGACTGAGTGAGGAGTGGATCATGAATTTCTGCAGTAAGGCAATGGGCAGATAAGTGCTACATCACTGACAAGATGAGGCTACACATAGCACTTACATTATGAAATCTGAGGGCATGCATTTATACTGGGGGCAGTTTAGCTGTTAGATTTAACATTTCTCTTGGGTGTGTACACAGCCTCTTTGATTTGATGTTGGTTGCAGTAGAGGCTGCTTTTCTAACTGAAATTTAGTGTCATCAGTCTTGCTGTAAGAACCAAGCCTCACTAATAGATCTATTTCTAGCTCTTCTAGGTGGGAAGAAGGTGGCCCTTCTCAATCAGTATGCTGCTGAGTTGCATGGCCTATGGCTATGTAGACTGAAAAAATACTGAAGAAGTCTGAACTTCAGCATTTGTCTTTGAGAGGTGAATAGACTTCCTTGCCTCTGTCCATCCATTCAACACCAGAACTTCCACTGAAAATAAATACTTGTCTTAAACATAATCCAGAGCCTCATAATAAAACATGTCGTGTGGTTAACCTTTAATACAATGTAACATTTAAAGAATAGTTTACATCTTTTGCTGGTAAATTACTACATAAATATTTAGATTAGGTGTGAATAGGAATGTGGCATTATTTATGGATCCATATTTCTCTGGCATTTCAGATGCATGGTTGTTTTGCTCCTTAATAAATGCAGACATTAAAAGAACAAGCACACACAAAGTGCTAATTTTAAAACTTTGCAGCTCAGGGGAGAAAAATCTCCACGTTTTGTTAGAACTGCTTGTCGTCTCCTGTTGCATGATGGAGAGAAATCATTTAAAACACTTGCAGTTGGATTAAGCTCCTTTATTTCTGATACTTGTCATGGAGTGACATGTCTCACCTGCTAGTGCAGATTGGTAGCAGAGCAACCTGTCAGATCTGAAGATATTTTGGTGCTGTCTGTTCCTTCTCACTTCAGAGGCAGATGTGTTATGGTACAGTTACTGTTTTAATTTTTGCCCCTATCTTGCTTCAGTACTCTCTCACCTTAATCCTTGGAAGGGGAAGGCAAGAATATATGAAATGTCTTACTGGTGAGAACTGTCAAAAAGAGGAAAGTGCAGGTTCCTTTTTTTTTCCTGGTTTAGCTAGAGATCATCAGACTGTTAGGGAGGCTGATCACAAAGATACAGTGCCAGTAAAGGACACAACAGTTCAGAAAATGGAACTGAAATAATAGCATTGCAAACTGTTGTGGAAGCACTCTGAGATATAAGACATGAATTCTCTTACTTATGCTGCACAGACTTCTGTTATGTAAATCATGTACCTTCTCTGTAGCTCGCCTTCCCTTTTATGAAATGTGACCTTCCTTGTAGAGTGAACATACAAGAATGATGACAGTAAGTCTGTTGATATCTGAAAGCTATTCAGATACTGCAATGATGAAGCTTCCTAGCTATTAGCACAGGAGTAAGCTTCCATTTGAGATGGAAAGCTATGGGTGTTTCCTTGATCTGTTGAAACTAAGGATAGATACTGAGCAGCTCTGCTGTAGTCATGACTTCTAAATGAATCCTGTATCAGGGAGAACACCTCACTGATTGTTCATGCTTTTGTGCTTTGGGCTTGGCAGAAATATCACTTAAGACCTGTAGGATCTTGTATTCTGGTTCATTGAACTGTTCACTGAACAGTTTCCTGTCTTGTGTTTTGAACGTCTGTGAGAAAAGTACCTCTCTACATTACTTATTTCTATAGATGGTCCTCTTTTTGAAAGCCAGTCAGTTTTAGTCTATGGCCCTCACAAGGTGCTCACATACACTAATTTTCCTTTCCTACTTGTTGACAAGAAACAGGCATTGCCATATAGGTTGGTGTGCAGGTTACTTTAACCTGTTGGTCTGGAAAATACCCCTGATTTCTGTTTTTTATAGCTTCCTGTTACATAACATCTTTTCATGTTGGAAATTTTCCCCTATTTCCTTATAGTGTCTGTGGTTTGATGACTCAGAAATTTATTATAATTTTATATATAATTTATTATAATACTTTTACAAGAAGGCCTTTTCAGCACCTGACTTGACAAAGCTCTTCTAAGCATCTGTGATGAGCCTTGTATCATCTGCAGACCCACTGGATCACAGATTTTTCTGGTTTTGTTTTTGTGGAGGGTGGCTGCAGGCATGGAGGCATCTGGCTGTGATTCTAACTGTATTGCAATAAGTAAAGAATTTACCAAAGAGCTATTTGCTTACTCAAATATTAATCCTCTGAGAGGAGGATATCTGAAAGGATCATTTTCTTTCTGCCAGTAACTATGCAAACTCGTTTCAGCAATTTTTTCATCCGGTGAGCGCTTCTGAGTTTAGATTTCAGAATTCTTGTCTGGTGGAGTAACAGCCCTCCAGCACTGGTATCCTCCAGGCTTACACTAACCAATGTTTCTGTAAGAGAAATGGAGAACTATAATGGGGAAGAAAGTCATGGATATGGAGAAGAGGTTCTGTCTTTTCCCTGCTAATACACTAGACTTCCTTGGTTTTTACACATCCAGCTGGATATCTTGGCATGCTCCGTGTAAGAAGACAGGAAGACCTCCAGAGTGCCAGCTATTCTGCTGTGGTAGTAAATGTGAGGATATAGGGATGAGATGTGTGTTTTTCATGCAGGAGGTAGGTGAAGACAAGTTTCATGAAGCTCTGGAAGTGCTAAGTCATATAAACTTTAAAAAAGATAAAAGTAAATGGCAGTGGGTCAGTGTCACTCTGGGAATAGGCCTGTCCAGGCAAGACCTTTTTTTTCATACAAAACTTATCAGCCAGAGGAAGAACCTTTATCTCCAAGAACAGTAAAAAAAAATCCCAGGAGCTGTATGACTCCTGGAATTTAAGTCTTTGCTCTCAGTACTTCCCAGCAGAATCATTCCAGGTTGTATGTTTTCTTCCTCTTCAATGGAAATTAACCATTTGATTTGGAAACCCTTTTGTTGGCATAGGGTAGCTTCAGAAAGTTAAGTGTGAGGTAAAGGGAATTTTGTTAATATGTTTTCTAACAATATATGAGTGGTGGCAATTCTCTTCAGATAGTTGGAGAAGAGGTATCTACACTATACTTAGAAAGTTTTAAAATAGTTAACTTGTTGCTTGTAGTATGATGAGAAGAGAAAATGTCTGTACTGTGCCAAACAACCAAGTTTGATTATTTTAATGCTGACAGTGGCCACAGGCATGTGGCAAAGTATAAGGATGGGATAAGCAAATAGCAGTACTTGCCCCTTGAAGTCTTCCAGTGTCCAGAAACCTGCAATCAGAATGTTTTTCTGTGTTTGATAGCACTGGATGGATTTTTTTTGTTGTTATAAATTTGTTTAGCCGAGTCCATGTAAACTTTAAACGTTTGCAGCCTCTTTTAGATGTTTGCAGCAGTTCCACAGCTTAGGGGAACACTGAAAAAATCACCTTTGTTTCTTTGTCTGGAATCTGGTGGCTAGAAATACAGAAGAGCTTGTAAACACCTGAATCTGCTCAGTCCCTGGACAAATGCATATTCACTGTCCAGAAATGTTTTCAATAGAAATTTTCTGTCTTGCTGAGGCCTGTACTTATCTTACTCATAACAGTTCTCCTCTTTGTGCAAGAATAAGATCCAACCCAGTCCCTTTGGTCTACTGAGAATATAAAAATGTGTATTTTGCCTTGTCTGATTCCCTCCGCTTCACATCATATTAAGGTACGTTGTTCTGGTCTGTCCTGGTATAGCTATGGACACAAATTTATGTAATCTGAGAAAGTGTTGTACAGTTTGTACCATACAGCTTCCTTTTCTTCTCTGATGATTCAGATCTGAAGAATTTTAAAATGCCTATTAATTTGAGGAGCTGTGGTTCAATTTACCTACTTCTAAATCTCAAATTGTCAGGAGGAAAGAATATTATTCATTAAGTTGGGAAGGTAGAAGTTTCCTGTCTTAAAAATATGTGGATGTGTCAGCTTTTGGTCTGGATGTGAGGGAAGTCAAGCAATGAAATCCAGCTGGCAAAACAGATTATTTTTAATTTCAGTTTCAAACAGCCCTGTTTACTTTACCTAGCCATGTCTTCCATTTTGAGCTGTGAGGCTTATTGTTGAGTATGGTTGCTGCAAAAAACCTGGAAGTGCAGCAGAACACACCCTGTTTCAGACAATACTATTTTAGACCTTAGTGCTGTAAATGATGTAGAAATGTGCATGTATTAATGAGGGGTATAATAGGTTTCAGTGAACGTGGGAGATAAGATGTGTTAATCTTGTATATTAAATAGTCCTACAACAATGAACCTTATAATGAGGCTGTTATTAAATCTTTTCTTCACTGGCTTCAGTTCAGTGAAACCAGTGCTTTTCAGTTTGACATGTTTAAGGCCAGCTTTTACAAGAAAGCACCAACTTTGAGGCCTTTGATGTCATTCTGAAATACTTATCTAATTAGAGATGTGTACAGCACGTGATGGGAAAGAAAATCTTTGGAGCAGTGTGACATGGAGTACTTTCCTTTTTTGGCTTTGGGGACATCTCCTTTAAAATTGGTATTAGTGCATTTGTATGGAGTTTGATTTGACCTCGACTGCCTTTTAGGAAAAGGATCATTGCATTTCTCTCATCAACAGCATGCAAACAGATTGTGTTCTAACAAGGTTAGAAAGACTGTCAAAATAGCAATAGTTTTAAAAGAAAAAAATTAAATTATCAAGAATGATCTACTATTTTTACATTCTGTGCTGTTCTAGCAGTAACACTGAAGGCAGTTCCATAAGAAGGGTAAGATTTCTTGGCTCGCTGGTATTTTTATTTATTATTTTTTTTTCTATTTTGGTCCAGCAACATTTACAGATTTTCATCTCACCACTTGCACCATTTGCAGATAGTCAGATTAAGTCTTCGTGCTTCTGCCTGAGTATGTTCTAATTTAAAGGGGCGTAAAAAGAAAGTTGAAATACCCAAGGCTGATGCAGGCTGATACAGAGAGGGAACCACGTAAGGAAGTGGCAAACAAAAGAATTCCCTATAGCAGCCAGGTTTCCTTTCCTGTACAGACCTGAATGAGGAATCTTATTCTGAGAGTGGTGGGAGCTTGGCTGAAGGAGAGTCCGCTTTTCTCTGTCAGCATTATTCCCAGTTGAAGGCTGTGAGGAAAAGGTTCAGTAAGAGACATCAAGTATATAAAATTAAGAGTGATGATTGATTGTTTCCTGCAAGGAAGCAACAAGACAGACACCACTGTGTATTCTCAGGTGATCCCCATTCTTATAGTAACAGAGACCAAACTTGATTAGCTTTGTTATAAAATGAGTTGATGTTTTGTGATGTTACATTCTTATTCCCTGCAAAGCAGACACCTTTTTTGATTTTCTATGCATGTTCTTTAATTGAGATGGAGATGCTGTAGCTCTGCTCTGAGTAAGTTCAGGTTTTACATTCCATTTCTCTTTTGCCTCTTCATCCCCTTTCTGCCACACATCTGACTCCAAGCTCACATTTATCCTCTTAAATAACTCCTCTTGCTGTGTCTAAACATAACCGGCTGAGCATCCTTTCTCAGGTACCTCAATTCCCATATAGACTAAAAGCCCCTTATCTCTCCTCGGGCTTCTGCCAGGAGCTCCGTTTTCAAATTAGAGTAAAGAACATGGCTGTTCTAATACCGAGTAGTACTGATATGACAAATGGCTTTGTGTAAACAGTAGTGGTGGCTACTGTGAAAGATTTTTTAATTCTCACAAAGGCCTGCCACTAAAACAGCGAGTATTTCCAGTGATGGGTATTTTATGTAGAGCTGTGGCTGCCTGTGTGGATGGAGGGGAGTGTAATTTGAGGAGGAAAGGTAGCAGGAGGATTTCATGGCGGATTTTCATGTTTCAAAGTGATGTGTTAGATCCCTCTCTGTAACAAAATTAACCTCAAAATTTGACAAGCACTCTGTGCAAGTTCTGTTTAGAGAGTGGTAATAACCAGCGAGGTCACTAGGTGGAGCGACAGGTCCATGTTTCTTGTCGCAGGGCCTGACCAGTGCTTTTGTCGGCTTTGCAGATGCACATATGGTAGAATATTATCATTTTATGGTTACAATTATGAGCAATTTGATACAAAATGAAAGCTGAATTATGCAGTCTTCCTTTTATTTGTTTAATTTTGCACTCTAAATATGTAAAAGGAAAAAATAGCACTCTTTTTGTGTGGATGGTGATAGGTGCAATACCTTCTTTTGGCTTCATATTCTCACACGGCACAGGTTGAGATTATTTTCGTTGTACATGATGAAATGTGTGGTGTTGTTCTCAGATGCTGGGACTGTTTTGCACAGAAATTGTGTATGGCTGGATCTGCAGGCTCCTCTTTTCCATAAAAAGGGATCATACATTTATCAGCTGATAGACAAATACACAAGTAACAAGTTCCTTAACAGTTTCGAGTAGAAGAGGCTGGGTAGCTGTGCTGTCTAAGCAAATGCCAAAGGAAATCTTTATATCCTGAAAGTAGCTATAGACGTTGGCAGAGCTCCTCTCAAAGGAGTGAGTATGTTCTGAACAAACTCTTGCCAGTGAAGGAGAATCTCCTGCCATCACAGTTCTTCAGCCAAAAGTAAAAAAAAAATATGGCCCATGCCAGGACCAGTAGCTTGTTACGATGATCTGTGGGATCTGTATTTTGTGTATTCAGGTTCTTAGCTTTTCTGTCATCAGATTCCTTTTGTTCATTAATGTGAAAATGCATGTTTTCACCAGTGTGCATAGTGGCATAACTTGCCTTTTTTGTGTTGCATTCTTCCCTCCTTTTCACTAGATGAAAGCTGTTAGCACAGCCAGGCTGCAGAATAAACCTTTATTTTCTTTTTTTTTTGCTGGTAAGTATCCTTTTGTTTGTATTAATGAAGAAAAGGCCGGAGATGTGTTTTCCACTTGGAATGGAAAGTGCAGGCTCTGAGGTGGTATTTGCATTTATTGATCCAGGCACATCTGCTGGCATATGATGGCGTGTGATATTTTTGTCCTTACCCACCTTTGAACCAGAGAACATGGCTGATAAGCTGTCCAGTTTGATTGGCATATCCTGTGGAAAGGATTTTCAATACCTAGGATCAAATCCTCTACCCTAAACTGCTCTTGCGTTTTGAAAGTATGAGTTCATGTGTTATGTTTGGAACTTGTTTTAAATGCTTCCCTTGCTCTCTTTAAATCATACTGGCTATCTTTTTGTTTGGCCAATTTTAGATGCGCTATATTTATATTGTGCATCTCAATATCTTTCAGTATGTTCAAAATGAATTTGGGAACTTCATCATGTGGGTGGAATGGAGCACCTTAGTAGATAATATAAAACTCAGTCTGACTATAAAAGAAATTAAAAAAAATTTACAAGTACTAGGAATAAATCATCCTGTAGAGTTTAACCAGGTTAGGAAATCTTGTATCTTTTATTGCTTTTTTTTAGGATCAATTTTAACAGTTGCCCTGCAGGTGGTATGGGTGGAGATGGAGAGATTACTTTTGACAATAACTTATCCAGCTGTTTAGGAAACTGCATTTTTTATTTCTGTTCCCAGCTGACATCAGTAAGTCCAGAGACTTGATTTGAATTCGATGTTTTACATATGCTTCCTGAAAGCTCCAAAGGGCTGCCCTAGCTTTGTCCCTAACTTTGCTCTTAACTCTGTATCTTTTCTTTAGGTAGGTAACCATAACTTAACTAATTTGTATGCACCATATGCAGTCTTGGTTCACTTCAAAGTGTAATCAAGTCATGAACTAATTACAATACCATATTCCCAAAGAATGTAAATTTAATTTCCCTTCAAACAGAATGGAAATGTATTAAGCAATTCCTTTATATGAGAGCTGTGGCATTCAACAACATAATGCTGATGCTTCAAACAAAAGTGAAGCTCTTAACTTTTGTGGACCTTGTGACCTTTTACCCTATGCATCTTCCCTTTATATTCTTGCATCTTTAGTTAATTTACTGACTGGATAACAACATTAAAATATTCAAGTATAAATTAAAATGTAACTGTTGGGCTTCAGATTGGAGATCACTCTATCTTATTGTATGTGACTTGCTTCTTTATAGTGCTTTCAGAAATGTGCTTTCTGAGGATTTTGGATCAGAAGGAGATTGTGTTTTGAACTGAAGGCTCATAAGGTTCAGATCCACACCAGATGATTTCGTTAATACATTGAAAAGTGGATGTGCAGAAAGTTCCCTACAGGTTCTTAGCATCACTGTGCCAAGGAGATCACATAAACTCACTTATATAAGAATCAGCGAAGTGAAGTTGTTCATAAAACATTTTATTACCTTCAGTCTTTGCAGCATCTTCAGAGTTTAGATAATAAACCTTCATAGAAGTTGCTAGTCTTTACCCTTTCACAGAACCATGATTCACATAGGTTCAAGCCACTTATTTCTCTTAATTTTAAACGCATAAGAAACGCATTAAGGTTGACTTTGATCTGTGCCTGGGTAGTTTGATTTCTAAAATGCAGTCCTGTTGTTGCTCTTCTGAGATGAGATTGCCAAAGCGCAGGACTGTATATTTATTAAATGCAAGTTATGTTTTAAAATTAAAAGTGGGTCAGCTTCCAGTCGAGTATGTAATTGCTTAATGCTAAAGGAAAGAGCTTGAATATCTTAGTTTATATTTTAAAGTGTTCCTATTAGATGTTAATTCATTAATACCAGCAGTTTATTTTTATTCATATGACTTTTCATATGTAAGTAGTTGAAGCTGCATTATTTTAATCCCTTCTTTGGTTAGGAAGAAGAGAGCCTGCAGGTGAAAATCAGAATGACATACATATTGCTGCTTTCCCAAAAGGCATGGTATCTTTTTCCTATTGATATGCAAAATATTAAGGTAGAAAATAAACCTCATTGCCTCGTGTGTCAAAATACTGAAAAATATATGCTTGGATGATGCATGGAAAAATGGCCCCACTTCAAACTAAGCACACTTGTAGTGGAGTTTGCCATGAGGCTGTCGTGGGTCTCTGGGGCTCTGCAAATTCTGGTCCCTTGTATTATGAACATTTAAATGTAGTTTGAGCCTTATTTTAGATACAGGTATAGTACTATTTGGAGACCCAGCTATATTTGGTCTTAGTCTTTGTTTGGGTTTGGTGAAATTTTTCTTACTCTTGCAGCAACATTTAAGTCATTTTTGGGCTACTGAATAACAGTGCAGTGGGATGCCATAGCAGTACAAGGTGTCAAAGTTACAGATGCAGAGTTGTCTCTATAAAACAGATGTGAGCTTGCTTTGGCATTGTTCAAGTTGCCAGACACAGTCCAGCTGCATTCTGGAAATGTTGTATTGGTGTTGCAGCCAAACTAAAAAAAACAAAACCCAACCCAAAACCCACAAAATCATCAAAGCAAGGTAAATCAGATGAGGTATAAAGGGTTTGGTGCGTGTAGTGTGGCTGTGCACAGCCCTTTGAATATATCTGGCTTGTATGCACCTAGCTGGAGAGCAAGCAGACAAGCTCAGGTCTGCCTGCAACTTACTGGAATAGATTTTAGTTTGGAGACCAAACACCTCTCTTTCAGTGCTTAGCCTAGTTTCAGCAACTTAGTGTCAGTGGTACCTCCTCAGCATCTCCAGCATCTCCTTCTCAGTCTAGTTTTTTCACAGCCTTTGTCTTGAGGGGACTACCTGAAGCAGTGAAGAGAGTTTGGTCTTTGCTGAAACTGCTAATATGATGGTAACTAGTCAGCCTTCTAGATGCATGTCCTTAAGCAGGGATTAAAAAAACCAAACCTGTTTTGTGGTTATTAGATCATGTCAAAAAGCTTTCATTTGATGTTAAAAAGCTTTCTTCATCAGGTGCTGAAATCACATCCCAGAAGGTTTCTTGTATCTCTACTGCAAAGTGTGAGTTATTGCTATCTTATTTAAATATAACTTGTGCCTTTTTGGCTTTTTCCTTCCTTTACTTGTTTTATTCATCTTTGCATATGTCCAATAGCTCCAATAGCTGAGCCTCTAGAGAATCTTCTGTTGGATATAGGGTCTGATGGGACTGGAGCATCATTTTGCTGAAGATAAGAGTTTTAGCTCTTGTTCTCTTCTGGACAGGGATCAGAGTATGCAGCCTTGAATGAAAGGATGGTCCAAGTCGGCGCTAGAGTCAGTGACTATAGGAGTCAGTCATCGCTGCATGTCTTGTCTGATGCTTGGGAAGTCTCTTAGGGCTTGTCTGCAAGGGTGAATGCAGGCAAGCCTGCACTCCAAGCTAATCAGGTGCAAGATGAATCTGGTCTGTTAGTGCTGTGCCTGGGCTGTGCTAACTTGCCCTACGGCTACATGACTCGTGCTGGAGTGTGGGACCGCTGGGCTGCAGACTCCCAAAGACTCCCTGTGCCAGTTTTTCTTTGTGTAAAAAGGAAACACTAGAGCTTATGCCTGTCCCAAAAACGCTTGTGACAAGCTCTTGAGGAAGGAGTCACTAGGTGAGTTCCCACATCCACTCTGAAAATACAAGGCCTTTGTTATTACTTGATTGCCAAAAAAATCTCATTAGTTGTGCTCTCCCCCCTTGATAATAGTTTTTAGAAAGCTCTTTTCCAGCCTCAAATTTCCATGATTGGAAGCTGCTTTATTTTTTTGTTTGTTTCTTTAAAATAAAGTGAGGTAAACCCAAACAATTCTTCTTGACTGATACAGGCTAAAAACCTTCTTTCTAAAGAAAAAGTCCTCTTCCTTTATTTTTTTTTCCCTCTTATGAGAACTGATTTGAGAAAGGCAGAACCTCAGCAAATAGCCCTTGCAGAGTGGTCTTGTATTGGCCTCATGTTGAAAATCTCAACTGTAGATGAGAAAACAATAGGTGGACTATTGTATCATGAACATTGCTCACAGAAGGATGTGGGGCCTGATGTGTAGAACTCAAAAACTTTCTAGGAACTTGCTGGATGCTCTAAACCAAAACGCTTCAGACTTTAAACTGGGCTTCACTTGCAGTAAAGGGCAGTGGAAACAGTGTACTGGGAATATTGCAGGAGGTCAGTGGGTGTGCTAGAAACTGGTACTTTTTCTCCCACCTCTTTTTCCACCCAGATTCTGGGGAAGCAAGGAACTCTACTTGTCTTACTTCAGCTTGAGAGGGCTAAAAGTACTTCAGCAATGAGTAGGCTGGGAGTAGTTTGTGTAGTCATAGAGCTGACTTAAAAGCCTGAGGCCTAAGAGTGGAGCTTGAGAGAGTTAGGTTGAGGCTTTGTAAGGTGGCTGGACTCTACCAAACAGGTCGCTGCTGCTGGAAGAGGTGGCCCTCTCTCCCAGCAGCCTGTTCTCTCTGTTCACTGTGTGCCAGCTCTTGCACTCAACTCACACTTTGCGTTGCTGGTTCAGTTTGCTGAGCCCCTGGAGTGAGAGAGAGGTTTGGGAGAGCTGCAGAGCTGGTGTAGATGGAGGGAGTGAGACTCCGTGGGGTTAGTGCAAATATATCTTTGGCAGCAGCTGAGCATCACGTTGGCTGTGCCTTCTCATGAAATCTCACCCCTAAGAAGCCGCTCTTTGTTCTCTGCCTAACATCCCTCTCCCTGGAAATCTGTTCCTGGTCTCTCTAAGCACGACACGGTTGCCTGCTAGCAGTCCCCCTTTCTCAAAGCCAACCATATCTCCACTGAGTTTATTATCTCTTAAGAACCATAAATGAACTCTTAATTCTGTGACTTACATTCAGCAATGAAATTGACTAGTTTATTCTATAAAATATATAGTGCTTGCAGTATGACATGTAAATGTGACTGCTGAAATCTTAACCTTTGCATTTCTGATTTTGATTTTTTTTTGTTCCCCCCAAATGTACAACCTTAATACTTCTCTAACAAACTGCATAAAAAGTATTACTCAGATACAGTCAAATGCATATTTTGTGGACATAAAACTACCGTTCAGTGAAATGCCAAGTACCACTTCTCTAAAGTAACTAACACCTTGTAAATCCAGTATTTGTGCTCCTGAACACATGAAGAAATATCTAATGTGAGCATTTAGACACATTATTTTTTCTGTGGAATGCATATGTGTAGGACTTGCTGTCCTACAGGTTTTTTCACCGTTACACCATTTTTGTAAAAACAGATTATGAAAATACTTATCATTACATATGTATTTGTCTAGAATCTGTATTGCCATAATACATGTGTGCCCTTGTTATATCTGAATGACTTAAATATTTTTGTGACAGTGTTGTATATTGCCTGGCTTATTTGTAGGGGGGAGAAAAAAAGATATAATCTTGCTGTTTTTAGCAAAAATTCAATAAAACGGAAGAGTAAGATCTAATATTAAAGCTTTTTTTGTAAAAACGTATTCTGCAGTAACTGTACCAGCACATTATAGAGAATTATCATACTTAGAGCTATTCAGTGTATGTCTTAAACAAATGAACATTTTCTCTTTTTTTTTTCCCTATTTGAAGCTTCATGTTTACTTACTAAGCAAAGCAGGGCTTTGGACTCGGACTATGGTGGCTGTAACAATACATTACTTACTGTGGAGTGATTGTGTGAATGAACAAGGTTTTAATCTCCCAACACAGGAAGTTTTAACAGTTACAGTGTGAACCGAATCTTAGAAGAATTTCAGGGGTATTTTGGCTGCCATCCAAGCTCATGTTAACTATTGCCCTTCCCACTCATGGTCACATAACTGACCCTTGGACAATCAGGATTTGCTTGCCTGCTTTCCTAGTGTTAATTTTGCATGTCGTGTTTTAAGCTGTATTTTATATAAATTTGGCAGCTACAAGCAAGAAGTGGTGGCATCATGTGCACAGCAAGGGCTCTGCAGTCTCTAAAACACCATTTGGGCATCTCTTTCTTTTATGGTATACTTGCACCACGTATGTGCTAAGCTTGGGCATGAGGGCAATCTTGCCTAGCTTTCCATCAGGACTGATATTAACACCGAGGCAAGAGTTGAGGGTAGGTGCATGACCATCAGTCGTGTGCCCCAGGGCCACTTAGGGCACTCATTCCTTGTGCTAGCTGGAGGGAGAAGAGGGTAAAATCTGTTTTGTGGGGAAGGGGTGGCAGAAAGCAAAGTGAATTAAGAGGGCTGTAAAAAATTGATAAAGATAGAACTGTCTGTTTTTATATTCTGCCACATAACATGGGTTTAAATGAATTTCCCTATAATTTGTCTTCAAATACCGACATTTAACTCTTAGGCTGTATAAATGAACTGGCTTTTTCTAGAGTAAAATTCATGCCCTGCGTCCAGACTAATATGTTCACCTACTATAAACATTACTGCCTATGGTTACAACCAGAATAAAAAATTCCTTTTATATACATCATAGCTGGCAGAGACTCCTGAGACCACCACAAATCACTTCAGCCTTTTGGTCCTTTCTGATGAAATGAACTGAAATGTAAAACATCTCAGGCTTCAGGCAGGCTGACTCTGGAAAGCAATTAGCTTGTTTAGACCATCGTCAGTACCCTCCTGTATTTCCAGGTGCTGAGCAAAAGTGTTCTAGGAGCTCTCCTGATTGATTTAACATTGGGATTTAATAACCTCCCATTCCTTTCTAAAATGTTTTGCTTATTCTCTGTGTAGCCCTTTATTTAAAGCANAAAAAAAACCCCAAACCAAAACAAAAAAATAACAAGAAGAAGAAGGAAAAAAGAAAACAAAAAAACCTCAGGGTCATAACAGGGAATAACAAAGCAGTGAGTTATTTATGCAGCCATGATTGGCAAAAATGATTGCAACATGAATTTGCCCAGAAGCATTTATTAGATCATAACAATGTTAAGGAAATCTGTAACTCAACATCATTTTATAGATTGAAGAAGTTTTTGTTCCCTACTTTAATTGTGGTGAATTGTTATTGACATATTTATTCATAGTAATCTTTTTGGACAGCGAGCCCTTATTCCATCGCATGCATAATTAAAAGTGAGGGGGGAGCATAAATGGTTTACCATGCTAAATGAGCAAGGGAGGCAATTACACAATGACAGGTGAAGAGCAGATTTATCTTCTGTTGAAATTTCAGTGCTGCAAGCAAGGCAGGACACTGTTGCTTGCTAATATCCTTGCAAACACCACAGTTGCTGCTTCTCCAGATTACTGTCCAAAAATCATTGCTGGTCTCTAAAAGGCTTGTAGAGCTGCATCTGTAGCTGTGGGTTTTGGAGCTGTTGGTGCTCAGGCAAAGAGATTGGATTTGGGTATGTGGGCTTGTGAATCCATGCCTGTGTTTAAAAATGGACTATTTACTTACTTGGCTGACTATTTATTTATTTATAAATAAACATTGGTAGTGTCTGGCTTTGCTGAATACAAATCAGAGGGTTGTAATTATTCCAACTGAAACAATGTCATCACCTGCCTCCAGCTGCTGTCCCTTTTCCAATGATAAAAGAATTTGGTGCAATTCTTCTTTTTCCATTCTTTGAGTAGAAAGAAGGTGTTTGGTCTGTGTGGTGGGGC